>LR753311.1:2352934-2600016 GCA_902729485.2 Mus minutoides
TGACCAAAGTATCATTGAGTAGGGTGTTGTTCAGTTTCCATGTGAATGATGGTGTTCTGCTACTTATGTTGCTATTGAATAGCAGCCTTAGTCCATGGTGATCTGATAGGATGCAAGGGACAATTTCAATATTTTTGAATCTGTTGAGGGCTGTTTTGTGGCCAATTATGTGATCAATTTTGGAGAAGGTGCCATGAGGAGCTGAGAAAAAGGTATATCCTTTTGTTTTAGGATGATATATTCTGTAGATATCTGTTAAGTCCATTTGTTTCATAGCTTCCGTTAGTTCGACTGAGTCTCTGTTTAGTTTCTGTTTCCAGGATCTGTCCCTTGATGAGAGTGGGGTGTTGAAGTCTCCCACTATTATTGTGTGAGATGCGTTTTAAGCTTTACTAAAGTTTCTTTAATGAGATTAAATCTTATATGCATCTTATATGTATTATGGCTAATAGATTAAAATGAAGGTAATAAACTGTTTAAATACTGTCACATAAAAAAATCAATTTAATCATTTTAATATTTGGCTTAAACTGTTTGGTTTCTGCTGATATTGGGTGTCTTTCGTGAAACGTTTCTTCCTCTCCTTTTTTTTCTTCCTATTCTTTTTCTCCTTTGATATGTTTCTCAGATTATGGTGTCTAAATCATGCGGACTTTGCATATGAGTTGGACAATATTCTTTTTTTCCATTTTATAGTGGAGCTTTAAGTGACCATGATTATTTGCATCCTAAACCCTTGTCTGCATTACTTAAAGCCACTCTGACTTAGGTTACTGGCTTCTAGAATCTTGACCTATAGGACAATCCAAGGGAAAAGCTATGCATAGTGCTTGAGCAGAATTTAAAAGTGAATTATCCTGGTGTTTGTGGAAGTTCAGGATCTTCCTAGCACAAAACTGATAATATACACTCTAATCTGTATTTTTCTTCTTTCAGGTAATTCTGGCTCCTTCACTACCTCTCTGATGTATCCATTGTTGTAGCTTTCACACATAAATGACTTCAAATTTATATGATTTCATTAAGGTTTATTTTTAAATATTTGTGTTCACAACAAGTATTATTCTATTCTGATGTTGAAAATCATGATTTGATATTTGGTATATCTGTCAAGTTTTCATAACGGCATTATTTTCACAGTAGTAAGTGGTAGCTCAGGGTTCTCTCCAGTAGACCTAGAACCCCAAATAGGCTGGGCCTGAGCTAGATGTGCACACAGAAAAGCCTGGGGCTGCCCTGATCATGTACCCAAGACAGCCCAGCCAGACTTAGGCATGCACCCAGGATAGCCAAGTCAGAATCTGGAGACATGCAGAGTTCTCGGTTTTCCAAACAGAAAGTCAAGTGTAAGACCAGAATCAATGACAGAATCATATTTTACTCTAAGATAGAGTTGGTAGGTGATTTTCTTTCTGTTTTAACAAAAGCACCATGTTCTTCAGAAGGTGGATTTGCTCAATAGCTATGTATTCGGTACTCTTTGGCCACCTTGTGTGAAGTTTACTATTAAGGATTCATAGAAGACAACAAAACAACAACACAGTGAAAACAAGTCCAGAATCACAAGCACATTTCTACTGAAGTTGCGCCTCTGACACTGCCACTGCTGTTTCCATCCATTATTCTTGACTAAAGCACAAGCATTTATCTTCTGCTTTGGAATTTAAGGTTTCCCAGATTTGACACCAATCTAATTTCAAAGCTTTGAATCCCTGTATAGTCCTCTTCGTACTGTCTACTACATTTCAATCAAAAGAAACTCGAGCTCTTGCAACTCCCGTCTCCCAGAATGAGTGTTTCCATTTATTTTGTTTTCCTAAACTGGAAAGTATTTCATCCCTCATTCACCTGATGCTCCCAATTCAAAGCTCAACTCAAGAGCTTACAATCAACACTGACTTTCTCCCATTATAAGCAGTCTCCTGAGTGGAATCCCTAGAAACGGTGTCTCAGTATTGACTTTGGTGTTTCCTGCTTTAGATTACAACTAGTATCCTTATTCTATATCAACATCTCCCATGTTTGGGTTGAAGTTCTCCAGGAGTTCAGGGAGTTTAAGGTCTTCCCATCACAAACTTCTTCAGGTTCATCACTATTATTGCTACTGAGACCAATCAGCCATTTTGGAAATAAACCAAAAGTAATTTCACCATTTTATTTCCTATTACTTTGATTAAACTATCCAAAAACTTAGGGAAAAAAGGATTTATTTTAGCTCATAATTCCAGGTTATAGTTCATTGTGTCAGGGAAATCATAAGATCAGGAGCTTTAGAGAACTGATCACATTATGTCTCCTGTCAGCTCATTTTCCTAGACAAGGTCTCAAATCCTTAGAATGGTACCACTCACTTTTAAGCTAAGTCTCTCCAAATTAATGTCACCAAGACAACCCTACAGACATAGTAATCTAACCTAGAGAGTTTCTCAATGAGCATTCTTTCCCAGGTAATCCTAGGTTGGGTCAAGTAAAACTAAATAGCAAAAGTTGAACTAGACTTGGTTTTCTAAGTCAAGAGAATGAAATTGATCCAAGTGCTCAAAAGAGTTAAATAAAATGATCTGCTGTCTACTACCTAGAGTCAAAAAGCTACTGTTGGTTCCAATACATAACCTTTTTAGGAACGCTTTTATAAATGGGCATATAGAGTATGTGGCTGCATTTATTTTCTGCAACTAAAGAAAGAATAAAACCTTGTGTTTGTTTTTTAAACCTCAAAAAAAAAAAAGAACAGCCCTCAAGTATCATCCATTTTTATACATCCAAGAAAATGCTTGACAGCAGTCTTGTGCATAGATAATACTTTTAGAGGTTGCTATATATCTTCTACTCCTTCATTTTCAGAGCAGTTCTATACTCAAATAGTGTACCCCATCAAGGAACCACATCACTCTATACCATGTAGAAGCAGATGGCCAGTGTGGGCTCCACACTCTGGACATTCTACTTCAGATGCTTTGGCTTTAGTTACATGCCTTGCTACCTATAACAATGCCCACAACAAGAAAGCTCACTCATACCATATGGAGAAGAATCACCATAATGAGACTATACCAACCCACACCTATATTCTACCCCCTAATCAGCTCATTCTCAGCCAGTTCAGCCTCAGTCACATATTTACTGTCCATAGCCTGGGCTTTGAAACTGATCACTTTAAAGTCATGTTTGCTTCTGCTGTACACCATGTTCAAACATTGATTTAATGTGTTAAATATACCAAATGGCCTACAGCATTGGGACACGTTATGCCATGCACAACCATAAGTAGGCTATACTTGTGACAAGAGTGAACAATCTGGGCCTATGGAAAACAAGCCAGAGCTGTTCTTGCTTCCCAAGTGAGTATATGATTGTCTTTTAAAAAACAATACATGACTTAGCAGGGCTGTGAAAGCCACTATTAAGTGATGAGAAGGACTATTCTGATTCTAGCAGGAGGTTCTGTTTGACTTTGAGAACTTGTTTATGGAAACATAGTTGGCAGAACTCATGAGTCAACCATCCTTGTCCTTCTTAGTTTTACCAGATTTCAAGGTGGTACAGAACAGTAACTGTAGGACTTATGCTACATTCCTGACTTCCTCATTTAACTATAAATTTAGTTGTGTACACAGATCAGTGCATTTGAAATAGGCATTGTTAAAGTCTGTTGGAATTACTGTAAGGTTGAATAGAAAATGAATGGGTTTTTTTATTTTGCTTTGTTTTTTTATCATTTACTGCAATGCAATCCTTACAAACCATCAATATTTCAATAGCATTTTGTCTGTATCCGGAAAGTAATTGGCATTTCCTTGTACATAAATCAGTGGTCCCATTAACAAGACTTTCAGAGGCTTTTCAGCTCTTGAACCTGGATGATCAGAAGGTACCACAGCCAGGCATGTCTTACCAGAGTGGGCAGCAGGCAGAGGTAGGTGTAAGATTCCCCCAAAAGAGAGTATTTGAGCTAGAAGCACCAAGACATTTACTTCTATAGAAGTAAATGAAATACTTCACATTGGAGAGCCTGTACATTACTCCAAACTTGCTTATCATGAGAGGCTAGACAGAAAGGAAAGAGTTTCTGAGGCAGAAAGAGAGTAAGGAAATTTGTATCACAAGATAAATAGTGAAGCCAAGGAAAGTGGTACCTTGGGCACTGATTCTGACATCCCCCCACCCCAGAACATTAAAGGGGGAACCAAGCCCCATGGATTTACTTTCTCCAGAAATACTTTGTACCCAGGAGAATCACAAGAGAAATAATATGTGGTGGAAATCACCAAATACCAACCATTTGGGGAGGTATGGTAATCTCATAGCTGTGTGAAGGAGAAAAAGGGATTATTCTGGTTCATGGTTTCAAGAGAATCAATCCATCATGATATGTCTATCAGCTACTTTTTGTCATTTGACACAAACCTAATTAATTCTAGAATGTGAGAATCTTAATTAATACAATGCATCTATAAGATTGGCCTATAGGTAGGTCTCTTGGACATCTTGTCCATTTATATTTGATGTTAGGGCCCAGTACGCTGTGGATTGTGCCAACCCTGGGCATGTTGGCTGGTATTATATAAACAAGCAGCCGATCAAGCCTTGAGAGATAAGCTAGCAAACTGCACTCCTCCATGGCCTCTTCTTCATTTCCTGTTTTCACTTCCCTTCATGATGGTCTGTGATTAGATGGTGTAAGCCAACTAAATGTGTCCCTTTGCAAGTTCCTTTTGGTCACTGTGTTTTATCACAGCAATAGAAACCTAAGACAGTGAGGATGGTATGGCAATGGGACTGGCCTATATCCATGATAGCAAGAACGTGAAGCACCTAATTGTTATATGAAACTGATCACTGAAATAAAGACAGCTAAACCAGAACCCCAGAGTCAGTTTTTTTAACCTTCAAGGTCTTCCCTTAGTTATCATTGTCAGCCAGGTCTCACTTCTTAAAGATGTTAGATTTATTATATATTATATACTTACATATATTATATAATATACATTGTATTCTCCCAAAACAGTGCCACCAGCTGAAGACAAGGACTGAAATATGTAAGTCCATAGATGACCACATATGCTACATATGTAGCTGCAGCCATCAACCCACCAATGTATACTCTTGGGTTGGTGGTTTAGTCCCTGGGAGCTCTGGGAGCTGGTACATTTTCTTAAGTGTTAAAAACTGTTCACTGAAATACCAGTGTGATCCTGTCTTATGTCGTATTCCTTTATCACGTCATCCTAGTAGTTGTTCTATAAGTAGGGCATCACTGTGTGGCTTCTTGATAGTGTTTACAGTTTTTCAAAAAAAAAATATACCTAGAGTTTTTATGGGAATTACATCATAGAATAAGCTTAGAAAAATAATATCTCTATAATGTTAAGTAAAAGATTAGCCCTAACAGTGGCCTTGAGTTTGGCTTAGCTCACTGTGGGACATTCTGCTCTACTTCAGAGAAGCAATAACATTTCTATGGAGATCTGCATCAGCAAGCCCACAGAGTTCACATCTTTCAACAGACTCCAACAGAGCTTATTAACAGATAAAACTGAATATTTCTAGTGCAGCTTCCATCTCTAGGATTAGGCTCCATATCCCCAGATTCAAGCATCAGTCTCTGTTAATCATCTATCAAAAGTATTTTTAAATGACATCTACATTGATCAGGTCTAAATTTTCTTTGTTAGCAATCTCTATAAACAACATGACAATGGTTTACATTGCTTTTAGTATTATAAGTAACGAGATGATTTAATGCATATGTGAGGAGCTATAAAGGATATATATAAATGGTTAAAATAAGACATTCATGGCATAAACATTACAATACCATGTTATACTGAGACAAGATATAACGGCACAGAAATCAACATTTGAAAAACACAAGGATAACCTTTACACAATGCACAAAAACATTACACCTACAATGCTTTCCTTCCCAGAATCCCTACCCTTAGCAAGTACCTTGCCAGGCTACAGCCATGAGGCCTCAATAGTCTGCCCACTTCTCTGAGTTAGAAATTATAACTTCTTTCCTTCTCTCTTTTCTAACATGTGTTTCTTAACATTTGGTGTTTTCCCAACATTTTCTGCCTCCTTACTCTTTCTCTAAAGCCTCCCTCCATGTCATGTGGCATCCATATATGACTTCCACTCAAGCTTAAATGGCTTGTATTTTTCTTTTTTTCTCTCATTCTTCTTTAAGTAGCTGTTGAAATTTGCAGCTTGCTTGATCTTGAGGGTCTTCTTTGAAACTCTAATGAAATTGTACTTGATTTTTCCATTTTAGTCTATTCCTAAATTCATTATTGAGACTAAGAACCCCAACATAGAACCCCAACTTCCCCTTCATCCATAATAAGATCCCTATGACCTTATGGTAGCACAGATACTCCTGGACATGATCACTTACACCCACACAATTCAAAGACCTCTCAACGATAGTTAGCTCTATTTACTTTATATCTGGATCCAGACTGAAGCAATCCCTTTCTTAAGTGTCAGTATGCATCAATCATTTCAGGCCCCAGGATATACTATGCTAGAGACATTTTTCACTGTTGAGGCAGGAGCATACCTCTGGCAGCTGGAAAGAAGCCAGGGAAACTGGCAGAGATCCCACACTGACATCAGCTCCTACCACAGTGAAATGTGTAAGTACTGATACAAATAACTGATACTAAGACACTTTGATACAGATAAATCTTCATCCACCTTTTGGTGAGGTTTGCTCCAGGATTCCTAGTGTGTTCAGCAACATTTTCCAATGGATTTGATAGAAATAGTGGTTCACAATGACTTCTAAATACAAAGGCTTGAGGCAACCAAGCTTAGGTAACCCTACTGAAAATGCTTCATCTAGGGATTTATAATGCTTCAGGTTGTTCAATAGACTGCTATATTTGCTGAATCACTAGAGATTTCTTATTAAAATGTGTATTGAATTTGCTTACCTCACTGTCCTTTGTTCTGTGCGACACAATTAGCATTCAAATTAGGAAGTACTCCATCCAGGGGCTTCTAAAAGGAGGGGTCATTATCATTATTTTAGGATACTTTTAACAGTTTTGGGAACAACGGGAGGTGATAAAATAGAAGATGACGTCATTATTTAAGGAAAGCCTTAATTTCAGTTTCCTATTGAAATGCCCATAGCTAAAAAGAAAAAGAAAAAGAAAAAGAAAGCAAGATGCCAACTCTATAATACTATTTTCCATTGTTAAAAAATGCATGGAACCCAGAATCCTTCCATAAGAATGTAATTATTTATTTATGCCTGTGTGGTGAGCCACCATCAACAATCTGATTGTAACAAGCCAACAGTACTGAAATCTCAAAGCAAATTCTACATCTAACTTTAAAGTATCTTAATACAGTTTTGGACTATTATAAATCAGACAAGTGAGCAAAATTTGAAATATGCACTATTATGGAATCCAAGGAGTTAGCTTTATCCTTTCCAAGTTCTTTCGTGTCTACTCATGTAGAATAAAGGCAGTTTTATATCAACATCTGATTATGTCTGCTATTCTAAGATCTGCCTCTTTTTAAAAATTAAAACAATGTGCTCTCTATATCTTTTCAAATTTAACTAATTACCATAAATCTCTAATCAGAGTTTCTATGCTAACATAGCACTCCAGTGTATTGTTGAGTGTGATTAATTTTAGTGTTGACTCCTGCTGATCCATGCCATTCATTCTTGCAAAGCTTCAGTTCCCATCTTGTTTAATTAACTTTTATTATTTCAGCAGCTTTCTCCATAAACCAATCGCTTAGGACTCACAAAAGGAACATTTTCAATTTTGCTACATATCGTACATAAATACTAGATAAATTTAAAAACTAGGGATGTCTATTAAATTTTTCATTTCTTCACACCTTAGTCAATACTAGATTGTGCTGATTATCTAACCTTTGTGGCTCAAATGAATGATAGTGTTTTACTTGTGTTTGCCTGGTTATGAATTAGGGTCTATTTTTTTAAGAGAGTACTTATAGAAAACCTCTGCTTATACATGAAGTAGACTATAAAAGACAGCAATGAATACATACAATTCTTACTATCTGATAGCTTATTCTAAATTTTACCATTAAGAATAGCATAATAATGAGGATTTTGTAATGGCTATTTGTTCAGTTTGTTTGGAATAATCAAAGAAGAACAGGCAATAGTAGACATCTAATAGGATGACATGAAATTATAGGTTCCTTTTGCCTCAAATCTTCCAGGAATCAGAGAAAGATAATCAGGTTCATACAAGCCCAGAAATTCACCTAACCCCATGCTAGTTGGCCACACAGTCAGAACTGACTTCACTGCTCAGCAGCTGCCCTCAGGAAGAAAGGCTCAAGTCTAGGCAGGAAGTTTCTTCTCACTTCCAAAAATAAGCCCAGTTTAAAGTCAAGCATCTAGGCCCTTGGAAGTGATAAACTGTGGAGCCTGTCAGAAGAGTATTAAATTCTCATGTGGGACCTGTTCTGAGTGACCAACAGTCAAAATTTAGATTTCCATATTGCCACAGACTGGGCCCAGTCGGGCCCCCTCAATCCGTGTGGAATCAAGGTTCCAGACAGGTGAGCATGAAGTTGGGGAGAATTGACAGACAGACAAACAGACACAGACACAAGAGAGTGCTGAATCTGAATGTAATTGTTCCAAGCAAACACCAGACTTTTAATACAGAAGAAAAACAAGAAAGCCAGGCGAACACATCCGCCAAGTTACATTGACACAAAACAAAAAAAGAATGCATACATAAAAAGATGGCGGGAGCCAGGCAGCTTTTACCACTGAGAATAGGAACAACCCTTAATTAAAAAGATCAGCTAAACACAGGAGCCAGGTGAATGCTTTGATGTAATGCTAGTATATTGTTAAACCCACCACCAGGGGTTCTTTAGTAAATACCTGATTATGCTATTCCTCTGGACCTAGTGAAAAAAGTTTTTTTTTAATTAAAAAAAAAAAAAAACCCTGCACAAGGGGAATTCTGTTCTACTAACCCTTTCATGCGACAACCACCTATTTGCTAGGCCATTGTGTATTCCTGTGTTTGGGTGTGACTCGGCTCTTGTCCTAAGTATTGTCCTAGCCCTGAGCTTTTCTAGCTCTGTTCAAGTAAATTGTAATGCCTAATTATTTTCACTGTCTCTACTAGAAGTAAATTTGAGTGTTACTGAATAGGTAACAATCTTACTGAATTTCAAGCTCAGGGTCAGCTTCAAGGACTGCCTAGGACATTGGAACACTGGTGAAGGCTTAGCTACATGTCAAAATCAATCCTAAAAGGCACTTATAATAAAACAATACTGAAAGAGACCACACGGATCCATACAACAGACTAACGCAGGGACAGGTTTTAAGTATATGGGCTATGGGCATGCCAAGGTCCCAAGACGCTGTTTCGATGAAACTCTTTGCCTCATGTCTGCTTCCAGGCTTTTAGGCCTGTAATGTGTATCACTACTGGAGTGGATGTAGCACCATATCCATAGCCAAATGTCAATTTTCTAAAATTTAGGGTGTAGAAATATACACACTAAAATTAACTATAGTATCATTATTGTGTATTTGAACAGTTGTACTTTAAAATTTTTGTCACTTCAGGATCTGAGTCACTAAGACAAGGAAATGTTACACCAAACAGACATTTATTTTAACTCCTTAAGTGTCACAAAATCTTTTGTTAAAATGTTAACCCTATAGGCACTCTTAAAGATACCAGATCCCTTAGTGAAATCATGGCTTTAGGGAAGATTCTACAACAACTAATTAAACTACCATAATCCCTAATAATCTTTATACCCACAGATAAATGTAGTCTTCATGCCTCATAAAGGAAACTGCTCTTTGTAATAGACAGAGACAACTATAGAAAACTACATCCAATCAAAATGAAGAGGTGAGGAGTCCAGTCCCATCAGATACAAGAAGAAAACACTCCCGCACCTAAGACTCAGGGCACATTGCTGAAGAGAGCACAGAAAAATTATAAAAGGTTGAGTACTTCGCTGCGAGATTGTGTCTCCCAGTCTCATACAAAGCTATACCTGTAAAATCTCACCACCAGGACCACCCAATGTTAAGCTGAGCAAGAACGACACTGATGAACATACATGGGTTAAAATTCAGGGAGCATCTCAAGATGCACAGGGATAAAGATGGAACAGAGATTATAGAATGGCCAGCCAATTACTGCCTAGAATTGAGACCCATTCAATGTGAAAGCCAACCACTGATATTTTCAATGATACTCTGCTATACTTGCACACAGGAGCCTAGCATAACTGTCTCCTAAGAAGCTGTATCCAGCAGCAAATAGAAACAGAGACCCACAGCTAAGCGTTAGACTGAACTCAGGGAGTCTTATAGAGGGGAGTATAGATGGAAGTGATTGAGTTGGAGGGATAAAGGATACCATAAGAAGACCTACAGAGTAAACTAACCTGGGCCCATGGGCACTCACACAGACTGTACCACCAACCAAAGAACATGGAGGGTATAGAGCTAGATGCCCTGACACATTAGTAGTAGATGTGCAGCTTAGTCTTCATGTGAGTCTCCTAACAATTGGAGCAGGGGCTGTCTCTAGCTCTGTTGGTTGCCATTTGATCCTTTTCCTGTAACTAGACTGCCTTGTTGGACCTCAGTGGAAGAGAATGTGCTAAGTCCTGCTGGGATGAGATGTCCCAGGGCAGATGACACCCAAGCAAGCCTTCTCTTTCTTTAAGGAGAAGGGGTTGGGGGTTGATGAGGAAAGGGATTTGTACCAGTGGGCCTGGGAGGAGAGAAGGGAGGGGACTGCAGTCAGGATGTAAAAGGAAGAAAGAAAGAAAGAAAGAAAGAAAGAAAGAAAGAAAGAAAGAAAGAAAGAAAGAAAGAAAGAAAGAAAGAAAGAAGGAAGGAAGGAAGGAAGGAAGGAAGGAAGGAAGGAAGGAAGGAAGGAAGGAAGGAAGGAAAAACCCTCAGGAAATATCAACCCTACACAAAGAACTATAGGAAACTGAGTAAAACTGGACAGGGGTGGTCCTCCCCATGGAAAAGCACAGAGATTGGTTTGCCAGTGCCACATAGTTGTTAATCCTAAAGATAAAGGCAAAAGACCACCAACTCAAATCATCATGACCAAATTAACTGAAACAAGCAATTAAAGCAAGCTTTTTTTTTGTTCATGTACACAGGCTGCTTACATCCAAGGTTAGGTTCAAGAGGCCCAGTTTGTACATGGGTAAGATAAGGTTTTTATAGCTCTAATACAGGGGCTTTCCAAATGAGGAATTACAAATACATATATGTATATATACACAGTTGCAATAAAGTTTGATGAAAAAAAGAGACCATGAATTTGAAGGAGAATGAAGTTTGGAGGAAAAAATTGTAAGGGAAAATGGTAAAATGGTGTAATTAAAATGCAACCTTAAAAATAATCAAGGGGATACAAATTGGAAAGGAAGAACTAAAAAAAAAAAAAAAACTTTAATTAAAATAAAATTAAAAAGACAGAGAGAAAATCCTTTAGCTGTAGATAACAGGCAATGCCCTGTGCAACCCATGCTGGAACAAACAGTTAAGAAGCAGCAGGTGCTGGGACTCCACATCTAGGAATTTATACACTCTGGCCCTTCCCTGCCCCTTTCTCTTCATTCTGGGGATTTCTGGGGATCTCTCATACCCTTTGTTTCTCCTTCATTCTCATTCTTAATGAAGTTTCCTCTCTGGACTTTCAAGAGAATACTCACCTTTCTTTTAAGGCTCCATTATGCTTTCCTTTCCCACATACTGTGCCTTTTTTTTTTAAATCTAATGGTCTCCCTCCAACCCAAGCATGTCATTGAGGCCTACTCTCCTAACAACCTCCATCTTCTAAAGAAACTGCCAGCCTTCTTTGCCATCCAATACTGCTTGCTACATTAGCTATTATTTAACACACAGTAGAATGAGGCTCAGACAGTGCTGCAGTACTGTCTTCTGGAAGAAGCTATTCTTCATAGATGATCACCTTGTGCATACTTTAAGACAAGTTAACACTCAATTATAAATAAAGTAGATGTTTTGTTTATTCAATAAATTCAAAAACATAATGAACTACCTCTTAAAGACTTTATTTAAACTATTGTTTGAGTTGGTTCATTGAAAATTAACCATGTTTGAGTAACTAGGCTTTTACCTCATTATATTTGGATCAAAAATATTTGCCACAGGTGTTGTATAATGTAAGCTTGATCTCAGAAGCCAAATAAAAGTTGCCTATTCTGTTTTTTCCAGTACTTTTAAAAGCTTATTAATTTTTATTTTATGTGTCTGAGTGTGCACCACATGCTTGCTTGTTGACCAAGGAGGCCAAAAGTGAGTGTCAGCTCCAGTAGGAGCAGTGCTGACAACTGGTCAATTCAGTTTTGAACACTGCATGATCCTAGTAGCAAAACAATAAAATATAAAAAAAACAAAGAAACCAGTACAAAACAACAACAACAACAAAACGCAGACCAATCTATAATTAATACATATGCAAACTCTTTTATAACACAAACTCAAGCAGTGTGTAAAGTGGACAATATAGAAAGATAAAGCAAAAGTTAACACTCCTCATACTGTTATACTTACTACAGAAATTGTGGTGTTGAAAATCAAGAGCTAACACTAAGATACTGTAGCTAGTCCCCCTTCATATGAGGATAAAGTGTCTTATAAACTGTAGCAGAGGAATTCTTGTATAGGTCCTTTATGACTTTTGCAAGCAAGTAAAAGTTAACAAAAGTGAAACTTTTGTGATTAGCATTTACATAAATTAGCATAAACACATTGATACTGCTTTTTAAGGTTGTCATGGTCAACCCCTTTTGGAAAGCTTTGCTTTTCAAGTCAAGTTTATATGGTTTACAGAAGGTCTTTATGGACTTTTGGTTTGAAAAACAGTCAACACAATAGGAATATAAATTTCATCTTACCTAAGAAACACAAGTACATATATCGAAACTCTGGAAACAAGTCTGGAAGTTGAACAATAGACAGAATGGAGGCCCTGTTATTATTTAACCCATATTAAAATCAATAGTGAAGGCAGAAATGGAGGAGTCAGCTTCTACAGAAATTGTATTATTAAATCCATAAAAAGCCATCAATGAAATCCAGTGCTCTTTCCTAATTGAAACTGTCAAACCACAGCTAGGAGGGAAGTTGCTTAACAGTGAAGGTCACATTTTAAAAGCCTATTGCTAAAATCATCCTTAATAGCAAAGAAATTGAATGGTTATTTTTAGAATATTTTTTGTCATTTGAATTGTTTTAGTTAGCATAGAAAATAATGGGCTTTGTTGTGATATTTTCATACACATGGATCACCGTCCTGTGCACATATTGATCATACTGCTGCCTTCTGTCTGAGTCCGTGCCCACCGTTGACCTCCTTCCCTCCTCCTTAGCCCTTTTCTACCTTTCTACTCTTTATAGATTTTTTTATGTAGATTCATCAAGTAGGGGGAACTGCAGTATTTGTCTTTGTTTGTTTGTTTGTTTGTTTGTGTTTTCTTTATTTTCTGTTTGATTGCCATTTTTTGCTCCTAAACTACCTAATTGAAGCCTTTCTCCACAAACAAAGCTACTTCTCCCGTGTGCCAAGTGACACATGACAGAAACATGTGACATTTGTCTTTCTCAGTCTGGTTGTGTTTTCTTAATGTTATATCTCCAGCTTCATTAATTTTTCAGAAAATAAAATAACTTCATAAAATTGTCATACTGCAAAAATAAAAACTTAAATATTTACATAGTTAAATATATATGATTCTGTATTTAGTCTAGCAAATCTAAGCAATGATACAAATAGCAGTCAAGTCATTTAATACTTTAAGTTTTCTATACTCTACACCTTTATTTATGCATTCAATGGAGCATGTTTATGTTTTGTAGATATCAACACATTGAGTCTGAAATGGAGAGGAAGACAAAATCAGAGAATAGCCAACATGACACTAAAAATCAACAGAGTAAGAGAGTTCCTATCACCTGCTATTACAGCACAAAGCAATGCAAACCAAACCAGAAACTGGGGAAATATAAGCATGTTTACAAAACAGAATAGAAAACTCAAAAATAGAACTTTGGAATATAGCTATATTGATCATGTATTTTCACCAAAATACCCAAAGGATGAAAAGAAGTTTGTTTTTGTTTTTGTTTTTGTTTTTGTTTTACATAAATGTTGATTGCAAAATTAGATATCTATTCCCAAGGATAAAACTAGACAGTGACTTAATAGACTAAAGACAAATTTATTAAAGTTAGTTATAGACTAAAAGATCAAGATGGAAACTTAGAAAACTAACAGAGAAAAGGAAAGGGAGATATCCTAATGCTTTTGTAATAGTTTTGTGATGAACTTTTAGATCAAACAGTAAGAAGATCCATGGATAATCAAAGGTTGATGAGAGAGAGGAAATCAGGCTTAGCCACCCTGACAGATGATCCAGTCCCACAGAAGCAAATCTAAACACCTATACATAGAACCATACTAAAAAATAAACCAATAGGTTGTATTTATCTACACATCTACAAATTTGTATTTATTTTAACACATTCACATAACTAAAAAAGAGTTCATGAGTTTAAAAGGGAGTTTGAGTCCATAAGATTTAGAAGATGAATAGGGGGAGTGAAAATTACCTAAATATAGAACTCGCATATGAAATTTTTTAAAAATTAGAAATTAAATTAAAACATTAAGGGAATACTTTCTCTCAGAAAGAATAACTTTATTTATCTTCCTTCCCCAACCCCTCCTTCAGCAGCCACATAGATAGGCAGCTTCCCATAGTTTTCTCTCTTTAATTCCAATAACTTTAGCTCTAATAGCTCCAGCAACTGCAGAGCTAGTATGACAGCTTGCCACACAAGCTAAGCAATCTGACTTCAATCCCCTAAGGCCAACTACAAGTGCAAGGAAAGAAGTGTCAAAGTGTCTTCATAAAATTCTTTTGACATCTACAGGGACACTCTACCATAAAATATAGAAAGTATAAAGAAGCAGTAGTTTTCTGCCCCATGGAATATTACTTCAATAAGGGCAGGTTATGGGTATGGGCAGGGTAAAGAAAGAATGTATACATTAAAAACAGCAACATCTCATTGCATGATATGGGTTTCCTCAAGCAATCTCATCTAGAGAACTATGTTCTCCAATTTAGAACATAGTCCTATGTAACTTAATAAAAGGGCAAAAATAGCTAGTCAGCTAATCACAGATGCTATAGAGCCATCCCTGGAGTTCCATCTCATGATTCAATGAAAGCAAAGAGACTTCTAAAACATGGCCTTGTTTTATTGACTGAAGCCCACACCACACCACCCAGCCACATGGGCAAAGTACATGCTTCCTGCCAAGCTGCAATGAACTGTCAGTGACGTATGAGAACTAATGACAAAGCAGATCACCCATCAGTTCCCACATTCCCTTCAGGACTCAAGCTCATGGTTTTTAATCTTAATAACATTTCTTTAAACACAGCATTTCAGTCTGTATCACTGAGTTTCAAATAGTTTCACTCTATTATCATTTTGAAGCACAAAGATCATTTCCTAAGTCATATATTTCTTCTTGAATTTACAGACACAAATTGGGAAGGTATCTTGACTTATTCATGATGATGAGGTATTGCAATAGTCACTATCTAGGAATGGAACCTGCCAAGACCTTCAGTAGATGCTGAAGCCGTGCATGGTACCAATCCTTATGTTTACTGTGCTCTTTCATCTACACATACTATGTTAGTGAACCCCTTTCTGTTTAAAAAAGTGCCTGAAAGAAATCTACATCAAGAAGAAAGATTAATTTGGGTTCATAATTTCAGGCTTGTGGTACATCACTGAGGTGATCCATTATTGATGAGGCTTATTGACCTCATGACTGCCAGGAAATGAAAGTTAAGGGCAGATTTGTTCTCATAATAGCTCAAGAACACACCTTTAATGGACAAAATTTCTAATATGTCCCACTTATTTAAAGTTCCTACCACATCTTAATGAAGTCAAAGTGTAGACTGAATTTTAACACAGAACTTGGAGGGGAGGGCAATGTAGATCCAAAACATATGTAAGGTGGGGTTTAATTTATACATCAAGCAAAGGAAGAAAACAATATCAACAACAACAATAAAATAGGACAATTACAAAGATGTATCACATCCAATATGATATGCATGTGCTGTCTTTATATACATACAACAGATGCACATGCACGTAGATTAGATAGACAGAAGAGAAATGGAGAAACAGACAGACAGATAGATTGGAAAATGTGAGACAGACAGGTGAATAAATGATCATATCAGATTGTGGTCGATGACACGTACCTCAAAACTTGGAAATAAGATAATAAGTTTATAGTAACAGTTTTATGTTGAAGAACATAACTACAACCCCAGATGCTGAAGGCTCAGCAGTGTTGGAACACCTGTTCCTTTTAATCTTTTTTTTTTTTTTTCAGTTTAGACGCTTGCACTTAAAATGTGAATCTAATATAACAGAGCCAAATGGATTTCTTTGGTGCTTTGACCAGAAAAAAAAAAAAAAGTTTTGACACTATTTACCTTCCCTGCCTTTTATTAATAAAATAAAAAATATATGTTAAGCACTCAGTGTGAAGAGACAGCAGCCCTGGAGAGATGTGAATGGATCACCAGAAATGTTATGTTCCTACTAACAGAGTGGAGTCACAGGACTCAGGCTACAATAAAGTCAAGACTGGCATTCCAAGATGTGAGGCAGGGGGACCAGGTAGAAGGGAAATGTCAAGAGCCAAACAGGTGCTTGAAGGGAGGTGCTCATTTATGTCTTGACTTCTTAGAGAATACAACGTTTCCTGAGAACTCTAGCCATAGGTCTTGAACTACTGACTTTTTAGAATTCCTCTCCACATTGCTGTGTGGTTCCTGTATCTTTGATGAGGAACCATGTGTTCATGTGACACATTTGTGATGTGTCACAAAGCAGCAAATCCTCACCTTTCTGACCTCTAAAGTCAGACCGAAGACTCAGCTTTCAGCACATGAACCTTGGGGGACCTTTCACACCCACACAATAGCACTTGCACCATTATGTAATTGGCACTCACCATAGCATCCAACATCACAGGGACTCTGAAAAGTCAGAGCAGTTCAATATAATTTTCCTTTTTCTGGATAAAATGGTTTTAAAGAAATTGGCTGAATTATTTTTGCCCACTCATCACACAATAAATAAAAGGGATAAGTTAGGTGAAATGTGTGTGTGTGCGTGTGTGTGTGTGTGTGTGTGTGTGTGTGTGTTGCTTTATAAAACTGTGTCTTCATATTACATGAAAACTAGATTTTTCTCCCCACAAGGTAGAACTTGCTATACTGATGATTCTGAGCCAGGCTCTCTACCCTGGCATGCAGTGGTGTTGCCCTAAGAGTGTGAGGGAGATTCAGGAGTCATTCCCCAGGGACAGCGACAGGTGATGGGCAGGTAGGACCCTAAATATTCAGAGAGGCTTCTCTCTCCTTGTCAATCCCTAGGCATTTTCAACTGGCATCTGAGGAGTGTGTCAGTCACAGCCATCTCTAATTTTAGTAATTTTATTTTTGAAATCATCACCCAGGAAACATCACATGGAATAAGACACAACATTCATGGTTTCTTCTTCCTTTACAATGTTCTGTTTTTCCTTTTTCTTTTTTTAATAGCATATTGAATGTGAACACAAAAACACAGAAAGCCTGAGTAATTATAGCCCAACATTCCAAAAACTGCACAGTACTTTGTGACTATCTCTTAAAACCCCTCGTTTAAAAAATAGACAAGAGATGTTAACAAATATGCAATGTAATGATTTTTTTTTAGACTACATATGCTGAAGCTTAAGCAGATGTTGTTCTATTGATCTTGTTGGCAAGTCACTGACACTCTGAGTCCAGTAAGCAGAGCTCCATCCACACTCAGGACTCTAGTCATCTTAAAATATGGATAAACAAACACATTTATAGCTCCTTTTAAAGTAATTACGGTTGGTTTCTCATTAAGAATGCAACTGAAGACCTCTGTGAAATTTTTTTTTGTTTTTTTTTGTTGTTGTTGTTTTGTTTTGTTTTGTTTTCCATAAAGATTAAATAAAGGCAGACTCATGACCTGAAGCATCTGGAGCAACCACTTCAGAGATTATAACACTGCTTTGTGTGGTAGACCATGCATTAGCCAACAGTGCCACTCATTTTCCTGTCACAGTAACAAATGCCTGAAATGAATAAAATTATCAAGAGAGAAGGTTAGGCATGCAAAAGCCATATGGATACCTAAAATCTTCCAAAAAATGAAAAAGTGCTTTAGATAGGCTGTTAGAATTCTGATGACATGAAAGAAGTGGGAGAACTTCTTTTAGGGTTAAAGACTTCAGGGGGGAGCTGGGAAGGAGAGAAAGCAGGGAGTATAGACCAATCAATGGTTTATAAAGATGCTTCATCAAAATCAGTTATTTTTCAAGATACCTAAAATATATGTCAGCCCAGTGCCACACAGTGCAAGTACTGCAGTGGAGCATCCCAGACAATCTCCACACCAGCACTGTGGGGCCTGGGCAGGGACCAAACCAGAGATGATCGCTACCTGGTGCCACATGGCATGGGTGTGCTCCTAAGACCATTCCTGAGATGACCCCAGACACCCAGAGGCCCCAGCACTGCTAAGATGAACAAATTAGTGGTGGAGACATGGAAGAGAAAGAGAAGTAGAAGTATGTATGTGTGTGTGTGCAATGAAGAGAAGAGGAACTGGAGACTCAAAGGTCGTGAGGAAAAACCTGATGTGAGTGACCAATGATGCCACCTAAGGCCATGGTAAGGTGCTGGCCTGTGCTGCCACCAACGGCCATATCTGGGTCTGTGGCCTTGCAGCAAGGGTCTGTAACCACCAAAATCCAGGTAGACATCCCTGGCCTAGGTTGCTGCCTGGGGCCATATTGATATCTGAGGGCTATCCAGAGCTGGCCCCACCCTTCACCTGGGCATTGTGGGAAAGCTGGCCTCAAATGTGTGAGAGCAGAAGAGATGGTGCTGCCCCTTGTCAGCTACGATACTTGGGAGAGAGCCCCTGGACCTCGCCCAGGAAGCACACTAGAACTGGCCCTGATTTCAGGAGTTGTAGTGTGTGAGCATGGGAGAGATGGCCCTGCCACTTGTCTGCCATGAGGAGGCATGGGAAAGGGAGAGATACCTTCCCCTGGCCCACGAAACACTCCACACCTACAGCAGGTGGGAGAGCTGAACCCAGGGTCTTGAGAGACTGCTGCAGCACTCAGAAGAGCAGCCCCTATGCCTCACAGGGACAGCACAGTAAAAATGACCCTAGTGATGGAGGCACAGGTGAGCCTGCCCCAAGGGCATGCACATGGGATATCTGCCTCTGCCACTTGTCTGCTCTGTGGTGGCATGGGTAAGGAAGAGATGCCCCCCTCCCTCTCCCCTTATCCCCTGCAGCAGGCAGGAGAACTGGCTATGGCTTTACCACCTGCAGCACTCCAGAGAACAGGCTCTGTACCTCACATGCACCCACAATAGAGCTTGCCCTGCTGGCACAGGTGCGAGTGAGCTGGCCCTGAGGACATGAGAGCCAGCTCTGCCCCTCTCTGGCTGACAGGGCAGTGCTGGAAAGCTCATTCTGGTGGGGTGTGGGGGAGGGAGTTGGCAGACTGACTAGCTCAACTACCACCCAGGCTCAGATTCAGGGTTTTGATTTGGCCCATCCCAACATCAACCCCATTGATGAACTGTTGGAGCTTGTGAAGCAGCTGGCCCTGTAGATTACAGGTTTTTGTCTATGTTTCCAGTACTAGATGTGATTTTTTTTCTTCTGTAAAGTGGACCTTAAGTCCAATCAGACAGTTGGTCCTATCCACAGACACTTTAGATACTATACACCTTGCCTGGAAGGACACACGCAAGATCCACAGTTGAGTAGGCAGCTTCTGGAATCAGAGGAATTAGCTTAAAGGAAGGGGACACTTCTGGCCCAGTCTGAGTTTTGTTTCTCTAAGTTCAACAGCCAATGCACACAACCTCTGCAGCATATAATGGTATATAGTCTATTATGTTATTATGTTATTATAGTCTATTACTATTATGTTCTCAAAGGCAATCAACAACAATGGCAATAGTTGATTTGACAATAGTTCTATGGCCAAGAACTCCTAAGGGAGGTAACCCATTCTTAACACTATAATTCCAAATTAGTCACCTCATAGCTTCAAGGAGCATCAGTTTTTACCTTTTGGATTCTCTTGATTGTTTACAGGCACATTATTAGAAGCTGTCCCCAATCACCTTGGTGGGTATTATTTTTGTCCTACCCCAGTCATAAAGCTCTCACAAATTCCATTGCAATACCTAGTTTTTGTATCCTCTGTGAGTGAATTGCCCAGTACTTGATTCTCCAGGCAGGCTTCATTTATCTTAAATAAATCATCAAATCTAAAAATCACCTAAGAGTGTGTGTTCTGTTGCCCCATATGTAATAAAACCTCTATGCAGAGGATGGGCAGAAGTCTCAAACCACCATCTAATAATGGCTAAATAGGACTGTGAAAATAACTATATTGAAGTGCTTTCAAAGTCTGAATCATCTATTCCAAGCAAATGTCAGGTGATCACAGAAAGTTACAACTGCAGAGATATTGAAGTCAAACATAAGCAAAGTTTAACAGAACAGAATACTATACCCACTAGTACCAGGTGTTTCTTCCACGGATCCGTGCTGGGTATAGTAGCATGGAAAGGAGGCACTAACTTAGCTTTTCATAACCCTCAGTTTTCTCTCTGAGCACTTCCATGGAGCACCTCCGTACATTTCCCTACCCCTGCTGATCATGTTGGGGTGGGCACATGCTGCCAGCTATGCTCAGGGCTAATGGTAAATGAGCTCCTCTCTCCTTTGCTGCACTTACGGCCCAGACTGGCTCACTGAGTTATGGAGACTTTGGGTGAGCATTGTGGCTTTAAATGCAGCCTCTCTATACACCATATCTGGTTTCTGGGAGATGCTCTGGATAGGCAACTCTCCCTAGTATTATCATAATCTTGCAGGAGAAAAGGATCCCCTGCTTAGTCTGGAAGGATAACTGCCCAACACTGGATAGGCTTAATCTTTTGCAACTCTATTGTTTTATCTTGGGGACCTTCTGTGAACTGCTGCTTGAGCTGTAAAGCCTCCCATAGTTCATTAGCACAGAATTGGACTGTCAGTTTTTCCCTTAGGGACTCAGCCTCAACCCATATCTTGTCGCATTTGTTCTCAAATAACCCAGACAGATCTCTTCCTCTGCTTTGCCTTTCAATTATCTCTCTCAGTTCTTCCAGTTTATAGACTATTTCCACACTAGTCTCAGTCTCTTAGATCCTCCAAAGCCTCCTTCTTTATACTGTTCCTGCCTCACCAGAGGGGTCAGCCAAGCTTCTAAAGCACCGAGCCTGTCTTGGAATCTGGATCCAGTCCTTTGCTAAGTCTCTGGAAAGCTTTACTATCGGGCTCTATGAACTGGGCATCACACACTACTTCCCTCATACCTAGTTCCTTCAGGAGACTTTCCCTCTCTATTTGTCCTCCAACCCCCTGATACTCATGGGATTTCCACTGTTGATGACCTAATGTGTCTAATGGTTCGTATGAGAGACTCCAAGAGGGACTGATGCCTCATGTGCTGCCTCAGTTATAAAGCTGTGTCTCATGGATGGATGTGTGGTTACATTGCTCGGTTTCTACTGCACTCTTACTGCTCTTATCTGCCCCTGCATTCTGTAACTTCAAAAGTCAAGATGCAAGAGATTCTCTCAGTGTTTAAAACTTTCTTCTGAATCCTGATTCCAGTAAGGATCATTCTCTGATTATCATAGTCTCTTGCCCAGACCTTTGTTAAGACTTCTATGTCATACTGGATCATGAATCCTTTCTCTATTAAAAGTCAGAGTATCTTTGGTTGTTCCCAAGTAACTCTCTTCCTTATCACTACCTGACTCCTCCCAGATGCTCCAGGATTTGAGGTTTCAGAAAGGGCTCTGTACTCCTAGTCTAGTTAGGACCTTCTGCTTCTTTTGGCCTCTTGGCATAAAAGTCAGCAACCATCACCTCCATTTCTGCTTTTATTTTATCTAATTTACCAGCTAAGTCAGAGTCCAGAGCTGATGCAATTCCCTCTAGTATCTGAAACCTCCCTCTGGGGTGACCCTTCTGACTTAGGTATACCTCCTATTAATAATAATAGTAGCCAGGCTGCCTCTGAAACTGTTTGCTGCCCCTGATGTGTTATTAAAGGGATCATAATGTGTGTTCTAGACCTTTGGCAGTTCTAAACACTTTTCCATATTCCCAAAGCAGATCCTGCCTATCAAACATCCTGGTATTTTCCTCACCAATGGTTCCTGTAGCTGCACCTTAAAAACTGTCTCACTGTTCTCTACCCTGTCTGTCCAGTATCTCCACAAGTCCTACAGTGACAAACTACCATTGAAACTTCGCCTGTGAAGCTAGCCCTGCCATTCCTCTGCTGTAACGTGGTCTGGACATGGGAAGATACCCTCTGCTGTGTCCCCTTGTCCCTCACCGGAGGCTGTTGGGAGAGCTGAGGCTAAGGTCATAAGAGCAGGCAAACTGATTCTGACCCTTA
Organism: Mus minutoides; assembly: GCA_902729485.2. Taxonomy (NCBI): domain Eukaryota; kingdom Metazoa; phylum Chordata; class Mammalia; order Rodentia; family Muridae; genus Mus; species Mus minutoides. Next base: position 2,375,590 of record LR753311.1, read on the forward strand.
GTGGCTATAGAACTTGCAGAAGCAGGCCTTCCACTTCACCTGGACAGCACAATAAGCTGGCTGTGGTAAATGGGGTGGGAGTGGGGCTCAAGTGAGCTATCTCTGAACACAGGTTAGCACAGGAGAGCTGGCCCCATCACTCATCTGCCATGAGGTGGCCTGGGTACAGGGGTGATGTTACCTCCTCCCCAGTCCCTTACTACCTGCAGCAGTTGGGAGAGAAAGTTCATGGGTCATGAGAGTGGATGAGCTGGCCTTGTCCATCAGTGGCTATAGGAGTTGGGAAAGCAGGCACTGTACCTCACTTAGGCAACACAGTAGAGCTGCCCCAGATGGCAAAGACTTAGATGAGCCAGCTCTGGGTGCTTTAGAGTAGGACAGCTGGCCCAGTCCCTGGCAGGCTTTAGCACTTGGAAAGTGGATTCCATGCCTTGACTGCGCAGCACAGTGGATCTGGTTCTGGAGTTATGGTGAGGTGAGCCAGCTCTGAGGACATGAGAGCAAGAAAACTGACCCTGCCTTTTGCAAATAGCAGCACTGAATGGTCTAGCCAGAGTAGTACTGGAGAGCATGCCCTGGTGGTGTGGATAAGGGAGAATGAGCATGCTAACCACCCATGCCCAGACTGGGAGCTTTGAGTTGACCCACCCCAACATCAACCCCATCTATGAACTGCTGGAGTGTGTGAAAGTACTGATCCCCAAAGCTGCAGGATCTTCATAACATGACAAGAATAAGATAAACTAAGAGGAGTCCCTGGTGATGAATCAATATTTATGGTGTCGCAGGAGTCAGGGATATGAAACCAGACCAATGACTAATTGCAACATTTGCATGTGAAGATGTGTGGGGAGAGGAATATTCTGTGGAACACACTGTGACATACTACAGCTTCCACAATGAAATGTTTTCCTGTGTGGGGAGATGAGAAGGACTGAGATACATAATACAAAACTCACAAAGACTCAATAAAAAGTTGAAAAAGTTTCTGTGCCAATATCTGCTTATCAGACAGCAAGAGTTTGCTGAAGGGATCCTGATATAACTGTCTCATATGAGGCTATGCCAGAGCCTGGCAAATACAGAAGTAGATGCTCACAGTCATCTATAGGATGGAACACAGGGCCCACAATGGAGAAGCTAGAGAGAGTACCCAAGGAGGTGAAGGGGTCTGCAACCCTATAAGAGGAACAACAATATGAACTAACCAGAGCCCCCAGAGCTCATGTCTCTAGCTGCATATGTAGCAGAAGATGGTCTAGTCGGCCATCATCAGGAAGAGAGCCCCTTTGTCTTGCAAACTTTATATGCCCCAATACAGGGGAATGCCAGGGCCAAGAAGTGGGCGTGGGTGGGTAGGGGAGCAGGGCGGGGGGAGGGTAGAGGGAACTTTTGGGATAGCATTTGAAATGTAAACAAAGAAAATATCTAATAAAATTTTTAAAAAGTTGAAAAAGAAGAGAAAACAATCTCTTCAGCATACACACACAAACACACACACATACACACACACACACACACACACACACACACACACACACACACAATCTTCACTTCATTAGCTTGTCTAATTCTCCATATCAGGAACATCATTGTTCTTCAGTTTTTTTGTATCTTGATGACTATCTCAAGCATTGCTAAAATGACTTCCCAGAGAGATGTAAGGAATAGTTATGTCTTATTTTAAGGATTCAATGACAAATTGAGCACCATTCTACCAAAGTTCACTCTGGGAAACCAATGAGCTTATTAGACTTCCTTACTGAGTAGAGGGAAGGGAATAATCACAGAGGTCTGGACATTTCTTCCCCCAAAGGCCCCACCTAGAAAGCCTTTACCCAACAGGAATAGGGGTTTCTTCACAGATGCATAGATTGAGCCCTGCCTCTAATCTTCTCTTGCATGTATGCATATGCTTATCCCTGTCTTCTTGTAATCCTGACTCTTGTGTGCATGCTCTCTCTCTCTCTCTCTCCCTCTCTCTCTCTCTCCCTCTCTCTCCCTCTCCATATATATATATGTATATTTCATATACATATATACTTATATATATATGAAATAGTCATATATGAAAAATATAATAGATACAGATAGGGAATCATAGATAGATAGATAGATAGATAGATAGATAGATAGATAGATAGATAGATAGATAGACAGACAGATAATATGCACACTAGCTCTTCTCCCAAGCCATCATTGTTGCTAGTAGGTAGGGAGAAGTGGGATACTTGTGGGGAAGGTATAAACTATCAACAAACCAAGCTAGGATAATCTTTTGCAAGGGAAGCACAGATGAATTCCTTAGGATGGCAGTTGCTTAGGTCATAGACAGTCACTCACAATCAATGGAAGAGTCGGGTTTGTTGGCCTTTGCTACATCCACTCCAGTAGTGACAAGTACGACAGGACCCCAAAACCTGGGCGCTGTCCCAAGGCCAAAAGTTCACGGAAACTTAGTCTCCTGGAACCGTGGCATCCTGAATAACAAATGCTCCAATGTCCTTGCTTTAGTTGGTAAATGGATCTGTGTGCTTTCCCTTAATATTGTTATATTACAAGTGCTCCTAAGGATTGGTTTTTTGACATATAGCTAAGTTAGATTCTAGGCAGTCCTTGATCTGACCTTGGGCATGGATAGTTAAGTCACTGCCCTACACAGGAATTTACCATTATCTAGGAAGTTTGTGATCTAAGGAGAAACTAGAGTAGATACTTAGAACTATAGATAGCTGAGTTACACCAATATACAAGTATTTACAATGGCCTAGGGGGAAGTTGGACTATATAATAGACTAGAATAGGAACTATGGCAAGGGCACCAAGCCCTTGCCCCTGGCTTCTAAGTGGACCTTAGGTGGTGCTGTTTTTGATCCTAGTTGTTAACATTGAATTTTATCCCAGTTGGTTCCTGCCAGTCCTTCTATGTTTGCATTCCTCTGTTTTGTGTAAGAATCCAGTAACCTCATTGTACCTTGCTGGTGTGTCACCTAACTTCCCTATTTTCTTCTGTATAAAAAGTTTGATGCTCGATTTGACAAATTACATTCAGATCCAGCACACTCTCTCGTGTCTGTGTCTGTCTGTCAATTCCTGCCAACTCTATGCCCACCTGCTAGAACCCCTGATTCCCATGGATTGATGGGGGCCGACTAGGCCTGGTCTGTGGCAGGCCTTATTTACAACATCTGGGAGATTAAAGTATTTCAAGTTTATCCTAGGATGCAGAGCAAGTTGGAGGCCAGCCTGGACATAGTAAGACCATACCTTAATATAAAGAATGTGCACGTCAAACATTATTAATATAAAAATATTAAGTTGGTGGTAAAAGATTGGTAGGCTCATGTTTGTTTTACCACATTTAAAATTGTGTATTTTAATCTCTCAATTGTGCTTAATTCTATATTAACATATTTTCTTTCCATACCCCAATGTACTTTTCAAAATATTATCAACAGAATGTTGATAATATTTTAATAGTAGAATATAGCATATATTAACAATTTCAGAAATTATGAACAATTATAATTAGTAATGCATATATTGCTGATATCTGAACTAATATAAGATTTTTCATAAACTCACACCAAGTGATTATCTGTGTTCATAGGATTAGGGGCCTATGCAATAGTTTATATAATGCTGTAAAGTTTGTCAATTCTGTCAATTATATGGTCTTTTTCAACTAAATAATTTTACTATATATTAATCATATACTTCCCCTCCCAGCTCCTCCCACATTTCCCTCACCTTCTCACCTAACCAACTTCATGTGCTTTTTCTCTCATTCCCTCAAAACAAAACAAAAACAACACCAATAAATTAAAAAGAAAAAAAATAAAAGAAAAAATACACAAACAAAACAAAATGAAAAATTTACAAAAAATATGAAGTCCATTTTGTATTGACCAACTAACTACTTCTGGGTATGAAGTAACCATACCTTAGAGTATGTTGGTATACCCAGTGACACTACACTGGAGAAAAAGAATTATCCCTTTCTCATCAGGTATCAATCACAAACATCTATTTGATTAAGGATGGGCTTTGTGTCCACTTAGCTTTCACCATCTTATGGTTTTTGTCTGGTTTGAAACTGTGTAGATATTCTGTATGTTGTCATTGTCTCTTGTGAGTTCTTAAGTGTATCATCACTGTTGTGTTTGGATTATGTATTTCCTTAGAGTCATTGATTATCTCTGGATCTTATAATCTTTTCTCTTCCTCTTTTGCATAGATCCTTAAACCCTGACAGAAGGGGTTAGATACAGACATACCATTTACTGCTGAGTGCTTCAGAGTCTCTCACTCTCAGCATGCTGTCCTATTGTGAGCCTCTGTGTTAATTACTATCTACTACAAGAAGAAGCTTTGCTGAAGAACATTGAACAATACTCTGATCTATGGATATTACAATATGTCATAGGAGTCATTTTATTTCTATGTTCATTTAGCAGAAAAATAACATGCATATATATATATATATATATATATATATATATATATATATAATTAAAAATAAAGATGAATCTTAAAATACTTTTCAAAGAAGTAAAGTGAAATTAAACAAAAAGAAACATCTATAAGCCCACAGTATGCAAAATCTCCAGAAGACAATTTCTAAAAGTCTTTGATTAATGACTAATTCTAAAATTCATGTATTTATAGGATGATTTATTGGGATGCTCATTTCATTTGTGCTAAGGGTAATGACTAAGTTTTGTTGCTCTGTCTATTTTGGATTTCATTTCTTAATTACTCTAACTGATGGCCTCAAGTATATTGTGCTAATGTTTACTGATGACCACATAAGTCTAGAGTGTATTTCATTATTTCATAAGCCTGCAAAAGATCCCAGACCCAGGCATCTTCCCAACCATCAGCATTATCCTCTGTAGCTATCCAGCTGTGAGGCAGTGTTTTTGTGTAGGTGTGTGGATGGAGGTGTGGGTATGTGGGTTCACAACAGACCACACACAGATGTTCTCCAAATGATAATGAGATTAAAGTAGATATACCCTAGAAAGCTGAAATGATACAGACACAACTTAGTGCACCCAATCTACTGAACTCCATGATGTAGCACTACAGTATACTGCGAGGTAGTGACTCAGACCTATGCTCACTGCTGCCACCCAGCATCAGCATATGATATCACACCACATTGTCCTAACCTGGAGAATGACTGTAATTCAAAACTCATAGTACAGCTTCTGCTGAGCTTGTGTTGCTTTTGCAGCTCTGGGAAGAAATATAATCCTTAAGCTAAACCACTTTTAAGTCATGGATCTAACTGCTCATGCACAGGTAAATAGATAGATGATACATCTGTAGATATAGAGATAGCAGAAAAGCTTGAGAACACTTTACAGTATCTACAGGGCCGCTGCTCTGAGATTCTCTAGGCACTGGTATTTTCATTGAACTCAGTCACCTTTGTGTCTTTAAAAGAAAGTCTAAGTATCCTCTCACGTCACAAGCATAGGTCAATATTATTAGGTCAAGAAGTTAGAAAATGTCACTTATTAGTTGACTGATCTAGAAATGCATGAGTATCTTGGCCTAAGTCAGTAAATGAAGATATCCACATGGATTGGTAGAATCATAAGAGAGTCATAGAGTAGATACAGAAGCAGAAACTTACATGAAGGATTCAAAGGATTTTCTTAAGCCCATCTTCTCTCAACAGACTCTGCTTTAATTAAGGAGCCTAAAATTAGACAAAGTCAAAATTACAGCTGTATTCTTTTTTTCCAAAACAAATACAGTTCCAACTTTGCTACTTCAAGTACTGCATCCATGCCTGACATATCAAGTTAGCAAACATTGCTAAATCTTAAGTAGATTTCCACCTAAACAGGCTACTTTGTCCTGAGTTTGTTAGATTTACACCTCAGAGACAGAGGCGAGAAGTTGCAATGTAAGTACGTAAGGGCCAAAGTTGAGAACTAAACATGTGAGAGTGGGCATTGAGACAGCCCACCACTTCCAAGTAAAATCTGAGACCGAGCAGGTACAGTGGTGCATGCCTATAATTGTAATTGGAAGGCAGAGGCATGAGGATTGCCAAGAGACAAATGTCTGGTCTTAGTATCAAGTCCCAGAGCAGACATGGCTTTATTTGAAACCTTGTCTCATAAAATGGAAGTGACAGAAAAGGAAGAGAAAGAAAAAGGAAAAAGGTTAAAAATTAGCACAGTGGCCATTGTTCCCTAGAGAGGTGAGCCAAAGTCCACAGGTGTAGGAAGCTGCCGGCGCTAGGACTGGCAGGGCACCGCTGCCAAGCTAGGACCGGCGGGGCGCCGCTGCCCGAGCTAGGACCGGCGGGGCGCCTCTGCCCGAGCTAGGACCGGCAGGGTGCCACTGCCTGAGCTCTGGCAAGGCCGCCCGAGCTCCGGGAAGGCCATCCGGCTCCAAGAAGGCCTCCGGCTCTGCCCCATTACAAGATGGTGCGGGACCTGCAGGCTGCCAGGGAGTGCGCAGCTCTCTCTTCAGGCCCTCCTCAAGCAATAGCATCTCCCAAATGGGCAATATGCTAATGAGGTGTGGCTTGTGGCACCAATGAACAGGCAATATGCTAATGGGTGTGGCTTGTGGCACCAATGAACAGGCCACATGCTAATGAGGTGTAGCTTGGTGCACCAATCCGCAACCACTATGACACCCTCCCCCCCTTCCCTGGGAGAGTATAAAAGCTGCATCTCTGCTGCTGTCCAGGGTCCTGGGAATCTACTATCAAGGTGCTCCAGAATAAAGCTGACTGAGAAGATCCCAGTGGTGGCGTGACTTTCTTGCTGGTTGAGGGAGGTGTGCCGCACACAGGATGGACCACTTTTGAGCTGGGGGCTCCTTGACCTCTCATTCTTTCAAGGCCATCTGATCCTATTCTTGTTTCTCTCAGGCTCACACAGAGAATGTCCTTATGATTGTGTACAGGATTCAATTCAAGAATGCTTTCCCAACTTCCCCTTGGTGAGACAATGTCTCTGCCAGTACATATCACAGACACTTGATTCTTGGCATTAATGCTCTCCATGACTTTATCCTGTAGTCACCAGACTATGCACCAGTATAGAGCAGAAGGAAAACTGTCTTAAAGTATTGTGTATTTCTTAGCCCCTCTTTTCTCTTGGTGTATCTTCTCTTTAAGACTCTATGACCATAAGTACCCAGTTGAATCTGGTTGTTGGACTTCTTAGAAGCAGTAAAAACATTGCAAATTCAACATTGACCCACAGTACTTCTGTCTGTTACTAGGGTACACCATGCTGCCACTGAGGCCTGCCCAGCACAGCTTCTCCTATCTCCCCATCTTCCTTGCCTATTTATACACATTCCACCATTGTGATGCTGTCTGCATGAGACCCCTCACCAGAGTAAAGCAGCATGACTTTGAACTCCAGAACTTGCTTTAATTTTGTAAGTATCACACAGGTATATTTTATGACCACAGAAAATGAACTAAGACAAAGGTCACAGAGAGGCTCATATATTTTTAACAAAGCAGAAAACAGAAAAGGCAGGTAACGGTAAAAAGGAGGGACAAGATGGTTCAATAGATAAAAATGTTTTCTACACAAGCCTCATGACAGAAGTTTGTTTCGCCAGAACTCATAGTACAAGGAATCAATTCCAAAAACTTGTCCTCTAACCTTTATTTGTACAACATAGCACGTAACACCCATATTCTCATGCATACACCATGCACACACGCATACACAATAATAATGGAGGAAATTCAAAAAACAAACTCAAGATATCTCAATCTGATAATATCTTAGTCATCTCATTCTTCCACATATTTGGATATTTTAATGGCTGACTTAATGGGTCAATGTAACAAGGCCATGGTGACCAAAGATTTGGTCAAATCCCTGGTGTGATGTCACTGTGAGGATGTATTTAGCTAAGACTAACACTGAATAAGACAGATCTCTGCCAGAATATAATGGGCATTATCCACTCAGTTGAAAGATTTCATTAAAAGTACACCAAGTTTCTCCCAAGAGAAAAGGACCAACTTATGACTCAGAGCTGTGAGACTAACTTTCCCTTGAGTGTCACATGTCAAAAAATCTGAGATCTCCAACACCCATAACTACATAGGCAGCTTCTTAAAAAACCCTTCTCTTTTCTTCCTTTTCCTCCTTGTTCTCCCCCTGAATCTTCATATGCATACATGTATAAGTAAATGCACATGCCTAAGTGTGTACAGTCTGATTGCAGCTATGTGTACATGGGGATACAGATTTATTTTTAAGAATGGTCTCAGAATTGTGGAGAACAGCAAGTCCAATCTCCTCATATGTATACTTGTATACATACTGTGTTGGCTCTGATTCCCATTGACTGTTAGAAAGCCAAGCCTTACTAGTCTTACCTTCTAATGCTTAATAGGACAAAGTAGAAAAGCCATAGGAAACAAGAGATAGGGGAATTCCAGAACAAGGGAAAAGCTACAGTTCGTTGAATGTTGAGTGTGCAGGGATCCAGGAGGGAAGTAAATACAGGAGGAGAGAGGAGAATGCAGTATTGGGTTGAACCAAATGCAAAAACTCCATTGAATAAAGGTACAAAGAAGACTCTTATAATCAGCTATTGAATAGTCTAAAAGAAACCTAGATGGTACTAGATCCCATGGCTAGATTCTGCTTGCTAGTTCTCTCTGCTAAGCTCAAGACCTGCTGACCTGCTTCTGTCCTCCCTATAAAGATCTCTTTCAGCTATTAAAACTCACCATATCCAAAGCTACAGTTTCTCTGCAGTCCTGTACATACATGGGTTTAAATCTCAATGAAGAATGGTAGCACCAACTCATAGGGAAAAGCAAAAACATGAGCATCATCTAGCTTCCTTTGTAACTTACCATCAAGCAAATGTTAGTGCATACTCCTAAAGCACCAGTATTCTTAAACTACCTTCATGCTCCTCCCAATAAAATGTCTCTTGCTGTTGCTATGGCCAGGAGTTGTGACAGATTTATGCACAAATTAATATCTAACGATTGAATCTCTGTATTTTATTGATAAATATGAGTGATGTGGCTTATTTACATTAATATCTAGGTTGGTATAGTTGTTATGAATTCCATGAATTTTGCCCTTAGAACAAATATAAAGTCCTTAAGAAGGCTCCAAGTGAAGGGCACTAAACGTCCTTCAGCTTCATCTTTTTTTTTTTTTTCAGATATTTTTTCATTCTGCCTCGTTGCCTTTATCCTAAGCCCTAGGACTTATCACAAAGGTTTATTCTAGCTAAATGTGTTTCCCAGATCTCCAGCTAGCACCCACTGAGCACCCATTGCCCGAAGACATTCACATTCCAGGAGGCTGAGCAGGATGCCTCTTTTCTAGTCAGTCTACCTGCTAGTTACTCTTCTAAGAAATTGCACTCCATGTAGCCCTCATTTCATTTATCATTACAGGTGGTTAAAGCTTTCCCCAGTGGGCTTCCAAGGCAATGTGGCTTCTTCCCCAACTGTAATGACAGAAGCAGAGTTTGGAACATCACAGTTACTCAACAGACATACATTCAAACAGATTAAAATTTTAAGTCGGTGAGTTGCCTGACATATGAACAATATAAATTGGATTTGCACATCAAAGATGAGTTAAAGAAAAACAATTTTCAGCCTAAAGTTAATCAGCAAAAAACACATAAATAAGACAGTATAGTTTGCACTCTTGTGATATCTCTCACCATGCCTTTTGCTCTGGAGTTCTATAATTGAAAATAATTGACAGATGACAAAACTTTCTCTATTATTGAAATGAAGAGTCCAGGTTTGTATCTGCTGGAACCGAACCTGAGGCCTTTTTTTCAGATATAATGCCCTCACTGAGTGAAGGAAGCAAGCATATTTCTATTATTTTAGATCATAAAGACTTGAATTTTACCCAGCTTAATATTTTGAGTGGAGAATCTTTTTCTGGATAACATTGTAATCCAAGCAATGATGACGTCTTAGCATAAAGCCATCGACCCTCATTGAAATGCTTCTAGACAGACCACTCATTGGATAGATAAAGATCAATGGAAATACAGAACATGCAGCCAAATCACTGATGTAATAGGTTAGTCGTTGCCAGATCAGAAGCAGGAAGTATAACCACAATGTTCACAAGAACTCTCTATCTCTCTGACCATAAGATCATAAGACAATGGAAGCACAGTTTACATGTGTGATCTGTGATTTGGTAGGTTATTTGATTAAATATTGTTCTCTGGATACTCTATAAAGACAGGAGCTCCGTGTACTTTTTTCACAGCCCAGTCACCAGGGTCTAGCAGAGTGCAAGGTACATCATCATAGATGTAACATATTCTTGAAATATACTAAGAGGTTTGTGGCTTGTGTGCAGGTGTTTTTGCATCTGTGTGTATAAGACACAAACATAGGTGTTGTCCTTGGCCTGCCAAGGGACTGTCCATGTCGCTGCCCTCTACTCTACATCTATTCCCTCAAAGACTTGAGGACAGTTCCACACAAATTGAACTGACACTTCTGGAGGCAAGCCCTTCTTCATGAAAGCTCTTGAGTGAACAGCTGGCAGACTGATTTTTAAAGTGAGATTATAAGGATTAAAGTCTAAAATAATGAGGAAAAACTAAAAAGTGAATGTTTGAACCAGAAACAGCCATTTTTTTTACCGCCACATTCTGCACATAACTGCAGAGTTGCACTTTCTCAAAAGCTTCAATACAGTGGATTCATTTGCACAGGCTTTACCACAGCATGTCATCACACATTAAACTAATCATCAAAATGAATGTCAATGAGATGTAATTTAATTTTAATAATTTATCTACTAAGTTAATGAGAAAATGCTTGTAAGAACAAAGAAACAGTGAGAGAGAGAGAGAGAGAGAGAGAGAGAATGAATGGTAGTTAAAAAGGAAAAAAAACCTATGGTTGTTGCAGTGCTATGAATGATGGCTTATTGCAGACAGTTAACATTTTGTTTATGCCTAGTATCCTATGAGCCTCAGTCATATGGACTTCACATCTCTTAGCAAATAGCATCTTTGGCTTCGAGAACTTTCAACAAAATAAAGGCAAGACTTCAGTGGAGGAAGCCCTCCCAAGTGATGCTAGGTTTTCATCTATATTTTCATCTATCTAGTCTGGATGACTGTCGCAGGGGTATCAACCAGATTCATAGTTCTCAGCCATGTCTTGAGGTTTCCAAGCTGATATTAAATCTGAATTGTTTTACACAGTGTCCCCAACCTTGAGAGAAAAAAAGGAGGGGAGGAACACCATGTCACACATCTTAATTTTAGTCATCTTCCAAATTCCTGATGGTAAAAAATAAAATCCTCTTTAATCTTATGGAGTTCACAACCAACATGTGACTCAGTTTTCAATACACTAAATTACAGGCACTGTGTAACTACTTTCTCACTAATACACCAGATCTGAGCATCAGGATTCCAGGAGAGTCTAGTTGGATGAATGTTTCAGTTCCAAAATCTCGAGTCTGGGTAGTGCTCTGTTAGATTTTCCTCAATGGCAAATTCTTCGTGTTTGGAATTTTGTAGCACACTGATCAAAACAGAGGGGGAAGAGTGTAGCATATACTGGTAGAAGGTGTTTCCCTACAAGATCCAGACTAAGCTTAGTCTAATCAAGAGCTCTGAGAGTGAAGATAGAATCTGGTCTATCTACCTCACTCGAGGACTCAGGCCGATCTGATAAGTGCCCATAGCTCCTGTCTACTCCTAGACTAGGAAGTCTGTTGATTGTTCTTTAGGGACAGACAGCAAATGTCCCAAGCTTTGTCTCTGTTTCAGTTGCTTAGCTCATACCTCAAAGCTCCAATTCAACCACTCATTTAACATTTTCTTCTTGTTTATGGGTCCAATGAGAATTTAACAACACCACAATTGTCATAGTATTGGTTTTGCCTCCTTCTAAATCCTAGATATTCTAGTAGTAAACAGACAAACAGATCTTCAGTTAACCCACCTTGATGTAAGGATTCTGGGGCCAAGGAGCAAGAAAGTCTCCAAATTTTATCACACACACACACACAAAACAAACAAACAAACAAACAAAAAGACAAATAGCATCATTTTATGATAGACACTCAAGTCAGGCACCAATGATTGGCTCTCACTACCTCAATGACAGTAACACCAGAAGTACTTAGTATAGAATATCCAACTCAAAGTGGTGGTTTGAATGAAAGTTTTCATAGGTTCAAGAACTTGATCAGTTGATGCCCAGTCGGTGGTACTATTTGGAAGTGGTAGGGGGGAAGGTTTAGCGAGTGTGGCCTTGTTGAAGGAAGTATGTCACTAGAAGCAGTCCTTGAGAGTTTAGAACCTTGTGCTATTGCCAAGTCACTTTCTCTGCCTCCTGTTTGTAGTTCAAGATTGCTCAACCTTGTTAGTCCAGCAGCCATGCCTGCTGCTTGCTCTCACTCCTCAAGGACATATTAGACTATTATTCCTCTGGAACTGTAAGCCCAAATAAACCTGTCTTTCCATAAGGTACCTGGTCATAATGTTTTCTTACAGTAAGAGAAGCCAAATGAGGACACAAGTACTAGTAACCATTTACTCCTCACAATTGTAACTCCATAGGTCATACTTTACAAGTGCACTTATGTGGGAGGAAGCAGTATTGAAGAATAAGAAAGATACACAGATGTTAATGGCTCTGAGCGCATAAAATATGGAATTCCATCCACTCATGTTTTGATCAGTGTGCTACAAAATTCCAAACATGAATAACAATGTTATTCTTTCATCAGTTGGTAGAAGTGGTATGTTTCTTTTCTCAAAGTTAATGACATTACAGTAAGTTCTTGAATAGAAATAATCAGCAATGAAATGCTAAAATGCATTCAAATACATTAATAAAAATATAAGACATTGATTTATAAGGTTGCTCCATGTTGTACCAACATTATTAACAATTGTTGAACAATCAAGTAGGAGTGTTTATTAGACAAATTGTTTTCTAGATATCTTTGTCAGCCAAATACCCTGGCTTAAGATATCTCAAGTCAGAAGTCTTACAGTCAAGAATAGAATATACTTCTGGGTGGAGGTGTGCTATTTTCTCCTCCCTTAAAATTAATCCAGTTTGACAGGACCATAACCTGAACTACTCCTCAGGAAGACAATATCACCCCTGAGAAGGCAGGCTCATCTTAAGCTATGCTAAAGAGCTAAGAAAAACAATTATGCCTTTAATGAAACACTAGTTTTAATTTCCAAAATTCTCTTCTCACCTATAACACAATCCCTATAAATTGCCAAGACTTTAGATGGATCTGCCCACCTTGTAGGTTCTAACTCAGGAAGGCTCTACTTTATCTCCTCCTCCTCTTCTTCCTCCTTTTTCTCCTCTCCTTCTTCCTCTTCCTCTTCCTCCTCTTATCCTCTTCTTCCTCTTCTCCTTCTCCTCCTCCTTCTTCCTCTTCCTTCTTCTTCCTTTTCAACCCCCTCCTCCTCTCCCCCTACCCTGCTCTCTCTCTCTCTCTCTTCTTTTTCTATGCTAACAAGAACCTACATGGCTGGCTCTTCTGGTACTTTTAACTTTCTTACTTTTCCTCTAAAGCACTGCTTCTCACCATGTGGCTGACCTCGATACTGGATTAACTCAAAAGGCCATGACTTTTTCTTCTGTACTTCATCTTCCCCTAGACAGATGCTAAAGTTTACAGATCATCTATGATGGAGTATCATTATTTGCAACTCTAATAAAAATTGTCCTTGAAATTCCATTTGAGCCCCCTCTTAAAATTATCTAATCATAAAGCTCCTAACCCCAAAGTGGGATCTCGGTTTCTCCAGAACCAAAAGAATATGTAGAGAAGTCATGAAAAGGAGAACATGCTGGCTCACTCCTGTCCTCACTCCTTCTGTTGGCCAGAATCCACTGTGAAGGTTTTGTATAGGAAAAAAAAAAAAAAAAGACCAGTCAAACAAGAACAACAGGTATTGTTAGAATTTTGAGGCAGCCACCAGCACTTTTGTTTAGCAGAGACACCAAAGCAAGCTGGAAAAGGAGGGGGCTTCATAACGGAGCAAGGGAAGGTCCTGTCCAGGATTCCTAGTTGGAGACTGCTGGCATGAAGACTGGATGCAGACGGAAGAAAAGCAGGCCATGCTACACAGTTGTCTCAGCTTGTTCCAATAGATCCCAGGTAGAAATGTAAGCAGTAAAAGAAAGAAGCTGTCAGTCATTAGCCAGGTCCTGATTAACTATGGCTGACTACTACAGAAGCTGTGCTCTCAGTGTCTATAGGAGTTCCAGAATCCTCTCATCAAACATGATCTAGTACTTCCTACTTGTATGTTGTTTCTCACCCAGGTGACCTCATTTAGACAGTCCATAGAAGCTGAAAGGAGAGCATGTCGAGTACACAGAGGGAAAGAATGACCATCCCCAAATTCAGAGCTTGAGACCCAAACACTAGAACAAAGTCTTCATACATACACATGCTCTCACCCACATGCTTACACACATGCATATTCAACCATGCACATGTACTTGAGTATACATAAACATATATATGCCCACACATATGTCTACTCACATATGCTCACACACGGTCATTCCTAAAATTTCAGGACAATCTATCTTCTTGTTGCTATCAGAAGATCTGCTTAGTGCATGCCAGGGGAAAATTTTCTTCCTGCCCAGTGCATAGAATACTGTACATCTCCCAGTTTTCCCTGTGTGCATGAAGGAAAAGCATCTGTCCAAGCCTTTGGACATTAACATCAGTCTTCCCTCCCTATCATTTCCCTTTGCCAACTAATGGTCACAGTGTAGCTTTGACTATTTGAAAAGAACTAGCTTGTTCCTATAATTTAAGTCAGATTTCATCTCAGTCTTCTATCACATAATTGTAGATAGTGGTGATGGAATCATTTATGTCCAGGATTAGGCAAGTGCTTATACATTTTCAGTCTTCTCTTTTGTCAGATTCTGTATTTTCTCATGTAGTTCCTTCTAGAGTTTTTGAGGACTCAGCCTCAAACAGAAAAGCATTTTATCTGCCTCCTGGAATCTCTACTTTCATACAAATATGTGTTAGCTACAAATGGCCTGTTTAACACATCGAGTTCATCATGGCTGCCAGGTTCTTTCACAATGCCTCAATCTCTACCTATTACAGGGTGTGTTTGGCATTTCCCTAACCCATATCCTGACCTCTTCAGCCTATGGTCTGGGGTGTCTTTCCCTGTGATCCTTTCATATACAATCCAGCCATTTTGGTAACCCAGCCATTTTGTGTACCCTTTACTCTCCTGGCCTCTTGGTCTCCTGGCTCTCTCCTCACCTCTGTTCCTCATATGATTCAGATCAGTATTGTTCACTCTGATCTCTTCCAGACATCTCTGCTTCTGGCTTACTCTTCCTCATATCTACAATAAACCTTCTCCTCCACCATATCTAGGAGCAATCATGCCCTTCCTTTTTTATTTATTTTTTCCACTCATTACAGTTGTCTGTAATGACTTGTGTCTACTTGTATGGAGGGGTTCTCCACTGAAACCTCACCTTGGAAGGTCTATAATGCATTTAGACCTATTTAGATGTAAATAGTCCTTTCCCATCTGGAGAGTACCTCTTAGGAGTTGAGAGGACTGCCCCCCTGCAGAGTCAAAATCTCCACTTCTCAGGTGTGAAGCTTCAAATCCTTCAATGCAAACAATGTAGTAAACCACAGCTGGCTAACAATGGCTTTGATTTGCAAATGTGGCTTTTTGGCTCCACATTAGAGAGTAGCTCACCTCCAGCTGCTTTTTGAGGAAGATACACAGTATGTCTGCTACCCAACACTGTAAAAATGCCTATGGGACAGACTTACAATTTATAGTTTTGAATTGAAAAGTCATGATGAACCTTTTCAGTCATATATCAGAGGCTCAAAGACAGCCTCAGATACTACTCAGGGTTGGACTACGAGCTGGGGTGGGTGAAACTTTATTCGGATTCAGTAGATCACATCATTATAATTTGGATTTAGTCTACCTCCCAGAGGCCTGCATCTTAACAATGTTTTCTCCAGCCTATGGTCTTACTAAGAAATGGTAGCACTTTCATAAGATGAGACCTAATAGTAGGCCATAGGATGTGCCCTTTAAATGTGTTTGGACCCAGCTTCCTTTCTGCCTCACTCTTTTTCCTTCCCCCTGTCACAAGGCGAGTGGTTTCCCCTGCATGTGGAGCCCTCTTAATGTACTATCTCACTGAAGTGTAAAAGCAACTGAGCCAAGAAACCATGGACTGAATCAAAAGCCATGTGCCAAAATAAACCTTTGTTTTGTATAAGATGATAACCTCAGACAATTGTTACAGTAAAACGAAGCTGAGTAACATCATGCCATCAAATTGAGCCAGCCTCCCTCTTTCCTCTCTCATCAGGACTAGACAGCTAAGCCTACTTCATTAAGTGTATCTGCTCTCAGCTTAGCCTGCTTCCAGCACATACTCTGGCCCACTTTTGCTGTCCATATGCTGAATTCCCAACACTAAAGGAAACATTGAAGCTATTATAATAATATTAGAATACATGAGACTTTTGAGCAGTGACTAGAACACCTTGGTAGATTTCTTATGAAAAACATCTTAGAGGGTTCTCTGCCCTGTATCCTACCATGTAAGAACACATGAAGAATACAGCTAGCCCAGTATGAACCAAAGAGTAGCCCTTATTAGATTTTAATGATGTGTTGACCTTAAATTGCTCTGTCTATAGGATAATGGGAAATAGATTTCTGTTTGTGTTAGCCATTCTATCAATGCTGTTCTGCTATGTGTCAAGACAGGGCCCTCATCAAAGAGACCTTGGAAAACTCTCCTTCCACCATGTATGGTATAAGATGAGAGTCACCCAAAAGCCAGGAACAGCACCAGAGCCCAGCATGACCAGAAACAGCACCCTCATCACTACCCAGCATGATTTCCACTGTATGTCAACTACCAGTTAGGAGAGTCTTAATTTTCCATTTCTGATTTTCTCACCAAGCCAGAGGATCTCCAGAGTTTGCCATTAAATATCATTTGTAAAGGTCAACTGTTTGCATAGCTACCAGGATCCCCAGAGTGCTACCTCAGGGTGTGCCCTTAACTATGCATGAGCAGGACAGAAGAAAAAGAAAAAAAGGAAAGAGCATACTTCTATATAAGTTCCTAGATGAGGCTGTCATGACTGCTCTAGGACTTCCCTTGGGCATGAATGAGAACATTAGATCCCATGTATGTGCACACAAATGCAATGACATAAAACACACATGTACATACATACATATACATGTATACATGTACCACACAGATACATACTACACACTTGCATTCACACACTCTGTTGGCCTATCTGGCTTTTACACTACTTTCAAATGTTTATATTTAGCCTCCAACTCTCCTGTGACCCTTAGAAATCAGTCAGAACTGAGCTTTGGTGACATCACAGAAGCTTAGGCATGACATCTTTCATTAGAGATATAACTGTCTCTATTTCTATTCCTGGATGTCTCAGTCCTCATTTCAGATTATTGAATTACTCTAAGTTGGGCTTAGATTGGGACTAGACCAACATAAATGACTAGTTCCGTTGAACCCATTTCTGAGAATGAACCTGCCTTTCTCTGGGCTCAGATCTGGCCCTCTAGACTGCAATATGTCTCTGCCCCATTTCTCACCTAGAATGATGCTATACAACCCAGAGTAACTGGACAAAGAGGACATGGATGTGATAAAAAATATAGCTGGATGTCAGCTATCTTCTGTGCTTCCAGATATGCTCATCTCTGTCTGGGTTAACAAAAAAAAAAAAAAAAAAAAAAAAAAAAAAAAAGGCCTAAATTCTACCATGTCTGATATCAACATTGTTATACTGTTTTTTGTTTTGTTTTGTTTTATGATTATTTTTTTCTGCCGTTTACTTGCTTGTTTATTTTACCTGGTAATATTTTAACAACTCTTATTTCTGCCCTTGCTCTCTGATAGATTTCCATTTTACTTCAGTAACCAAGCAAAATCCACTCCATTTTTGTTGGATCTTAATTAAATCTACTTTTTTGCTGAAATGAAGTGCTAGTTACATCAGATTACTCTATGGCCTTGATATCTTTCAACCCAAGTCAATGTTTTTTTCCACAAAACAAATTGTATAAAACTCAAAAGAATTTCTAAATCAGAAATATAAAACGGTTAGTCAAGCAGAGCTATGACCTCCACTGAGGTCAAATTTCTATGCATCCTTTTGTTGAGGGAAATATTAAAAATTGACCTGCAGGCTTCCTGTGCTACCATCATCAACTTTCCCTAGCTGGTTGCCTCAGTGTCCAATCACTGTGTTCCCAGTTCTGGCTTGCCTGTCTCTGGAGTTTCTAGTTCCTTCTCCACCATAAACCCCTGTAATCAGCAGTCCCACATTGCAGTACCAAGTAAAACAAAACTCTAGAAGCTTATAATTAACCAAGCAGATTTATGCGTTAATAAATTCTTAATTCACAAGATGCCAATAAAATGATTTCAGAACCAATTGATAATGGTAAAAGCTGCCCACCTAGATTAGACAAATTATCCCAATTATTCTAACCTTATGATATCATAAGTACCTGTGGCTAATTAAAGCCATGTTGTTTCAGGTTCTTCTTCCTGTCTGTTCTGTCTGCTTGCAATTTGGCCTCCTCCTCTCTCCCCTGAGATGTTCTCTGTCTCTCCAACAATTTGCTCTGCCTCCTTTTCCCTGTCCAATCACAGGCCTCCTGCTGCAATAATATTTTAATGTAATTGGACTGGGAAATCCTGCTACACCTTTCCAGAGTATCCTTGTACACACCAACTAGTCCAGCTATGAATAGCTCCCCTACCCATGAGGACCTCATACCCAAAGTCTCCCATGCTGCAAACTTGGGAAGCTTTCTACAAGTCATGTAATACCACACAGAAAAAATTGATATTGCTATTGCTTTGAGACAAGGGATCTTATTAATAACATGGTGAGTCACAGATTCCTGGCAAAGGTGACATAAGCACTTAAGCTCATGTAGGAGATGGAAGTCAATGGAAAGTCACATATCCCAGACCATGTGACAGCCTTCTCTATGCCTCTCATCCATCTCAATCACAGTACATTAGAAATTGGCTGCCATAGTCACAGTGCAAAAGCCTGAAATCTTCCAGGATATTTGTAATGCTGTGCAGTGAAGGAAAGAAAATATGGTTTTCCACTCTAGTTCAGTATAAGGATAAGAATCGTCAATATATTCTGCCACCATTGTTCTTGGAACCACATATCACTCAGTAAGTAGCAGTAATTTTTATTATTCCTTCATTTTCTAAACGGTAAAATTCATCTACTATATTGTTATGGAACTAATACCTCCCCAGTGAGAAACAACTCCAAGGATTTAGAGATTAATAAAGGAAAAACTATTCAATAATAAAGGAAAAATGCATAAAAAGGAACTAGGACTAAACAAAATTTTGCTTCCTTATATAGCTCTTAGGTTTACACGTTCCACAAATGTACATTAAGTACATACAAAGTACCTTAAGTTTTTTTTTTCAGGTCCTGGCCCCAAATTGCATTTTGAATAATTCAGATATAGACAGGAGGCTCCAAGTCTGGACATTTGGGCAAATAGGAGGTTTATACAATAAAATATGTTGCCAGAATTAATTTTTTTTTTTAGTGACCAGCATTGTTCTTTTTTGAGTAGCTGTTACAGAGAGCAATCCTGCTCACCAAACAAAATTATGCTTCTCCTGAAAAAAGAACCTGGACTTGATTGTAGATCAGGGTATAATGATAGTCATCACCTTGTACTGGGCCCTGAGCAGCCCCTTAGAGGCATATGCTTTGATTAGGATGTAGGACTAACAGCTGTTTGAAAGTCACAGTGGTTTCCTTTTGTTATGATAATGGGATCTATTTAGCTATCATTGTTGGTGACAAAACATAGATGAAACTTTCCTACAGTTTCTAACAAGCCTGGCCAGAGTACTATTATCTCTCAGTCATATTGGAGACAGAGCTCCTTAGCCAATTTTAACTTTGTAAAACGATGTTTCTTAAGCAAGTTTATTAGTAAGTCATTTATAGCATACATTTTACTTCAGTTTTCTCTTGAATCATTCCCCCTGTTGGAGCTATTAAGAATCTTTTATAAAGCTCAATTTAAACTTGTATGTTACAGGGGCTGGGACACTCAGGTGTTGTGCCCATTTTGTGACCCTCAAAAGAGCACCAAGGAGCCAGGAGCCAATGCTGATGCAATCACACTAGAGTTTTTATTATAAGCTCGAGCTCGGGCCATGCAGCAGAATGGGAGGTTGAAACCATGTTCTCAGCAAGACAAGGTTTTATAGAAAAGAGTAAGCAAGCGAGAGGGTTTCTAGCCTAGCACACATATGATTGGGGGGGGGGGCATTATGGAATTTTGTTGTCCTTTAACATAATTGGCTGGTGCTGGGAACCAAACCAAACTTAATTTGTACTGTCCTCCTGATTGGTGGTCGTTAGTAAGTGTAGTGCCCAGGGGCAGGCTTATAACCTGAAAATTATTGCCAGGCACCACCTTGTTGGGGAATAACCTGAAAAAATGGTGCTAGGTGCTGGCTTGTTAGTTAGGCCAGATTCTCTAAGATGGAATCTGATCCCAAGATCTGGTCTCTTACAGGATCCTCTTATTTTTACCCTTTGACGAGTTGGCTCCAAGATCAGAACCTTTAATAGATTATAGCCTGTACTAAAGAGGTAACAAATTGGGTCAAATATTTCAGAATGGTCTGAATCATTGGTCTAGGATGATTGGCAGAAAAGGCCATGTCAGAAAAAACCCAAGCTTTTCAGTAACTGCATCAATGATACAAGAAATTCTTTAGGTCTTCCATGTATATAAATACTTTATCAAATTATAGCTACTCCTTATTTGTTAGCATAATAAAAGCACTCACTAATCTGAAAAGCACATAACTTCTGAAGAAGGATTTTAATTCAGCAATGTGGTTACTCTGGATGGACTACAGACACACCCTTAGCACACACCTTTAATCCTCCTGTCGAGAATGCAGACATACCCTTGGTACATACCTTTAATCATAAACAACAAAGGTGAAGTTAGTTTGTAGAAGGAAGCACCCATATTTGAAAAAGATGTCTAACTGAGTGGCAGACAACGTGATGAATGAGCAAAAGATTTGACAGAATAGGATATGTCTAACTCTCAAGAGAACAGAGAGAGAAGGGAGGCTACTTAAGAGAGAGAAGTGCAGAGGAAGAAAAGGAGGGATGACAGATTGACCAGCACAGTTGTACAGAGCCAAGTTACAGAGAGAGAGAACAAGCTAGACACAGGTGAAGAAAAAATGAACCAGAGAATGAGAAGGAGCCAGAATATTAGAACCTATTGCCAAAGTTATTTATGAGGCCAAGCAGAGCCATTCAGAAGCCAAGAGACTCTACATTGAATCAGTCAAGCTTAGAAAGGAGTTTTGAGTCTGAACAGCTGAGTTGAATCAGCAGTCTAGTGATCTGAAAGAACCAGGAAGGGGCAAACTGATTCAGCAGCAAGTGAGAGGACAAAAACATCCTAGGCCTAGATAAGAGTGTTCAGAGGCTAGAAGCTTCCAGGACCAGGCCTAGGTTAGCAGAAGGAGGCAGTAGACCTCCAATACTGATAATTATAACAAGCGAATAAAAGATACATCTGAAAGACCCCCATTCTGGGGAGACCCTCGCTCAAGTCCCGGGATGAGCCGACGCCCCAATAACTCAAGAGAAACTATTCTTGATGCAATATCGCATGAGGTTTATTCGGGAATCAGCATACTGAGGCCGAGCTCATAACCCGCACAGGGGCAGAGGAGATCGACCCTTAGCAGTTGCAGTTGAGGGTTTTTGAAGGAAAAAAACACAAAGAAAGGGGAGGATAAGACTTCAAAGTCTAAGTCAGAGATAAGAGAAACAAACCCGCTCCCGTTTTTAGGGGACCCATACAGGGACCAAGCTGCACATTGACTACATATGTGTAGAGGAACTATGTCCAGTCCATGCATGCTCTTTGTTGGTGGTTCAGTCTCTGTGAGGCCCCATGGGCTCAGGTTATTTGGTTCTCTAAGTCTTCTTATGGTGTCCTTGAGCCCTCCAGCTCCCTGCATCCTTCCCCCAGCTCTTCCACTCCCTGGCTTCTACCTAATGTTTGGCTGTGGGTCTTTGCCTCTGTTTCCATCAGCTGCTGGATGAAGTCCTCAGAAGACAATTATGTCTGCAGCATAGCAGAGTATCATTTGTAGTGTTAGGAGTTGGCTCGCTCCCATGGGATGGGTCTCAAGTTTGGCTAGTCAGTGGTTGGCCATTCCTATATATTTAGATCTTCAGTCTTAAAAATGAAAAATTCTTTAAATTGAAGCTCTTTTAGTGGCAAAATATGCTTTAGACTCCAAATACAGTCCATTGATAAATCCCATTCTCCTGGTACTTTTATAGTATATTTTTACAGATTCCAAATTCATTTAATGGATTTTATATTAGGCGGCTCATTTTATCACAAAGAATGTAATTACAGGAGATAATATTAAGGCTGGCTCTCATAAGGAAACATTTATAACAGTAAAATAGAGTACAATTAAATTTATGACAGTTAAGACTCAATTTATCCAAATAAGTTTGTCCAAATGAGACATAAAATCACTAGGCATATTTCTTTAGGTCAGTGTTTGTTAACATGAACAGACCATCATAACCATAAAATATTAACAATTTTTAATTATTAAGTATATTATCTTTAAGTCTCAACCTCCATAAATCTTTTACAGTATATTGAGAGCTTTTGTGACTTGGCTTCAAGCTTTTATAATTTTATAATTTTGCCACTATCTTTATTTATATAATTTACCTTATTTAAAACAATTAACCATTTTTATTAGAGATATAGCCTCAAATTTACCTCTTTTTTTTTCCTTTTCTTATGGTCTCACAGATCCTGAGAAAGTTTACATCTCACCAAGAACTTCAGAGATAGCAGCAAGCTTGAATGAGAGGCCATTCTTCTTAAACAAGAGCAAACAGTGTAGGGAATGCTCAGAGAGCTAACATCTGTAAGTGTAATTTTGGAGGATAAGCTTTTTTGTAAGTCCTTTAAGCTATCTTCAACTTGCATATAAATTTCCTTGATTAGACAATTTAGCGTTTTTAAATATCACTACACATAACAGTAACAAATAAATTTGCTGTTTGTTATAAACTTTCCCTAAAAGGTAGGTGTTAGACAATGTGTATTTTCATTTGGGACTTTACCCAGTACGTACAAAATCTTTCAAGTTTCTGCATAGGTGCCCATGCCCTGGGTCATAGTTTCTCTAGCCTATGCACACTAGTTTCTCAAGAAAATCTTAAGAACTCAATTAGCTGGGAGAAGTGACAGGAGGTTACTCAGGAAAGGGGCCTAGAGCCTTGCTGGCCTCCTCTTTTCTGAAGGAACATTCACTTTTAATATTGCTATTGTTTTAAGCAGAAAAAGCTATAGGGATCTGAAGATGAGAACTGTTCGCCTTAGAAGATACTGTGAAACATCACCTTAATAAGAGAAGGTTGAATACAATTACACACATAATGAAATAAATTAATATTATCTGTGCATTTACTGTTAAACTATTAGGCCTTCTTGGGCCTGATTGGGCCTTATTAGGCCTCAGATAAACGTTATAGAAATATAAGACATTCTCTATGACTTATATAGTATGTAGAGCTATTTATTAATCATTATTAAATTTATGTTTAGAGCATCTAACAGAATTTAACTGAGGGAGCCCAGTTAAAAGTATGGTGCTGAAGTTATTTAGAGATTTTTGGCAGTAGTTTCTGTTTAACCTTTCTATATATGAGCACCCCATTAATTGGTTTTATCATAGATACCTTTTATACCTTGAGATAAACAATAGCCTCTGTTAGAAATAGTTTACCTCTCTTAGTGGTTCTTAAGTACACAAATCCTTGTTTCTGGTCTCTTCTCTTGTTCTCCTCACTATCACAGAGTTAGATGAGCAGCCAGACTAGAACAGGGGCTTGGGAGGAAATGTTGAGACAAGAATATTTGAATCTCAGATGGGCAGGTCAGATTCTATTCCCAGAACCAGCTTTTCAATGAGCCAAGGTAACACGAACCAATCTTTTCACATTATCTATACTAAAAGCTATTTGCTACTCTGTAGGGCTGAATCCAGTGATCCACATACCCTTAACTGCATATTTGGGCAAAGGGCCTGAAAATCTTTCTCAAATGTCTCTTATAAAAACATCAAATTCCTGGTAGATATAGTGAGGAAGGGAGGTCTTGGTTCCTTTGTCAAACTCTAATATAGTGTTTCTCTTTGATCTTTTCTAAGCTCACAATTACCTGTAACCTAGAGGTCATTAAACAGAAAACCACAAAAATCAGACATCTAAGGGAACTCAGAATATGTTGACATCAAGCCCCCCCCCCTTCTCTTAGTTTGTCTATGTATTTATAACTGAAAACAGAAGTAAAGGCAAGAGTACCCAGAGTTGGTGGGGCCGAAACAAAGGCATGAGGCCAGGGAGTCCCAAGGTCAAGAAGACTATCCTATTACTGTTAGAGGAAGCAGCCTTGGAGTCCTAGTAGAAATTATAGGCATTAGAACCCAGTATAGCTTCTATCTCCAGTCTCACCCAATGCTACACAGCTAAGGGACTCTCTGCCACTGAAAAACTGGCCTTGTACCTTATGACCTCTCTGAGGTGGGGCTTCTGGCCTCCCTAGCTGACAAGGCTGCCAGGACACCTAGGGTTTGAGGGGTGCTGGGGTATCAAGCAGGGTAGGATGGGGATGAGAGTAGGGGACTTCTCTGCTCCTGGGAACACTGCAGCTCCTCGGTGACTTTGATGAGCCCTCCAATTGAGCAGTCTTGCCTAGACTAGAATCTAATCACTCTGGGCTTGGTAGTCCATGCTCAAGACATCAGAGGATTCCTTTCCATTTTCTTTTAGAGATACCAGAGCCATTTTCTTGTCCTGATCACAATTCAAACCGACTTCCCCCCTTATGGAAAACAGTGCCCCTGGTTTCAGTTGGACCTTGTATATCAAGTATGAGGGAGAGGGAGAGGGGGAGGGGGAGGAGGGAAGGGGGAAGAGGGAAGGGGGAGGGTAATGGAGGAGAGAGGGAAAGGAAGAGAGGGAGGGGGAGGGAGGAGAGAGGGAAAGGAGGAGAGGGAGAGAGGGAGAGGGAGAGGAAGATAGAAAGGGACAGGGACAGGGAGCTCGTTGAGTCAGCAGCTCATCCCTGTGGCACAGATGAGGCAGGTTTCAAGGATGGAGGTAACAAGGCAATCTAATCTAGTTTATCATTTTCAGTCCTTCAGAGCAGGAAACTGATTTCCTCAATGAAAGCTCATCCTACTCACCTAAGACACAGGAGTTTCTGCAACACAGGAGTTCTTGAACAAATAGGCATCACCTTAATTCAAAGGTTACTGTATCCCACCCCACCTCCCTCCGTCCCCTCACACTGTTTTCCTAATGGGTAAGCAGACAGCTTTTCTAGGAAGGGTTCCTGGTGGATATGCAGAGAGAGAACATGCACCCCATAGTTATTTATGTAGAGTGAAACCTAATGAGCTGCTCCCCATCCAGTTTGGCCTTTTCCTTGATGGCATCCCTGTTCAGCTCACATTTGGGTGATTATGTTGGTGAGAGTTTATAGGTATAGTGTCTGGTGTTACTAGGAGGCACAAGCTCACAGTAGTCTCCAATCCTCTGGCTCTTACACTAGTTCCTCCTCTTCATCAATGATCCCTGAGCCTTAGGTATGGGAGGACTTTGTAGCTGTATCATTTGGGACTAGACTCTACAACTTTACATATTGAACGGTTGTAGGTTTATGTTGTGATCTCTCTGTTGCAAAGAGGAGTCATCTTGATGAGAGTGATATGTGCATATAAAGACACATGTGTTAGAATGTGAGTAACCATGACTTCACTAGGACTGGGTCAATATCTAGGTTTCTAGTACCAGACATGGTAGCCCTTTTGTTGAGTGGATCTTAAATCCAATTAGAGAGCAGTTGGCTACTGTCAAGGTGTGTGTATGAATACTGCACTATTAGGGTTATCATGTCACACTGGTTGGTTCATAGCCATTATAGCTGAGTAGTACTGTTGGTTGTGTAATACCCAAAATGAATTCAAGACCACCCAGTACCTTCCTCCTTTGAAAAAGACTTTCCAAACTGAACTAGCAGGCAAAGTACAGAGCCAGATAAGGAAGCTGGCTGACTAAACAAATGTAAAAACATAGTTTTACAGGCACTGGCATAGCCTCACAAGAGAGAGCTATATCAGGGTCCTTCCAGCAAAATCTTGCTGATGTATGCAATAGTGTCTACGTTTGGTGGCTGATTATGGGATGGATACCTGGGTGTGGCAGTCTCTGAATGGTCCATCCTTTCATCTCAGCTCCAAACTTTGTCTCTGTAACTACTTCCATGGATGTTTTGTTCCCAATTCTAAGAAGGGGCGAAGTGTCCACACTTTTGTCTTCATTCTTCTTGAGTTCCTTGTGTTTTGCAAATTGTATCTTGGGTATTCTAAGTTTCTGGGCTAATACCCACTTATCAGTGAGTATATATCATGTGAGTTCTTTTGTGATTGGGTTACCTCACTCAGGATGATACCCTCCAAATCCATCCATTTGCCTAGGAATGCTCACAATCAGCTATTGGATGGAACACAGTGCCCCCAATGGAGGAGCTAGAGAAAGTACCCAAGGAGCTAAAGGGGTCTGCAACCCTATAGATAGAACAACAATATGAACTAAACAGTACCCCCAGAGCTTGTGTCTCTAGCCGCATATGTAGCAGAAGATGGCCTAGTAGGCCATCATTGGGAAGAGAGGCCCCTTGGTATAGCAAACTTTATATGCCCCAGTACAGGGGAATGCCAGGGCCAAGAAGTGGGAGTGGGTGGGGAGGGGAGCAGGGGAGAGGGTATGGGGGATTTTCGTGATAGCATTTGAAATGTAAATGAAGAAAAAAACCTAATAAAAATTTGGAAAAAAAAACCCATAGTTTTAGCAGTCAAAATGATTAAGCCTGCAGCTACCAAAACAATATTAGCTGTTCTCAGAGAAATAACCATAACAAGATTAGCAATTCTCCTGCCCCACCCCTGCCCCACAGTGAAATCTGACACAGACCACAAACCACCCTGACCTTGTTTCGAGAATTCTCCTGACGTTAATAGCTGTGATGTTAATAGCTGATCCATAAGTTCAAAATGTACTATTACTTTGCTGTCTAAATCATAATAACTCACCATGACTCACCTAGTGACCACCTAGTGAGTCACTAGGCCAAAGGGTTACTTAGTCACTATACAAACCAACCAATGCCTGAAAGGGTTACTTGCTATACCAATGAGAACCCTGTTGTTGAAATCTGTCCCTTACAAAAGTATAAAAAAAAAAAAAAAGTGTTCTTTCTTTTTTCTGGGTCTCTCCTCTAGCCTGCCTGCTGGGACGGGAGTCCTCAACATGTTGGATCAATAAAAATCCTCATGTGTTTTGCAGCGGGGGTGGTGGTCTCTGTGGTCCTTGTGAGTAAGGGTCTTTTGACGAACTACAACAGTTGTCTTCCTCTTTTTAAGCTTGCACAGTACCTTATCGTACCATGAAAACTAGTCCTTTCCTCTATAGTAACTACAGAAACAAGGAAAGTAAAATAGGACTATTGTCATGATAGGGGGATTGGGAAGCAATAGAGAGGAGAATGACAGTATATGAGTGATATGTTAAGGGAAATGGGGAAAATGAGGGCTCCTTAGGGAGGGAGAAGAGGTAAAATCAGAAGGGGACGGGAGGCGAGCAAAGGGAACTAGAATGATACAAGTGATTAACAGGGTAAGAGGGCTCCATAGGAAAAAAGGCAAATACAGAAGAGAGGTGGATAAAATAGCAATATGGATATCTGAAAGAATCACAAGGAGTCATCATACTCATTAAAAAAGAGCCAAACTACTCATCCAAAAAGAACCAAAAGTATCACGCACATATAGCCAGTATATAAATATAGATACATAGGTTTTTGTTTTGTTTCATTTTGAAACAGGGTTTCTCTGTGTAGTCTTGGCTTTCCTGAAACAAGTTCTGTAGACAAGAACATGGCCTGGAGATCACAGAGCTCTGCCTGCCTCTGCCCACAAGTGCTGGGATTAAAGGCGTGCATCACCACCCAGTGTACAAATAAGAGTTTTAATGAACTTTCCTCATCTGGACTGCTCGTGCTCCCTCAAAAAAAGCCAACCTAACAAAACCCCCAATACCAGACACGAGAATCCCTCATTCGAGTTCTTGGATAGGGCTGTGCAAGGGACTTCCCAATGCATACAGTTTATTGCTGCTGCCCTTGGTTACTGTACCCAGCCCCCAGTCCCCACCCTGCAGATGGAAGGTAAGTGCCTATTGATGAATTCATCATGCACTCAGACAATAGAGCCCAGAAAGCCCAGGAGCTAGAACTTAATTTTTGAGTACCAGCAGCTTCCTTCTTGTCAAATAGTTGTTGTCCAGGTTAATCTTGCCCACCTGGCAGAATTATGCTTTTTCTGATAAGAGTTCAGAGGACTTAATGGCAGATGAGGACTTAATGGTGGCTGTGACTCCACACTGCTTCCTTGATCTGCACCACCTTAGAGGCATGTTCTTTGATACTATGGGGATGGGCCTAATCAGAAGTCAATCTTGATGAACAATGTTAGCAGAAACTTTTCAACAGGTTCTAACAAGCATTGCCAGTGTTCTATTTATCTCCGGGGCATATTGGTGACATTGCTCCCTAGCTAAATTCAACTTCTATAACTTAATATTTCCTAAGCAAGTTTATTAGCAAATCCTTTATAACATCAATTTTATTACTTCAAGCTTTTCCAGAATCAATATGTCCTCTACACAGAGTTAAGCTCTTATAAAGAAGAAATAGCACAATAGAACACTTTGCAAATCTACTTAGCTTCACAAAATGTCTTCGGGCTCACTAGTCACTTCTCTTATCTTCCTGTTCTCGAGTTTGAAGGCTGTGTGAAGACTGGTGAGATAAAGACAGATAAAGACAGTTGCCAGCAAACCAGTTTGACCACCAGGGCCCGTATGGTGGAAGAAAAGAACTGACTCCAACATGCTGTTCTCTTACATCCATTCATGCACCATGCTTCATGAATGAGCAGCAATAAAGCTCTCTCTCTCTCTCTCTCTCTCTCTCTCTCTCTCTCTCTCACACACACACACACATATACTCTAAATTAAAATTGTGATACAAAATTTTAAAGGCTGTGTGGTTTTGAATCAACAGCCTTGTGATTCAAGAGACAATACCCAGAATTGTCCTCTAGCAGCTAGAGGAGGGAAAAGATTCACTCCAAGCCCGTATAAAGGGGGTGTGTTGGTACTGTGTCTGCTTCATGGCCTCCATTAGTGATGCTGCAGATCCCAATTACCCATCACATGAAAAGACAAGTGGAATAATGTCATAGTGTCAGAAAATGCAGGAAAATGCAGGACAGCCACCATGCTTTAGGAGCAGCCAAACGAGCATAGTCACCTACATGTTTAGAAGTCAGTACATAGAGATGCTGGGGTCCAGATGTTCTGCAATCTCTTTCTCTTGCACAAGCCACGTGAGGAAGATCATAGCCATTAAATAAGGCCTAGGCGGAATGTCCTCCAGGACAAAACAAGGTCTCAAGGGCAGGGAAGTGTACATGGAAAGAGACTGTCCAAGCTCTGCTTATAACTTCATTTTTAGTTGCTAGCTAAATAATATATAAACAGCAGGTGGGGGTGGGATTGTTCATTCTTGATCCATCCCGTAAACCCAGAGTTTCCTGTCTCTATCTACCATTACTCCCTTTCTAGGTCCACTGCTATACTGGACATAGCACAGGGAGGCAGGCATCACAGTGTACCTGAAAATCACTGCCATCTTCCATGGCACTAAGGACTTAGGATGGCATCTGTGTGGTAGACTGAAAATTGAGGTTGGTATTCCAGTTGTACCTAGGGTCATCATATGTTGCTAATTTTGGACATGTTCCACCCTCCAAGAAGCAGTTCCTGAAGGAAAGCCTGTCACTTGATGTCCCACCTAATTAAGAAGTGCTATGAATTCTCCTGGACACCTGTTGACTGCCCAGGCCTGTCCATCCAGGTTTCCAATTTCCAGATTTGCCTCTTCCAGCCACTGTGGTTCCTAAGCCCTCCCTCATTTCCTGAGGCATCTACTTTATAACTTAAACAGGGATTCGCCGTTGGGACTGTGCAGCTCCTCTCACTGTCTTGCCTTCATCGGCTGAGCTGTGCACCTTCCCTCACCTCTGCTTTCTGATTGCTCTGAGTCTGAAAGCCAGGAGGTCTGTGCTGTGGCACCTCTGCTCCAGCATGCAGAGCAGAAGGCACAACATCACTTCCCTGAGTCCTTCCCTTCTTTACTCTTTCAGCTCGATCTGTTCAACTCTTTTCATCTTCCTTAGATGTCTCTGCCTTGAGGACATTTCTTCAGATGCTCTTTGAACAAGGGCTAAATGAACAACTATGTATCCCACAATGGGGGCAAAAATCCAAATATACAGTGCTCAGGTCTCTTAATCTTAAAAGCCTTTGAGAGCAGTCACTTCTCTGGCCTGGCTGATGGGCGTTTGTTCCAGATGCCTTCTCTCACCTGCTGTAGGTTCACTTCCTGCAGTTAAGGTCATTCATCTATTTATAGGCTAGTCAGCTTCACATTACATCACATACCTGAGGCAGCCAACTCATAAAGATAAAAGATTTGCTTAGTTCATAGCTTTAGAGGCCAAATCTTGCCAACGGCATCGGCTCAGGGCTGATGAGCATGGCTGATGCAGGTGGCAGAATGAATGCTCAGAGTGAATGGTCACAGGCCCACATTCCCTTCAAGTTCATAACCCTAATGATCTCAGGCTTCTAAAGGTTCCCACCTCCATAAAGCCACGTCATCTCCCAGTAATTGCCTGGGGACCTGATAGGCAGTCTTTATCGGTCTTCCTTGACCCAGACATGTCCATGGTCATGCTGGTGACATACACTGGAGATCCCCATGACAGAAAGAGAGCACCCTCTAATGAGGGGAGCACAGAGCTCAAGCTTCCAATGAACGTCCTAGTGTCTGTAACAAAACCCATACTTGCCTTCTGAGCCATTTCCCAGGGAAAGTAAGGCAAGCACCATAAATTCAGTATTGCCCTTGCTAGGGAAGCCCTGCTGTATCTCCTTCATGAGTAAGTCCAGTTTTAAAGACATCATCACTACCCTGCCTAGCTTGGCCGAGAATAATTCATAGGTCAAAGGTTGCTTCCCATAGTCTATTTAAAAACTTTAGAAGGAGAAGATCATATGAAACCGTATCAAGACTATGAGATTTCCCTCTTCAATTTTATAAAAATTATGTATTTGGAACTAAATGCACATTTGTGAAGCTGGGTCTATTCTGAAATGACTGTAGCTAAATGCTGGGCTCCCTCCTGTCCTGTACAGCACAGTATACCTTACTCTAACAAAGGCCAAACTGCTGACCCTTAAGCATACCTCAGATTCAGAGCTGTTGGTGAGCCACAGGATCTGCTATAGTTTCAGTTGAATAATAAAAATTGAATTGTACTGTTGTTATTTTGGTTAGGAGGTGAATTAGGTCTCTAGGATATCATTAAAAACTGAAATCTGAAAAATCAAAGTCCTTATACGTTCATAGAATGGGCACGTTGAGGGATTTATTTAAACAATTTAAATAATTATTGACAGTGTTGCTAAGATAGGATTGCCAGTTGCATCAAATCCAATAGTAGACACAGGCCTACCTCAGGGATATTAGCAGGAATGTGAAATCAAGCCTGTTTCCCCATGAAGAAGAAGTCAGCTCAGCCTCCAGAAGATCTAGCACCCAAAACACTATGTGTAGATACATTTTGCCTTGATATTGACTTTCTACAACTTACTCAGTTGTGAAATAGCTTCCTTAGAACCAGAATTAGACAAGGTACTTTGAAAGACAAGACACAAATAAGCACATGAAAGTCAAATAATATACAGAACCAGATTGGGTTCCCTCTGAGGGCCCTAGGGCTGTCTTTGTCTGAGATAGGAACTAGAATCGGGAGGCTGTGACTTTCTATTTTAAGAAAAAAAAAAAGCTATTTAGTAATTTGCATGAACAATGACTTGAGGGAAGAGCCAATCTTTCTATAGTCTCTCTGTCTCTGTCCAACTATGCCAGAAACATAAATGAATATGTTTTGTGTATTTCCACATTCTCCAATGACAATAATTTCCCAAGGTTTAGTGGTTCCAGTGACAGTGTCTCTTTTACTTTTTATAGTCTGCCTTTGTTGATAATCTGGCCATGGTGAATACAGGTTCTTTTATTCCAATCTTAATTACCAGTGTTCACTCTCATATCACACAGCACACAGAAAAAATCTATCTGTGCATATGTATTAGTTTACAGAATAAACATAGGTTAGAGAGGCTGAAGCAGGGTTTTGAAATGTCTCAGATATGAGCTGAGAGTCTGTATTAGTAAGATAACAAACCAGACCAGTGGTGGGAGGGAGCGTTTTCTGATGCAACTAGAGCTGGTGTTTGAAAGTAAAATGGTAGAGTCTGACTGCTAGGTTACAAACAAGGGCCTTACAGTAGAAAAAGGCAAGTTCGGGTGCTGGTCTATACCAGGTAGATAGCGAGGCTACTCTGGAAACCAAACCAGTATCAGATGACTGAATCAAGCCAACCCTCCAGGGACCATTTAGGAGTGGCTCACTTGGCAGACCTAGATGTATGCGTAGGGTGTCATGAGAGGCTAGTGTAGGGCAATGCACATGCCACTTGTTGTGCTGTGCCCTTTATGGGGGCCAAGTGAGGGACTTACACCAAAGAGATACCCTGGAGTCTCAGTTTTTCTGCAATCCCATGGAGACATTTAATCAAACTCATAGCTGCTTTTCTCTTTATCAACTGTCTGGGATCTCAGGCCTTAAGAGTGAACTTTGCATTTATAGTTTATTCTTGAACATTGTAGAGAAATGGTGATATCTGAAATCTGTCACTTTATTTCATCAGTCTCCCATTCTCCCAAACAGTCATAAAATAATAATCAAATGATTATTATTGGCCTTCAAAGAAGGACAAAGAGCAGTTTTGAAAAGCTGATCAGGAACCAATGCCAGGACATTCACACAAATTCTCTCATAAACCCTCACAGGAATCCTATTATTTAGGCATGTGACTAAGAAGATGTTCCAAAAAATAAAACAGAAACACCTTCTACAGAATTCTGGTTTGGTTTGGTATTGTTTGTTTGCTTGTTTGCTTTAAAATGATGTAGCTGGGTCAATCCTTTAACCCTGTGTTACCATTGTCAACTTCTTATCATAAGAAATGTTCATGAATTTTCTACTCTATGTTTCCTTTATATTTAACAGGCTGTGTTTGAATATTTCATGTAATCAAAGCCATACACAGTAACTGCATGGCAGGTTTTCTAAGAGTTGATAGACTGCCAGCCCAAGGCAAACATCCTGCTACTCATGTCACAGAAAACTTTACAGTGGGTGGAATGAATAATTTCCTATTGTCTTAGAGTTTTATTGCTGTGAAGGGACACCATAACCAAGGCTACTCTTATTTATGTTTATTTTTATTAGATTTTCTTTATTTACATTTCAAATGTTTTCTAGTTTCCCCTCTGAAAATCCCCTATCCCTTCCCCCTTCTCTCTGCACCACAACCCACCCACTCCTGCTTCCTGGACCTGACATTCCCCTAAATTGGGGCATAGAACCTTCACGGGACCATGGGACTCTCCTCCCATTGATGACAAACTAGGATATCCTCTGCTACATATGCAGCTAGAGCCATGAGTCCCACCATGTGTTTTCTTTGGTTGGTGATTTAGTCCCAGGGAGCTCTGGGGGTACTTATTAGTTCAGATTGTTGTTTCTCCTATGGGGCTGCAAACCCCTTCATTTGGGTCCTTTCTCTAGCACCTTCATTGGGGACTCTATGCTCTGTCCAATGGATGACTGTGAGCATCCACTTCTGTATTTGTCAGGCATTGGCAGAACCTCTCATGAGACAGCTATATCAGGCTCCTGTCAGCAAGCTCTTGTTGGCATCCACAATAGTGTCTGGGTTTGATGGTTGTTTATGGGATGGATCCCCAGGTGGGGCAGTCTCTGGATGGTCATTCCTTCAGTCTCTGCTCCGAACTCTGTCTCTGTAACTCCTTCCATGAGTATTTTGTTCCCCCTTCTAAGAAGGATTAAAGTGTCCATATTTTGGTATTCTTTCTTTTTGAGTTTCATGTGTTTTGCAAATTGTATCTTGGATATTCTGAGCTTCTGGGCTAATATCCACTTATCAGTGAGTGCATATCATTTGTGTTCTTTTGTGATTAGATTAGCCCACTTAGGATGCTATCTTCCAGATCCATCCATTTGTCTAAGAATTTCATAAATTCGTTGTTTTTAATGGCTGTGGTACTCAATTATGTAAATGTACCACATTTTCTGTATACATTCCCCCATTGAGGGACATCTGGGTTCTTTCCAGCTTCTGGCTATTATAAATAAGGCTGCTATAAACATAGTGGAGCATATGTCCTTATTACAAGTTGGAGCATCATCTGGCTATATGCCCAGGAGAGGTATTGCTGGATCTTCTGGTAGTACTATGTCCAGTTTTCTGAGGAACTGCCAAGCTGATTTCCAGAGTGGTTGTACCAGCTTGCAATCCCATCAGCAATGGAGGAGTGTTCCTCTTTCTCCACATCCTTGCCAGCATCTGATGTCACCTGAAGTTTTTATCTTAGCCATTCTGACTGGTGTGAGGTAGAATCTCTGGGTTGTTTTGATTTGCATTTCCCTGATGATCAAGGATGTTGAACATGTTTTAGGTGCTTCTTAGTCATTTGGTATTCCTCAGTTGACAATTCTTTGTTTAACTCTGTACCCCATTTTTAATAGGGTTATTTGGTTTTCTGGAGTCTAACTTCTTGAGTTCTTTGTATATATTGAATATTAGCCCCCTATTGGATTTAGAACTGGTAAAGATCTTTTCCCAACCTGTTGGTTGCCTTTTTGTCTTATTACAGTGTCCTTTGCCAAGGCCACTCTTATAAAAGAAAACATTTAATAGAGGCTGAGAGGTTCAGTCCATTATCATTATGGCAGACAGCATGGCACCATGGTGCTGGAGAAGTAGCTAGAGTTCTACATCCTGATCTGAAGGCAGCCAGAAGGAGCCTATCTTTTGCACTGGCTTTTGCTATAAGATCACAAAGATGACACCTGCAGTGACAATACTTCTTCTAATAAAACCAAACATATTCCAACAAGATCACACCTTCTAATAGTACCACTGCCACTCTCTATGGGAATCTATGGGGACCAAACCAATTAAAACCACCACACCTATGGTCTTTAAATTTCTCATTTATTTTTTAGTTTATATTTATGAATGCTTGCCTACATGTTTATCAGTATACTACATGTGTGTCTGGTACCCACCAAGGTGAGAAGGTGGCATTGGATTCCTTGGAGTTGGAGTTACAGACAGTCATGAACCACCTTGTGATACTAAGGGTAAAATCATCTCCTCAGGAAGAGCAGCCAGTGCTCATTCCTATTGAGCCATCTCTCCGGCCTCCATGGCGTTTTACAGAGTATTGAAAACTAAAATATACTTTCCAGATCCCTGGTTTCTGTATAGGACTATAGATTAGTGACCATTAGTCTAAGGTTTCCTTCCATCCCATAAGCATTGTTTGTTTGTTTGTTTGTTTGTTTGTTTGTTTTGACTCTGAATCCATGAGGTGGCACAATCCGGTCACATCTGACAGAGTTCCTCTTTCAGGTGGTTCTACACCTTGACTCTGATTTTACTCTTGTGTGATTCCTGGGGGAAGAAGGGACCTGTGCAACAAGGGAACTCCCATGTAGCAGTTCCTTAGATGTCTTCTTTATAGTTTTAAATTTCTTTAAATAAAGGCAAAAACCTTGCTTTTTGGTTCACTTTGATTTCTGCAACATTGAGCATTATACGAAAATAACAGCAACAAGTGAGGCCTCATTTCTTCTAAGCAGTCCTAAGAGGCCAAATATTTTTAAAATTCTGGTCAAATTGTGTAAATGTAAATCTATCGAAGGCAAACAAAAATGGATGCTCTGGTTTCTATGTTCCACAGCAAGTACACTCTATATGCTTTGTTGCTGCCTAGGAAAAGGTTACACCTCCAGCAGCTACCAATTAGAAATGAAGGCTTGGAAGAGATTCATGTCTTCCCAGATCCCAGGAGCTTCACAGGCAATGTACCATTCAATCCCCACCTCTTCTGCTAAGATAAAAGATGGAGATGGTTATCACTTAGTAAAAGTTTGCAAATATTCTCTAGCACTGTACAAGGCATCAGCTAAGACTTTGATTGAGCTATGAGAGTTATTATTGTATCAAGAAGCTGAGACAGTTGATGAGGCCTAAGAAAGGTGACTACACGGAAGCTAGTGGAAGAACAATATGAACTAACCAGTACCCCAAGAGCTCGTGTCTGTAGCTGCATATGAAGCAGAAGATGGACTAGTTGGCCATCACTGGGAAGAGAGGCCCCTTGGTCATGCAAACTTTATATGCCCCAGTAGAGGAGAAGGCCAGGGCCAAGATGTGGGAGTGGGTGGGTAGGGAGGGGAGCAGGGCAGGGGATTGGGGAGGGTATAGGGGACTTTCGGATAGCATTTGAAATGTAAATGAAGGAAATATCTAATAAAAATTGGAAAAAAAGAATAGGTCAGCAGGCAAAATAAGAGAATTAACGTCACATTTTATCTTCTAACATTTACTTGACTGAACTGACATTTACATGGGAGTGCATAGAAACACACATCTCTTTATAACTGTATAAAGTTGTACTTGAATATACAGGTGTGTATATGTAGAATGAACCTAATTGCCATTCATATATATATATATATATATATATATATATATATATATATATGCACTAACATAAATCTACATTCATCTTGTATCAGAACATTTATAAAAATAGGCAGAATCATCTTTGTTTTTAATGTAAAACCTGACTACAGTGGAAATACTTGGATAAGTAAGATTAGGCTATTATTCGGAAATTAAATTTCCTGTAGCTATTTCCTGGACATTTATTTAGTATAGCACAGTGCATTCATTGTCTCCTTGATGATTCAGTTTTGAAGGGCAATGGTACCACTCTGTATTCCCTAATACTCATAAAAGTACCCCAGGGAAACTTTAAATGTTGTGTAGTGCATTCTGGGCTTGAAGTACAGCTTTTCTTGTACAAAATGCTTTAAAACAACAACCTTTACTCTGGGGAGCATTCCGATGCTGGTCCTGGGGGATGCTGAGAGGAAGAAAGTCCCCTTGCAGACCTTATGGTATGTCACAGCTGTGATGCAGCAGTTTCTTCAAAGAGATGTTTAACATCCTGGTTACACAGCAAAAGCGGTACAGAGCTTCCATCTTGTCAGTATCTGTCCTCTAGGCATTTAAAAAGGCCTGTCTTTTAGCTCAACAGCCCTTAATTGGAGAGAGATGTATTTTGATTTCCTTCCCTTGCAGAAAATGATATCTCACAAACTAGACAAACTAGCCAATACAAAGCCATGGTTATTGTTGACAGTGGCAGGAGGAACATACCAGATACAAAGGCACTGAGCCTACAGTAACATCCCTAGAATTATTTGGACTTTCTAACCCAAACTGCTTTAACTGGGGGAGGAATAAACCCTCAGGAAGATGCCATAGTACCCGAGAGAGAGAGGAAGAGTGTGAAATAAAGGAAGCCCCAGAGTGAGCCTTTACCCTACTCCTCAGTTAACCTTTCAGGTAAGAAATGGCCTTCCCACTCTTATTCCACAATTGGGCAGCACGTGATGATGATGATGATGATGATGATGATGATGATGATGATGATGATGATAAACAGTAAGATGGCCATGAAACTAGCCCACCAGACAGCTTTCCATGCTGCTGCAATCAGAGAGAGACTACAACCTGCCAGGTCATTTGATCATCAGAGACTCTCAGAGTCAAAAAAAAAAATGCTGCAGCACCAGAGCCATGTGTTTGTCAAAATAAAGGCTCCTCATAAAAAGGCTCCTCTTAAAATGACCCTAGGCTCAGATAGCTGTTCAGAAGAGAAGAAAACAAAGCCTGTCACACAAGCAAAAAAATAAACTGATTTATTGACCTATAGCTCTCCTCTAGGCGACGGAGCAGCATAGCAGAGGGAATAAGCTTTCTTAGACAAAGCCTAGCTTGTCTAAGAAGCCACTGAGCCCTCTATGAACACTGCTGCAAACGCTTGCACAGTGCCCATGCACTGTAAGAACAGATTGGGAAGAACGGGAAGCAGGGCACAAAGTAGGTCCTCAACACTTGTCTTTTGGAATGCTAGCAATTTATGACAGTGAGACTTACATAGAAAAATTTACCTACAGTAATTGAATAAATTATCTCACAGTTTTTAGTCCAAAAAAAAATTACTTAGTGGGTGTTTGCTATGTTGTCCCTGGGCTCAAGTGATGGTCCTTTCTCAGCCTCATAAGTAGCTGGGACTCCAGGTTATAGCCATCATACCTCACTAACATTGAAGTTTTTACAATACAAAGTTCCAATAGACTAGTATACTGGAAACAGAGCCATTCTACAATCTGCTATTTGGAAATAATCTTAAATTTTACATGGTTAGTCTATCAACCCTCAAGATGGAAAGTCCTTACAAGAAAGCATTGGGAATTTTTAGCAACTTTTTATCTAATTTGAGACAAAAATATATTTTTTTTTCTAGACCTGGCAATATTTTTTAATTTTTATTTTTTATTAATCATTCTATTTGTTTATGTCTCAAATAATATCCTACTTCCTGGCTACCTCCATCAGCCCCCCACCCCACATATGATCTCCCCACCTCCCCTTTGCCTGAATGAGAGTGCTCCCCCACCCACTCATACTCTCCTGCCCCACTGCTCCAGCATCCCTCTACTCTTGGACATCAACACTCCTTTCCCATTGCTGTCAAGCAAGGCCATCCCCTGCTACATATGTAGCCATGGATCCCTCCAGGTACACGCCTTGGTTGGTGGTCTAGACTCAGGGAGAACTGGGTGGTCATGCCAGCCTATGTTGTTCTTCCAATGGGGTTGCAATCCCTCTCCACTCCTCCAGTCCTTCTGCCAGCTCCCTGACCAAGTTCCCTGAGCTCAGTCTGATGGTTGGCTCCAAGCATCCACATCTGCATTGCTCAGTTGCTGGCTGGACCTCCCTAGGAACTGCCACACTATGTTCCTGTCAGCAAGCGCCTCTTGACCACAGCAACAGTGTTGGGTTTGTTGTTTGCAGACGTGATGGATCCCCAGATGGGGCAGTCCCCAGTTGGCCCTTCCTTCAGTCTCTGTTCCATTTTTTTGTCCCTGTTCTTCCTTTGGACAGGGACATTTCTGGGATAAAAACTTTGAAATAGGTGGGTGGCCCCATCCCTCAACCAGGAGCTATGGTGTCTACTGGGAGTGGTCTCATCTGGTTTCATATCCCACTTTTCTGCACATTTCAGCTGAAGTCATCCCTGTTGGGTCCTGGGAGCCATATAATTCCCTGACATCTGGGACCATCCAGTGGCTATCTCCAGTTCCTCGTCGCCCCCACCTGCTACATATTTTTGTTCAATTTCCTAACCCCCTGTACCTCTCCAATATCCCCTCCAGTTCCTGATACTGCCACCGTTATTTCCTCCCCCTCCTCTTTCCCTCCCCAGTCCCCCTCTCCCTGCACTTCCCACAATTGTCCTTTTCCTCCTCAATGCAGGACTGAAGCATCCATGCCCTGGTCTTCCTTCCTTCTATGCTCCATATGGTCTGTGGGTTGTATCATGGGCATTGAGCTTTGGGGCTAATATCTATTTATTTGTGAGTACATACCATGTGTGTTCTTTTTGTGTCTGGGTTACCTCAATCATGATGATATTTTCTAGTTCCATCCATTTGCCTGTGAATTTCATGAAATCATTCTTTTAAATTGCTGAGTAGTACTCCATTATGTATATGTACCACATTTTCCTTTTTTTTATGCAAAAGCCAACTTTATTCTAAAGTTCTCCAAAGTTCACATGAGTTTAGTTTATATATAATCATAAGGACAAACTAGTCTTGGATATACTTTTCCTTTTCTTTTATTGGATATTTTCTTTATTTGCATTTCAAATGTTATTCCCTTTCCTGATTTTCTCTCCAGAAACCCCCTATCCCATCTACCACACCCTGCTTCTATGA
This sequence comes from Mus minutoides, assembly GCA_902729485.2. Lineage (NCBI taxonomy): Eukaryota > Metazoa > Chordata > Mammalia > Rodentia > Muridae > Mus > Mus minutoides. The sequence continues at coordinate 2,415,944 of LR753311.1, forward strand.
GGGTGTTCCCCTACCCACACACCCATCTACTCCTTCTTCCCTATCCTGGCATTCCTTTATACTAGAGCATCAAGCCTTCACAGGACCAAGGGCCTCTCCTCCCATTGATGACTGACAAGGCCATCCTCTGCTACATATGTAGCTGGAGCCATGGCTCCCTCCATGTGTACTCTTTGGTTGGTGGTTTAGTCCCTGGGAGCTCTGGGGGATCTGACTGGTTGAGATTGTTGTTCTTCCTATAGGGTTGCAAACCCCTTCAGCTCCTTCAGTCCTTTCTCTAACTACTCCATTTGGGACACTGTGCTCAGTTCAATGGTTGGCTGCGAACATTTGCTTCTGTATTCTTCAGGCTCTGGCTGAGCCTCTCAGGAGACAGATATATCAGTCTCCTGTCAGCAAGCACTTCTTGGTATCCCCTGTAGTCTCTGGGTTTGGTGACTGTATATGAGATAGATCCCCATGTGGGGCAGTCTCTGGATGGCCTTTCCTTTAGGCTCTACTCCATACTTTGTCTCCATATTTCCTCCTGTGAGTATTTTGTACCCCCTTCTAAGGACTGAAGCATCTACACTTTGGTTTTTTTTTCTTCTTCTTCTTCTTTGAGTTTCATGTGTTTTGCAAATTGTATCTTGGGTATTCTGAGATTTTTGGCTAATATCCACTTATTAATGAGTGCATGTCATGTGTGTTCTTTTGTAATTGGGTTACCTCACTTAGGATGATATCCTCCAGATACATCCATTTGCCTAAGAATTTCATAAATTCATTGTTTTAAATAGCTGTGGTACTCCATTATGTAAATGTACCACATTTTCTGTATGCATTCCCCCAATGAGGGACATCTGGGTTCTTTCTAGCTATTATAAATAAGGCTGCTATAAACATAGTGGAGCATGTGTCTTTATTACATGTTGGAGCATCTTCTGGCTATATGCCCAGGAGTAGTATAGCTGGGTCCTCAGGTAGTACTATGTTCAATTTTCTGAGGAACCACCAGAGTGATTTCCAGAGTGGTTGTACCAGCTTGAAATCCCACTAACAATGGAAGAGTGTTTCTCCACATCCTTGCCAGCATCTGTTGTCACCTGAGTTTTTTTATCTTAGCCATTCTGACTGGTTTGAGGTGGAATATCAGGATTGTTTTAATTTGCATTTCACAGATAACTAAGGATGTTGAACATTTTTTAGGTGCTTCTCTGCCATTCAATATTCCTCAGGTGAGAATTCTTTGTTTAACTCTGTACCCCATTTTTAATAGGGTTATTTGGTTTTCTGGAGTCTAACTTCTCGAGTTCTTTATATATATTGAATATTAGCCCTCTATCAGATTTAGGATTGGTAAAGATCTTTTTCTAGTCTGTTGGTTGGGGTTTTGTCCTATTGACAGTGTCCTTTTCCTTGTAGAAGCTTTGCAATTTTATGAGGTCTAATTTGTCTATTGTTGAACCTAGAACATAAGCATTGGTGTACTGTTCAGAAAATTTCCCCATGTGCCCATGTGTTCCAGGATCTTCCCCACTTTCTCTTCTATTAGTTTCAGTGTATCTGGTTTTATGTGGAGGTCCTTGATCCACTTGGACTTGTGCTTTATACAAGGAAATAAGAATGGATCAATTGGCATTCTTCTACATGCTGACCTGTTGTTGAACCAGCACCATTTGTTGAAAATGCTGCCTTTTTTCCATTGGATGGCTTTAGCTACTTTGATAAAGATCAAGTGACAACCATAGGTGTGTAGGTTCATTTATGGGTCTTCAATTTTATGCCCTTGATCCACCTGCCTGTACCAATACAATGTACCAATACAATTGGTACCTACTGTACCAATACAATGTAGTTTTTATCACTATTTCTCTGTGGTACAACTTGAGGTCAGGGATGGTGATTCCCCCAGTTCTTTTATTGTTGAGAATAGCTTTTGCTATTCTGTTTTGGGGGTTGTTTGTTTGTTTGTTTGTTTGTTTTGGCTTTTGGTTTTGGTTTTTCCAGACAGGGTTTCTTTGTATAGCCCTGGCAGTCCTGGAACTCACTTTGTAAACCAGGCTGGCCTCAAACTCAGAACTTAGAAATCTGCCTGCCTCTGCCTCCCAAGTGCTGGGATTAAAGGCATGTGCCACTGCCACCCAGCCTATCCTGGGCTTTTTTGTTATTCCAAATGATTTTGAGAATTGCTCTTCCTAACTCTATGAAGAATTGAGTTGGAATTGTGATAGGGATTGCATTGAATCTGTAGACTGCTTTCAGCAAAATAGCAATTTTTACTATATTTATCCTGCCAATCCATGAGCATGGGAGATCTTTCCATCTTCTGAGGTCTTCTTTGATTTCTTTCTTTAGAGACTTGAAGTTTTTGTCATACAGATCTTTTGCTTGTTTGACTAGAGTCACACCAAGATATTTTATATTGTTTGTGACTATTGTGAAGGGTGTCATTTTCCTAATTTCTTTCTCGGTCTATTTATCCTTTGAATAGAGGAAAACTATCCTCTGAGTAGAGGAAGATTTGTTTGAATTAATTTTATATCCAGCCAAGTGGTGAAGTTATTTATCAGCTGTAGGAGTTCTATGGTGGAATCTTTCGGTTCACGTAAGTATACAATCATAGCATCTCCAAATAGTAATATTTTGACTTGTTCCTTTCCAATTTGTATCCCCTTACCTCCTTTTGTTGTCTAATTGTTCTGGCCAAGATTTCGAATAACTTATTAACAAGATTTCAACTTAACATATCCCAGATCTATAAGCATCTCTTGTGTTTTTCCAGTGATAGATATAGAATCTAAGGCCTTATACATGCTAGACAAGTGTTCTACCACTGAGCTACACTGCCAGCCAGAGCATATGTCATTTTTTAAGTGCCACAAATAACCCTGCAAGGTAGACACTGCCAAGGATTGGTTTTACCAGAGCTCTATGCTTCTAGAAACAGTAAAAATGTTACCCTAAGGAAAATATTGACTATAAAAAGCCACCCTTCTTCTTCAGATAAGACTCAAAGGTTACCCTTTCTATAGCTGTGGTAAATCAGGTGCAAGTTCTTACAAATGTCTTGCTTAAATTTTCCCTACTCATCAATCTGTGCAAAGAGTTCAATAGTGAATCAAGCTGGAGGTAAGGGAGGCAGGATTATCTCCTTCCCAGATGTAGAACCTGCTAGCCTGCAACTGTGCTAAGCCAGGGCATCGGTATGGCTGTGCACTATTCTCAATAACCCTTTCTTTCCAGCCAGGCTACCCTTCCAATATAAGGAAATCCCTTTCTTTTCATTCTTGAAGGATTTGTCAGCCTGGTGGTCTAAGTATTGGCTTTCAACAGCAGTCTCCCTGTTTAGTGATGGATGACTGTTAGTTATTGTTCATTCACAAGTTCATTCATAAACAATACAGAAGGCTTTGTGGCTTGCTGGCATCTCACAGCTTCAGCCACCTCCAGAGCCTCAAGCCAAGCATCTCTACAATGACCGGTTATGTATTGTTTATCTTCTAATCTCTTCCATCAAATATAGACTTCACCATCTGTCCAGCTGCAATGTTAAAATTCGGGCTGGGGCATCATTGAGAGGCAAAGAGACTGTGACTCTGAGATATAAGGGCAGATCTGCTTCCATTCAAAGTATGAGAATTAAGATGGCATTTTCTTGTTAGAAACAGAGATGGTAATAAGCTCTTGTTCAAAGGAAAATGTGACCTTGAATTAAATGTGTCACAAAGATTTGTATTCTTGGAAACTCCTGCGGGAGATCTGCTGTTGACAAATGATATGGTTGTAATGACAGTTTCCTCTCCAAAGTGTATACTGAAACGTATTCCCCAAGGTGGTGATTTGAAGAGCGGAGCCATTGAGAAATGACTGAGTCCTGAAGTCTGTGCCCTCAGAGATGAGTTAGTGGCCTTCAAAAGGAAAGGAAAGAAGCAGCTGAGGCATCTTTTCCCTCTCTGCCTTCCACCATGTGGGGATTTCACTGAGAAAAGGTGCCATTGATGGAGTAGTTCTCATCACACTACATACATCTCAACATTTTGGTTTCCCAGCCTGCATAGCTATGAAGAATAAATCCCTCTTATGATAAATTATCCACTCTAAACCAGGCATAATGCATAAACCTGCACACATTTGGGAATCTGGGGTAAGATAATGGTCTGAGCTCAGAAAGTCAGGGCCAACCTGGGAAAAACAGCAAGATCCTGTCTGACAAAAAAATAATTAACAAGAAATCCATTCTCAGGATATTTTGCTATTTCAGCACAAACTGGCCAAGATGCGATGAGAAACATGTAGTTAAGATTTAATTATTTATAGACTCCATAGTTGCAGGGCATTTATTCATAGGATATATTTGTATGCACTCTAAAATAAAAGGTGCTTTCACAAGTGTTTTCAGACACAGACAGAGTGGAAACACTTTTAATTGCCCAATGTACACATTCCCATTAGAGGTAGAAGAAGGCGAAGGAGACTTGGCCTTCTTGTTTTGTGGTGTGATTAACTGGCACACGGGTTGTCTTAGTCAGGGTTTCTACTCCTGGACAAAACATCATGACCAAGAAGCAGTAGGGGAGGAAAGGGTTTATTCAGCTTACATTTCCACACTGCTGTTATCACCAAACAAAGTCAGGACTGGAACTCAAACAGGTCAGGAAGCAGGAGCTGATGCAGAAGCCATGGAGGGATGTTCTTTACTGGCTTGCTTCCCCTGGCTTGCTCAGCCTGGTCTCTTATAGAATCCAAGACTGCCAGCCCAGAGATGGTCCCAACCACAAGGGGCCTTTCCCCCTTGATCACTAATTGAGAAAATACCCCACAGCTGGATCTCATGGTGGTACTTTCCCAACTGAAGCTCCTTTATCTGTGATAACCCCCAGCTGTGTCAAGTTGACACAAAACTAGCCAGTACACTGGTAATATGCAGAATTCAAGTGTTTCCTCATGTTCCTAAGTGTAAGGCTGTGATGTGTCATTTGAGGAAAACGATGTATGTGTTAAACTTCATTCAGAAATGAGTTACAGTGCAGCTGGCCAAAAATTCACTATTAATGAGTCAGCACATTTCAAACAGGGAGTCTTTAAACAGGAAAACAAAACTAAACAAAACTTTAAACTATGTTGGGTTGAGTAAAATGTCACAATCAGGTATTTCAGGAACTACAGCCCATATTCAGAAGCAGCCACAGCTCAGTAGCCTCTAGTACAGTGGTTAAAGCATCCCAGGACACAGCTTCTGCTTGGACCTAAGAGCAATCAGACAACTGTTGCATGAGGTGTCTTGTAAGCTCCACCATTTGCATTTATTGAACTTCAAGGTCACTAAATTTGTCAGTTATCAGTAAGAAATCCTGCTGTCTGTACTCAGAAGATGAAGGCTATGGAAAAAGTAGTAGAAAGTCAGAAAGAAGGCAAACTGTGAATGTGGAAACTACTCTCAGATTGCACACCCTTTTCTCAGTCCAGTGTTTTGATATGACTTGATAAAGAACAACAAGTGGATCCGGAGGAGAAAAGAGAAATCTCCATCACCTTGGCTTTCTTTATTTTCTTTTGCGTTCCCAGTTTTTATTCCAAAATTAGTGCTATGTATCTGTGGTAATTTGAATGATAATGAGCCCCATAGGCTCATTTGAGCATTTGGTACCCACTTGGTGAACAGACCCCACCCATTATGACATTGCCATGGTTTATGGGGGACAGAAAGTAGAATATAATAGTTTGAATAATAATAGCTCCATAATTGGCAGAATCAATATAGTAAAAATGGCTATCTTGCCAAAAGCTATCTACAGATTCAATGCAATCCCCATCAAAATTCCAACTCAATTCTTCAAGGATCTAGAAAAGACAATCAGCAAGTTCATCTGGAATAACAAAAAACCTAGATTAGCAAAAACTCTTCTCAACAATAAAAGAACCTCTGGTGGAATCACCATGNCCATCATTGGGAGGAGAGGCCCCTTGGTCATACAGACTCTATATGCCCCAGAACAGGGGAATGCCAGGGCCATTACGTGGGAGGGGGTGGGTAGGGGAGCAGGGCGGGGACGCGGGAGGGTAAGGGAAAATTTCTGGATAACATGTGAAATGTAAATGAAGAAAATATCTAATAAAGAGAGGAAAGAAAAAAAAATAATAGCTCCATAGTCTCATATATGAGAAGGCTTGGTCCTCAGCCAGTGAAACTGCTTGGTAAGGATTAGGAGATGTGGCCTTGTTCCAGGAAATATGTCACTGGGCATGGGCTTTGAGGTTTCAAAAGCCCATATTTTCTCCCTCTCCCTCTCTCTCTGCTTCATGTTTGTGGATCATGATGCCTGCTTGCCTACTACAATGCTCTAAGTCATGATGGCCGTGAACTCTATAGTGGTACATTGTATGAAGGTGTGTCTTTGTATATTCAATTATTAATTATGTACTAGCAGAGAGCTAAGTGCTAGCAGGGTCTTGGCATTGCTATTTCTATGGACCATTACCAGCCTTATATTTTGTAAATATTCATCTCTCCCCACTAGCCTAGAGGCAATCTAGAATTGTATCTGATTGGCTGTAATGAAGATATGATGGCCAATAGCTTAGCAGAAAGTGGAGGGCAGGACTTCGGGGTGAGAGACAGAGACAGAGACACAGAGATAGATAGAGACAGACACAGAGACAGACACAGAGAGATAGAGACACAAAGAGACAGAGAGACACTAGGAGAAGAAATGATATGCAGAGATTTGCCAGCAGACATGGAGGTAAACAGATAGACCAGAGCAGAGAAGAGAGATAGAGCTAGCCACATAGTGGGACAAAGTCCCTGGATTAGTTGGGTTAAGCTATATAGCTGGCTGGGAAACTGCTCTAGCTGAAAGGCCTAAGCTTTAAAATATTAAAAAGCCTCTGTGTCATTATTCATACTGCTGGCAGGTATGAGAAAGTCCCACTATACTAATCCTCTGGGACCATGAACCCCAATTAAATGCTTTCTTTTGTAAGATGCTTTGGTCATGGCATTTTATTAGAGCCATAGAAAAGTTTCTAAGAAAACAGCTTTAGAAACTAAGTTACTTTATAGAATTAAAGGCACTGACCTAATGTTTTCTTGGGTGCTAGTATATTTATAGAGACTAAATTGTTCACTAGAACTTCAAAATCAGAATATAAGCTACTGGTTACTGGCCTGCTGGCTAGTATTTTGTCAACTTGACACAGTTGGTATCTGGGAGATGGAAAGTTCACATGAAAAGATACCTCTATCACACTGGTCTATAAGCAAGGGACTTTCTTCATTAATGATTGACATGGGAGAGCCCAGCCCATATGGGCAGTGTCACCCCTAGCTAGTATCCCTGGATTATATAAAAAAGCAAGGTGAACAAGCCTTGAGGAGCAAGTTAATAAAAATTCCTCTGTGGCCTCTACTTGAGTTCTAGCTTCCACATTCCTGCCTTGAGTTCCTTCTCTCCGTATTTCTGTCATGAGTTCCTTCCCTGCTATCTCTCAGTGATGAATCATTACTTAAAAAGTGAATAAACCCTTTCCTTCCAAGTCATTTTGGTCAGTGTTCAATCACAACAGCGTAAAACTAGCTAGGACATCCCCATGCACTGGCTAAGATGGACTCAGCAGCACAGGCAGCCCCCTAGCGTTGGATACTGTTAGGATTTGAATATTGCCTGTCCCTCACAGGCCATGTTCAGTGTTTGGCCCCAAACTAGTGATGCTCTTTGGGAGGTCCTGAAAATTGTGTGAGGTGGGACTTAGCTGTAGGAAATAGGCTACAAAATGCCTGTTTTGAAGGTTATTCTTCAATTTCTCCTTCCTGTCTCCATGGAGTAGTCTGTTCTCATGGTCAGGATATTCTGCCTTGCAAACCCTGATTTGAGCTACATTCTGGCCAAGCTACATGTGTCCCTCAGTAACTATGAAAGAGGACTTTGCTGCAAGAGATGTAATACACAGCGGCAGAGTAGCAGGGACTATGATACTTTAGGCCATTTATACAGCTATTTGCCTTTATGAGATCTTGTCATTAAAGTGTAATCCTCCTCAGACAACATGATATACATCAATATCACCTCTGTTTTTACAATATAAGTTTAAAAAATATTTATGCCAAATATATTTTAATTATTTGCTTTTAAATGTGATCATTTCAGGCTTAGTATTTGCCAGAAATAACAATCAAAATTATCTGTCATAGTTTAAATGTGGTAAAGGTATTTTCAATCTTTCTTATAAAAAAAAAGAAAAGAAAATAGTATCTGGAGGCTGGAAAGAGAAATAAGATGAAAGGAGAAATATTAACTATAGGTATTTTGTATTTATCTATTAGTATTATGCATTGCAAAACCAAATAGATGAACCCTATAGAAGATAGAATGGTTGGTTGATACAAACCTTGTTACCATGCCTGGGGACATGAGTTAGATTCCTGGAAAACACATAGTAAGAGAGAACTGACTTCTGTAAATTGTCCTATGGTACACACACACAAACACAAACACACACACACACACACACACACACACACACACACATTGAGAAGATATAATTAAAAGCTCATTTATTTTTTAAAATGTTTTATCTACCCATGGACTCCATTACTATTTACATTGTGGTTAAATTAATGGTAACCACTCACAATAGTTCTTTACTCCTCTGATTATGCCAAGGATTTTTCAGATCATCACCCATGAGTGACATCCAGTCTCCATCAAGACAGACAGCCAAAGAGCAAAATGTGTATAGTATTTCCCCTAAAGCTGACAAGTATACTGAACAAATGTCTGACTCATGCAATGAGACCAAAGACCAGATCAGTTCTGAGATCTTGCTGACAAACTTGGCAGCTGGCACTTTCTCACACCAAGCAGCTGGCTCTATAATGTATCCTTCATTTTGAGAGTAAAATAGCTGACACAAGACTCTTGATTCCTTGACCCATTCTGTCATGATCTAAGAGGGACAAACTTTGAGGCATCATTGAGGGCTTCTTGAAACATGTCCAAGGAGATTTTGGATGATGCTAATCCTAGGCAACTTTACACTGTAGATCCAGGAGTTAGTTAGCTCGACTTTGGGTCAAACCTAAATTCTGTTCATGGTTCGAATGAAATCAAATCCAGGAGCTCAAGGAGCAGATGATAGAGTTCTGATGTGAAGAATGTGGTGCCGATATCCCACCTTCAGGTCTAGTTGCATGAACACCCTCTTGCTCATCATGCAGGCTGGCTTACCAGGGTGATACTGGGCCCCACCTTACACTGTGATCTTTGGTCTCTACTGATAATTTAATGATGTTTGTCCTTACATTCCTACACAGTGTAGGGATCCAACATTTTTCTCCCTAACAGAAAGTCTGTATAGAATCTCTCTCCCTAATCTACTTGATAAAACAGACTAGGCAGGACACTATCACCAGTTTCTCCAAAGTGAAGTATTCCCAGGAAGCACAGAATAGTTGCCAATGGGATAGCTGAAGAAGGTGTGTAGACATTCCACCTATGCAGTATATGGTACAGTCATAATTCATGAATATATATATATATATATATATATATATATATATATATATAATGTTCAAAAAACCATTTATTGGTATACTATTAGGTGTGCCTTATGAGAAAAATTTAGAATTCACTAAATTAGATCACACTATAATAATCTGTGCTATAGTGCAGTCAAGCTCCTGTAACAACAACAGCATGCCTGGACAGTCTAGAAACAAATTTATCTCTTTAAGTTCTGGAACCTGGAAGACTAACATCAGTGCAGATCCAATATCTACTGAGAGCCCTCTTTCCTGTTCAGTAATGAAGACATTTTGCTGTGTCCTCACACAGTCTCCTTCTTCTGCCTTCATATCACGATGTAGAACTCCCAGCTCCTTCTCCAGCACTGTGTCTCCAGAATCATTTCTGCCATGAATCCTACCATGATGATAATGGACTAAACCTCTGAAACTGTAAGCCAGCCCCACTTAAATGTCCTTTAGAAGAGTTGCCTTGGTCGTGATGTCTCTTCACAGCAACTAAAACCTAAGACAGTTTCCAAGGTGGGAGGACAACACATAAAAACCACTGCTGAAAGCACATGGTCTTAAACATGGCAGTCCACTAAAATTCCCCACTACCTAGTCCTTCTTTAACTTTCCCAATTCTAGCACTGTATGTCTCTCTCAGGTTTCATATTCCAAACCCAGGCAATCTTTTCCATCTGCCATGCCCTTCTATGGCTCTATCCCACGGCCTGCTACTTTAGCTGTGTTCTTCTCAGAGACTTGCCTTTAGAATTTCTTGGAGGCTCCATTTAAGCAGTTCTCTGGTGCTGTATTAATACCAGAGTCTTCTTGGAATGCAGAAATAACCTTGCTTTTGTGATATACCTCCAGTCACCTGGCCTGTTTACATCTTTCTTACATTGATGAACTCTCTCCATGTATAGGTTGAGTGTGTTTTCTACAAAAATCTACATATTAGAGACTTAATCATCAACCCAATGGTATTGGGAGGTAGGACAAAATAGAGATGGTTAGATCATGGGAGCCCCATGCCCATTAGTGAAATAGAGCTGGTTAGTGTGTCTGTGACAAGGATTTGTGGAGTGTTCTTCTCATCCTTTTTCCCTTCCTCATTCTCATATTCTACCATGTGAAGATACCTTTGTTCATGCTCATTTTGTCGAGTTCACACAGCAATAGCACCATCTCGAAGCAAATATCCAAACTGTCCACACACTGATCTTGGATTTCCAGCCTACAGAACTATCAGGGAATGAATATCCATTTAAATAAGCTTCATGGTCTGTGGCATTCTACACAGTGGCACTAAATAGAATGACATAATTTTTAAAATCTTTGGTAGCTTTAGGGTGTAGATAAGGAAGCCATTCCACAGGTGAAAGGGTGAAGTCCCTGCTAGTACATAGGCATCTGCAAACTGCCATGTCCTGTCATGATAATGTCCCCTGCAGCTCTTCTGAACCCATTAGTTTTCCTGTGCTCATCCTAATTCTTCTAAACCAGTTACATGTAGTTCTTCATTCTAAAATCAGACAGTGATCATGTTTACTTTAAATACCATCTCTACTATCCCTTCTCTCCAATCTCCGTATCAAGAGAAGGCTTGAATTTCTAAGAAGGCTTCAATTTCTGGCTTATTGTCAAGTAAACCAGTCTCTTCTTCTATACTACTTTTTTGTCCTTTTTATGATTAACCTGAACCTCAACCATTACTATAGGACTTTACCAATTTTTTTCCTAAGGTGGATTGGGCTACAAAGAAGGTAAGTGCTTGCAAATAGGAGACAGAAACAATTCCCACATGATAGGCTGACTGCTACTGAGAATAAAAGACAGATGGAGAGAAAGGAGAGAGGAAGAATAGTAGAATAGTAATTTTAAAAATAATATTTAAATGACTTTTTCCACCACTGGACCATTCCTGGAGGGGAGGTTGTATGCAAAATAAAAATTGGCTGCAGATCTGGAAGATGAGTGCACAGCTACATACAAAAACAAATGACTGGGAACAGACCATGGCCAACCTTGCCTCAAGGCACTGACATTGTTTGTTTGTTTGTTTGTTTGTTTGTTTGTTTGTTGTATAGTTTTATTTATTCATTTATTTTTACACTGACTTAAAAGGAAAAAGACAGATACTACCCCAACATGTGATACCATAGAAACACGTCCAACACATGAACAGATAGGAGCATCATGGTATTGAGAGTAAAAGCTACATATGTTGTCCATTCTATTTTCTCTGGTAGAATCATAATTTTTTGCAAACAAAAATCATAAAAATTAGTTTTTCTCACTAGAATAATCACTCTGACCATATGTAGAGGAAGCCTTAAATTTAATAAAGGACCTTCACAGCCATTTGCTTGGTTTAGGACAGAATTGAACACTGAACCAGAAAAATCCACATGGCTTTAGTTATTAATGCTCCAAGGGCTCAGGATATGGACATGAATTACCTGGTTCTTTTTCCAAATATCCCCCAAGAAACTGTGTAACCATCGTGAAGAGTTAGCAGCTGTGTCTTGGAGCATAAATGAAATAATCTATAATTAGCCATAGATTTCCCTTTGCCACTAAGGAAATTTTCATTTGATCCAGTCCCTTTCCAGGGACATGATTCCGGCTTCCAGACTGTCCTGTGGGATCACTGAGTACTCAACGGCTTTGTGTTCCCTGTGCCTATCAACAAGGAAAAGATCTAATTTAATTATCATTTCAGCAGACTCAAATATAGGAAGCAAAGTTGTGCTCACTGAGATGACATCCAGGCTTTTGCATAAGTCTTCTAAGTTCTCAGTTTGGAGCTAATGTCCAATCCAATTAAGAGATGCTTTCTGGTAGCTGTATGTAGATGAGCCATAATTCCTTTGGCTTCTAGGGAGGTAAACTCTCTGAGATACTAAATTCACAGACACATCCAGGGATCTATTTGTCTCCCATGCATGACAATAGTCAGCGCAGAGGTCTCAAACTGTTGTCTGTAAACTTCACATTTATTATTGTCAGTAGCTTCCCAGCTCTTTATAAAGCAGTGCCCCACAGCCAGCATCCTTTTATGAGACTTCCTGAAGATGTATTTGCTGAAGGTACTTTTCACTCTTGTGTCATGATTCAAAGGAGCAAAAGAAAACAGAAAGGACAAGCTGGACAAAAGCATGGTGAAATTATGGCATAGATAGAAAGCCCCCCACCCAAAAAAATAGAAAGCACCACTATAACAGACAGAAAGCCTGCTTCTGCAAGTCCAGCTGCATAGCCAGGTATAGTGAAGGCTTCGTGAGTGAGATGCAAGCCATGCCAGGATTATAAAGACCATTAATTGAGGATGAAGGACATAAAAAGTAAAGTCAGGGGCTGTTGGAGTTCAAATGCATAGTGACCAGTCCCAACAGAGATGCTGGTCACAGGAGTAGGGGCAGAGGTGGTCTTTCCTCTAAGTGAAGCTGGAAATTGCATTTTGATTTAAGATATTAGATGTTTTGGCTTAATCTCAATCTTTAATAGTCATTTATATTTCACTTCTAGTTTTCTTCACTTTTACTTGCACTGAAGTTGACTGCACATCTGGCCAGATTAAAGGTGCTGTTTGGGAAAAAAATATTCTTGTCTTTTAATATAAGAGAAAGTAAATGAATAGCCACAATAGTATGAGGAGACAAACCTACTAAGGTTGAGGGAATCCAACACTCACTTCCACACCACAATCCCCACATCCTTGCTACCATCTCCCAGTTTAGCCAGTCTAAGCATGTCTGTTTTCCTTTATCAATTTCTGATTCCTAATTTTTCACAGAACACAGGGAACTTGGGTGTCTGGTAAGGAACTCAGCTTCACACATCACAAACATACAACCACATGCACACCATACACACAAATGTAGATACAATCTACAAGCTCACATCCCACATATTACAAGCACATGCAGCCCTCCTTGTATGCACAGCACAAAATCACGGTACTTATTCACATACAATACACACTTTCAAAGCACACATATAAAACAGACATACACACACATATTACAAACAAAAATAGCACACGGTACTTGCACACAGACACTCAACCTAAAATATTACATAGATATGTGATGTGTGTGTATTTTTATGTATTTATATTTATATGAATATGTCACTTTAGACTACAAACACACATACAGGCTAAGGTAAGTGAGAGTAACATGCCAAGCAATGACGAGCTCCGAAAAGAACCTGTCTATTGGCTATTGAAGGCTACCCCATCTTTGTCCTGTGTGCATGTGCCCCTATACAGAATTGGTCCCAGAACCCTACCTTGGGACAGCAAAGTAATGAAGAAAGGCCAGACACAAGTACAACAAAGCTGGGATCAGGTAGGGTACTCTAGCTGCTGCAACCTCACCATGTTTCTTAGGTATAGTCCAGGGGAAAAGGTTTGACAGTCTCAGTAGGAAATTTCCATAGACTAGCAACCTCAGCCTATAACATTAGGGAGGGAGAGGTGGAAACTTCCGTTGCTGGTCTTTTCACACAGTGATCAGTCATAAACATTCATACTTCGACTTCCAAGAAAAGCCTTTGCCATATGCCTAAGACATATGACTTTACAAATTGTCCCATGGATCTGAGGCCTTGGGCATCCTGGATCTGAGGGTGTACCTCTATCAAATTCACATTCACTCAGGGCTGCATTTACTCAGGGTTTTCTCTGTTCCCTACACCTACTTCTCCCTATTAGCTAAAACAATGAGCATCTCGAAAACTCTATATACCTTTAGGTGCTCAGTATACCTTACCAGGCCTCCTGTGTTCTAGTGACCACTCCATTATTCTGAGGGTTGTGCTTTCCTATAGTCAATCAAAGTCTCTTCTACATCTCAAATGTTGCCCCCCTTCCTGGTCCCACCTTGCAGAGTTGTATCCCTCCCACCTCCCCTTTGTACCAGCCCCTACATGCTCTTTGGTGGCTCAGTCCCTGGGAGCTCCCAGGGGTCCAGGTGAGTTGACAATTCGCCTCTACCTGTGGGATTGCCTTCACTCCTTCCCCCAACTCTTCCACAGGGGTCCCCAACCTCAGCCCAATGTTTGTTTGTGGGTATCTGCATCTGTCTCAGTCAGCTGCTTGTTAGAGCCTCTCAGGGGACTGCTAGGCTAGGCTCCTAACTTCGAGCACAACATCGCATCATTAATAGGGTGAAGGACTGGTGCCTGCCTTCAGGATGGGTCTCAAAGTGGGCTGTTCCAGGGTGACTCTTATAAAAGAAAACATTTAATTGAGGACTTCATTATGGCTTTAGAGGACTACTAGATCATGATCATTATAGCAGGAAGCAAACAGTAAAGTATCAGAACAGTAAAGTATCAAGTGAGTAGAACAAAATCTCCCTTATGTTGATGAAGGAAAACCTTGAAGTAGTAAAGCTGATGATATAAAAGCTTTACTAATAAGCTTGCTTAAAGAATACTAAGCTGTACAGAGTAGAATCTAGCTTAAAGAGCACTGCCTCCAATATGGCTGAGAGAGAAGTTGTAGACCAACTAGGTTTCCTAGAAACTGTGAGAATGAAAACTCTGTATCGTAACTGAAAGTTAGGGTTGCAGGGACAGTTTCTGCTCATATTTATTTACCAAGATTAACGTCCGAGGAGGCACTATTCCCATAACAACAGGCTGCAAGCCTGAGTTACAACCAGCCATTAGGCTCCTTCCTTATCAAAGAACATGCCTCTTAGAGGCAGCTCAAAGAGGGGCAGTTGAGAATCACAACAACCATTAAACCCTGGTCTGCAGTTGAGTTCCCAGGAGGGGCATAATTCTGCCAGGTGGGCAGGATGAACCTGGGGAACAACTATGCAAGAAGAATAACACTGGTACATCATAAGATAATTCTGTCAGTGTTTTGCTGTGTAAATCTCTCATCTCCATAAGTGGCCAGACTTGCAGTCTCCTGTCTCTGTTTAAATTGTTCAAATTGTAACCTGGGAAGAGACCCAAAGAGACTTAAGAATGCCATAATACATGGAATGCATAAGTCTTTTGGTGGATATAAGTTAGTGAAACCTTCTGTTCAAGGGCAGCTCCTCTTTGAGCATTAGCCAGAAGCAGAAGTTCCCTTTATTAAAGAACCATTTCTTTGTTAACCTCTAAGTGTATGGAGTGACATCCCACTGGAAAAGTATATTATTTCTACAACAGTGTCGTGGCTTTGTGGCACCCAACAAGGGTCCTGACTTGGACAGAGGACAGCAGGGCTCCAGGGAGGAGCACAAATTCAGTATACCGCATCAGCATAAGGTCATGATAAGGTAGACAATGCTTCTCTCAGATGGACAATTTCTACCTTTAAGAAATGGAAACAGAAGGAGAGTGGATNGGAGGGAGGGAGGGAAGGAGGGAGGGAGGGAGGGAGGGAAGAAAGGCAGGCAGGCAGGTGAGTGGAGTCCTCAGTGCAACTGAAGGTCAGAGAGATAGATGCCTTACATCACTGCCATTATCTTTGCCTGTTCCCTGCTGTATCTTTTGTCTCATGAATATCCCTCATAACTACCATTTGTTTATTATGTTTTCTCCTCTGAAGCAGAGCGCAAGCCCCGTGAGAACGATGCTTCATCCTGCTCACAGCTGTGTGTCCAGCACTCAGAACAGCACGTGGTGATCAACAGAAATTTAAAGCAGATTTATTGCGTGAAAGAAGAAAGGGCATTATAATCAGAGAAAATGTCAGGAGAAAAAAAAAAACCCTAGACTTTAGGGGACTATATTTCTTATTTCTGTCCCACCCTAAGCACCAGCTGTGGGTACTCTCAGACCCAGGAAACCTGGGGATTTTCTGAGTGCTAAGGTGATACCACAAACCCTTGGACACTTCAGGCTACTTAAGTCTACTGGAATCAAAACAGTCCAAGCATTTGGAAGAAGACTACAAGATATCATTTTGAATATTTGTAAAAAAATAAATGCAAAGAACTGGTTAGATTTTCTCCTTTGAAGGGGCTTGGTCTGTCTGTTTGTTTGTTTGTTTGTTTTTTCTTTAAATATCTGTTGACAGGATAGCTGCATTCATTATTCTGTTGAAATGCCTCAGAGTCAGCCACCTACATGGCACATTCCCACTTCAGAATTAAGACCATGAGTGTACAGAGCATACATCCTGAGCCTGTGTGGTCAGCCTAGGAAGTATGATGAGCCTCCTGCTCCCCCCAAACATACCTAGACTGGGGAGAGACACCTCTTCAGTGTTAAAGCACTGCTAATAAATAGTAGAATAATTTTAGTGTTTGTGTAATGTTTTTAAAGTTTTCCTTGTATGCATACAAAGCATTCTTTATACTTATTTTCTAGTAATTAAGCAAAGGTTGGAGTGTAGTGCACTTTGACCCTGTCAGCTATTTGACTGTCCCTTGCTACACTGGCTGCTTTGAGGAAAGGGATGGAATTCAGTCAGTCAGCCAACCTCACCACCCTGTCTTAAATACTCCATGCCTAGCTTGAAAAAAATCACACAATGATTCACAGCCAATCAGTCATTCTGATTCCTCAGGCCTTACTCAGAGCTGTTTCAAAGTAGACTTTCTGCTATCATGAGTCTTGGTGAACTCTACGTGAGTCTGCAACCATTTCCATCCAGGCCTGTGAAGAAGTCCTTCCTCTGCTGGACTTGCTGTGGGGAATTGTTGCAACTGGGCACAGGAGACAAAGCTGTGATTGGTGCAGACACAAACCTTCATTGACATACAAGATACGCTGTGATTACTCCAGACATACATTCCCAGACTTGTGGCGAGGTAAGAGATGCTTCTCACAGTCTTCTGGGTTCCAGAGGCCTGAGGCAGTTCTGCTTTTCTGGTTCTGCCATCCACGGCACATTTAGCTTGCCTTGCAGGATTAGTCCTACATCTGTTTCTGTCCTTGGCAGTCATCCCATGGTACTGGCATCTCCCAAATGTGGGGGCTGCTACTGCCTCTGAACTGAACCTTCTCCAATAACCTCTACTAGGTTCTCCTTGGGGACTCAGACCCTGTCATACTGTGCCAAACCTCAGCTTCTCTTCGGAGACCCCAGGATCCCAAACTTCCAAGACTTACCTGCTCTCCATGACCCCTTCATGACTTCAAAACCAGCAACACATGGGTGATTCTCATCCTACCAAGTTCAGCTACCAGCATGCGGTGTAGTCTCAGGTCCCTCTGGACCACACCATCTGTGAGCTGATCCTGAGGAAATATTCCCAAATTGGTGATCCTCAATGATGGTAATCTCTTCTTAATCACAGCCTACTCCAGCTCCAGCTAGCTACCATCAATTGTCCTAGTAAAACAAAGGTTACACGTTAGTGATTCTCATCCCTTGTTAATCACAACTGATTCTTCAGCCCTAGCTGATCAGAACTACAGATTCACAATTCAAAATATCTGACAGCCTTGATGGAGTCTTTAAGAGACTTTCAAACTTCCTAGTGGCCAGGCCTCCACCACCCACACTGCTCTCAGAATTCATCTTCTAAATCCACACAGATCAGTTCAGTGAGCTTTGGGCATTAAATTGCTTTTCCAGATCAAAGTTCCAAAATCTTTCTGCAGTCCTCCAAAATTCACATGGCCAGGTCTGTCACAGGAGTATCTGACAGACTGGTACAAATTTTTGTCTTACTTACTTATTCTTGCTATAAATCACCAAAACCAAAAGCAGGTAGTGAAGAAAGAGTTATTTCTTCTTACAACTCTCAGGTCAGAGTCCATAACTAGAGAAAAGTCAGGGCAGAAAATCAAGGCAGAAACTTGAGTCAGAACCTGAAGCAGAGGTCATGGAAGAGTGTTATTTACTGGCTTGTTAACCTGACTTTTAAACTACCCAGGAGCACTTGCTCAGGGATGGTGTCATCTCAGTAAGCTGGATCTACTCACATCAATCATTAATTAAAATTGTCAACAGGCAAATCATATAGAGGCATTGACTCAGTTGAGAATCTCTTTTCCCAACTGATTCCAACTTGTATCAAGTTGGTATAAACCTAACCAGCACACTCTCTTCCATTTGTATCATTGTATAGCAAAAGGACCCCAACCAGCTGATGAGGATACTGCACCATGCTCTTGGCCCAACGGCATTTGATAGAGAGTTTACAATATAGATTTTCTTTGCAAGGACAAGCACCTCAGTCACACTTGGTTGTGGCCAAGGCATGTATGTGTGCATCCCCTCTCCAGGGCATGGAACAGTGAAGCAGGAAGAGGGGGTGTGTTGCGGATAGCTCTGGGCTAATTATATTTGATGTTAATTCTGTTCTCCTGTTGTGAACAAGGAATGAGTCT
This sequence comes from Mus minutoides, assembly GCA_902729485.2. Classification (NCBI taxonomy): domain Eukaryota; kingdom Metazoa; phylum Chordata; class Mammalia; order Rodentia; family Muridae; genus Mus; species Mus minutoides. The sequence continues at coordinate 2,434,728 of LR753311.1, forward strand.
GCACTCTAGTGATTTCCTGTAAACCTTCTTCCCACCTTAATTTGTAAAATAAAGGAGAGCTGATGATGGGGCAGATAAAAGGGAAGGTGGAGTAGAAAGTTGGGAGAGAGAAGGAGAAAATGGAAGAGGGAGAGGACATAGAGGAGGAGGAAGAAAAGTGGAGCAGAAGCACAAGGCCTGGAGAAACTGCAAGTCCTAAGAGGTCTCATAGATGTGGAAGATAGTAGTGTAGTGGTAGACCTGCCCAATCTGGGTGCACAGCACGAATTCACATGAATTGTTTGGTGTTTTCATTTGTGTTTTCATTGCGGGGGGGGGGGGGGAGATATACTGCAACAGGGTGTTGCTGGAGAGGCCCTCAAAGATCCACCATCTCCTGTTCTACCTCTCTCACCCAAGCTGTTTAACAAAGTCTTCTTTATAATCCTTATTCTCCATTCTGTAAGAATGGGTCAACCAGTCTGGGTGTCCAGACACATACCAAGAAGGCACAGTTCAGGCAACAGCTTGGATCATTGCCCCAAATTGCAGCACCAGAATTGCTTTCCCTGGAAAGAGGGAAGGAGCCTACTCAACCCTCTGCTGAGCACAACTGTGAGCTGTGACTTGAGGAGGACTTCACCCTCTGCAGACAAGAAGAAGGCTGCTTAATTCAAGAGATGTCTCTAGCAAGGTGAGGGCTATGAACAGAGTAAGTGCAGCCAAAGCTCGTCCTGAACTGCTTTTGTTTTAACTTTTTATTGATTCATTGGGAATTTCACATCATGTACCAAAATTCCATTCATTTCTTTGTCCCTTCATGTCTACCTCCATCCTTGTAAATCCCCCAACAGGAAAAAAAAAAAAAAAAAAAACACCTCATTGTGGAAACTGTAATGTATCATGGTGTGTGACACTGTAACACAGTGTCTTAGTTAAGGATTTATTGCTATGAAGAAACACCACGACCAAAACAACTCTTATAAAGAAAGGAAAACATTTCATTGAAGTTGGCTTACAGTTTAAGAGATTCAGTCCATTATCATGATGGCAGGAAGCATGGCAGCGTACAGGCAAACATGGTGCTGGAAGAGTCAAGAGTTCTACATCTTGATTCTCAGGCAGCCAGAAGGAGATTAGATTCCATACTGGGCAGAGCTTGAGCATAGAAGACTTCATAGCTCATGCCCACAGTAACACACTTCCTTCAACAAGGCCACACCTACTCCAACAGTGGCTGTATCTGCAAATAGTGCCACTCCCTATGGGCCAAGCATTCAAACACATGAATCAATGATGGGCATACTTATTCAAACTACCACACAAAGTGTATCTTTTTGTCCACACATCTTTACTTGCAAATGTTCATTTTTTTCCAATATTTATTAGATAACTTCTTCATTTACATTTCAAGTGTTATCCAGAGAGTTCCCTATACCCTCCTGAAAATGTTCATTTTAATGAGTCATTGGTCTGGTTCAAGGCCTCTCACTTCTGCTACATTATCAATACTGGATCCTTACCTGCATGCCACTCAGATATCCTGCCGTTGCTGTGTCATGGAGATACTTTAGCTTTGGATCTATAGGAACAGCCCTTTCACATATGCCAACAGTTCAAAGATGGGATAGATGTTGGAGTGGGCCAACTCAAAGCCCTAGATATGGGCCTGGGTGATAGCTTAGTTGGTCAGCTTACCAGCTCTCCTATACCCATGCCACCAAGGTCAGCTCTCCAGCACTGCCCAGGTTAACATATCCAAATGTCTCAGCCAACAAGGGGCAGGGACAGCTCTCCTGCTCTTGTGTCCTAGGGATTGATTCACCAGTGCCCCCTCAACCCGGACACCTCCTCCCCACCCCTCCTCCAAGGCTTTTGAAGATCAGGCACACTGTATAATGTCATTCAGGCTTTGAAGTCTAGAGCTGCTTTGCCATCACCATCAGCTTTTCCTAGAAACACACAGATGCCTATTCACCACAGATGGGCACCAGAGACAGGCTAACAAACGATTTCACAAAAAAATCTCACCAGGTCTGACCTGGGACCTGGTGAGACCAATGAATTGATTGTGTTTTCTTATAAGAGTGTAGCAACTTTAAAAGCCCTGCATCACCACCAACTTTTACCTGTAAGCAGGGGCACAGAAAAACCACCAAACTAGACCACTGCATGGGCAGAGAAAGAGAAGAGCAAAATGGCTGAAAAGCAACAGATTATATATCACATCAGGGTAGTGTCTTTGAGATGTTACAGGCATCTCAGTCAATACTGATTGACTGAGAACTAAGAACTGTTGCCCAAGGTAGTTTCCTTTGGGGAAAGATTAAGGGAAAGGTGGTTTCTGGAAAACAGGTACCTGCTTTAGGAGATCTGCTTTTCTGGTAAACAGAAACCCACAATTAGGCTTATTTATCTGACATGAAGCTTTCTGTGGACCTGGCCAAAGCTCTTTTGTTAAAACAGTATCATCAGCACTGCCATTTTGGGGTGCCACTTCAGGCTTAACACCAACCTAAAATGGATGGTTATGTCATATAAGCTGCATTATGGAGTTCTGCTTTTCAAATAACTATCCACACTCTGAATAGTCTAGCATCTCCTAAGACCACTTGTAGCTTGGGGGGGGGCGGAGTAAGTGCTGGAACCCCACTGCTGAGGTTACAGATGCATGCTGCCTGGTCTGGCTCTTACATGGGTGCTAGGTATTCAAACTGGTCCTCGTGCAAAGAAGCACGTTACCACAAGCTGCCTCCCCAGCATACTCTCATTTTTAAATAATTTTTAGCATATTTTATTTTCAGTAGACACTCACCATCCAGAGCTACATAGGACCTCTATTATGGAATGTTGCTTCCAGCTTTTCCATGTGCTAAGCTCAAGTGAAACATCTCTGTTCAGAACTCTGTGGCCCTGAGATCCTGGGAATGCACAGAAGTGTTCAGCTGGGTCAGATTCCATGAATATTCCAGTGATTCATATTTTGCCATATTGTCTCTGGAAATAATGAGATTTGCCTTCTAACAACAGATCTTTTTCTCTATAAGACATATAAAGTAGAAGTTGATATTTTCCTTTTCTTTTTTCAAACTGGAAATATAGATTTTTTTTTCTTACAGTATATTTTGATTACAGTTGCCCTTCCCTCAACTCCTTTCAGATTCTCCCCACTTTACACATGGACCCAAACACACAGCTTCTCTTCTTTCATTAGAATACAAACAGGAAATAGGAGGAAGAGGAAAAAAGGGGGAGGAGGAGGAGAAGTAAGAGAAGAAGAAGAAGAAGAAGAAGAAGAAGAAGAAGAAGAAGAAGAAGAAGAAGAAGAAGAAGAAGAAGAAGAAGAAGAAGAAGAAGGAAGAGGAGGAGGAGGAGGAGGAGGAGGAGGAGGAGGGAGAGGGAGAGGGAGAGGGAGAGGGAAGAGGAGGAAAAGAAGGAAGAGCAGGAGGAGGAGGAAAAGGAGGAGGAGGAGAGGGAGAGGGAGAGGGAGAGAGAGAGGGAGAAGGAGAGGGAGAAGGAGGAGGAGGAAAAGGAGGAAGAGCAGGAGGAGGAGATAAAAAACAAGCCAGATAGAAAAAACAAAACAAAACAAAGAGCCAAAGAATAGGTAGAAGAAACACACACATGCTAAAACACACACATTTACACACACATACTCACACAGAAAACCCACTAAAACAAAATAAGATATCACAATATATAAGCAAAAGATCTGTATGTTGTAGCAAAAATGCCCAGACAAAGCAAGAAAACTCAAAAAAAAAAAAAAAAGCACTGTGTTCATTTTGTGTTTGCCATCTACTGCTAGGCATGGAGCTTGCCTGTGATGTGCTTCGTATATCCTGTAGACTCCATTGGAGAGAACTAATTTTTCCTTTGGGACAAGTTAGCAGTTGGAGATAGCTTCTTGGCTAGGGATGTAGGCTGTGTCTACTTCCCCTCACAGTAGGCTTACACATGTGCAGTTGCTTTGTGTGCTGCCACTGTCTGTGTGAGTTCACATGTGTGTCAGTCTTGTCATGTCTAGAAGGCCTCATTTCCTCAGTATATCAAAATGAAAGTTAGCACTACACTGCTGCAGAATCAAAGCAGCACTACACTACTGTGGATCTTTTTTTTTTTTAATAACACCTCCAATTAAAACTTTATTTTTTATTAGATATTTTCTTTATTTACATTTCAAATGCTATCCTGAAAGTTCCCTATACCCTTTCACCACCCTGCTCCCCTACCCAAACACTCCCACTTCTTGGCCCTGGCATTCCTGTGAACTTGGGGCATATAAAGTTTGCAAGACCTAGGGGACTCTCTTCCCAATGATGGCCAACAAGGCCATCTCCTCCTACATATGCAGCTAGAGACACGAGCTCTGGGGGCACTAGTTAGTTCATATTGTTGTTCCACCTGTAGGGTTGCAGACCCCTTCAGCTCCTTGGGTACTTTCTCTAGCTCCTCTACTGGGGGCCCTGGGTTCCATCCTATAGATGAGTGTGAGCATCCACTTCTGTTTTTGCTAGGCACTGTCATAGCCTCACAAGAGATAGCTATTTCTAGGTCCTTTCAGCAAAATCTTGCTGGCATATGCAATAGTGTCTGTGTTTGGTGGCTAATTATGGGATGGTTCCCCAGATGGGGTAGTCTCTGGATGGTCCATCCTTTTGCCTTAGCTCCATACTTTGTCTCTGTAACTCCTGCCGTGGGTATTTGTTCCCTATGCTAAGGAGGAATGTGGTATTCACGCCTTGGTCTTCCTTCTGCTTGATTTTCTTGTGTTTTGCGAATTGTATCTTGGGTGTTCTAAGTTTCTGGGCTAATATCCTTTTATCAGTGAGTGCATATCAACTGACTTCTTCTGTGATTGGGTTACCTCACTACCGATGATATCCTCCAGATACATCCATTTGCCTAGGAATTTCATAAATTCATTGTTTTTAATAGCTGAGTAAGTACTCCACTGTGTAAATGTACCACATTTTTTGTATCCATTCCTCTATGAGGGACATCTGGGTTCTTTCCAGCTTCTGACTATTATAAATAAGGCTGCTATGAACATAGTGGAGCATGTGCTCTTACTACCATTTGGAACATCCTCTGGGTATATGCCCAGGAGAAGTATTGCTGAATAGATCAGTAATGCTATGCCCAATTTTCAGAGGAACCACCAGACGGACTTCCAGAGTGGCTTGTACGACTTTGCAATACCACCAGCAATGGAAGAGTGTTCCTCTTTCTCCACATCCTTGCCAGCCATCTACTCTCACCTGAATTTTTGATCTTAGCCATTCTGACTGGTGTGAGGTAGAATCGCAAGATTGTTTTGATCTGCATTTCCCTGATGATTAAGGATATTGAACATTTTTTTCAGGTGCTTCTCTGTCTTTCGGTATTCCTCAGTTCAGAATTCTTTGTTTAGCTCTGTACCACATTTTTTAATGGGGTTATTTGAATTTCTGGAGTCTAGCTTTTGGGCTCTTTGTGTATATTGGATATTAGTCCCCTATCAGATTTAGGATTGGTAAAAATCCTTCCCAATCTGTTGGTGGCCTGTCCCAGAAGATGTGTTGCCTCTGCAGTCTGCATGCTCACCTGTGCAGACCGGTCTCTGAGGGACCTGGGATACAAAATGGCTCCCTCACCTGTTCTGGCAGTCAGAGCCCTCCTCTCCTCTGGTGGGGAAGGTGCCCGGATGTCTGGAGCCCCAAATGGGGGTCTATCCCAGAAGCTGTGTCACTTCTGCCTGTCCCAGAAGCTGTGTTGCTTCTGCAGTCTGCTCATTCACCCTCTGCAGTCCACCACTGCTGTGGAGCTTATATCTACTCATTACTTGTTCTTTACTCTTTGCCTTGATCTTGGGACAAAACCACCAAACAACTTTTTCACATTTGAATTTTGCCTCTCTTAACATTGACAGTGCTCCCAAACTATCCCTGAGAGGTAAAAATTTTCTGTCCTTTTCCTTGTCATCATTTCCTTCTGCTTCTTCCTTTTGCCTTTTCTTTCATGTTCTCCTCACTCCTGTTATTACATCACATGGCAATCAAGAGAAACACCAATGATACTGGCATTTATTTATTTGTTATTTATTATTATTATAACAATTATTTATTACGATTCATTACTCTAGTAATAGTATTGTAATTGAATAGTAATAAATAATTATTATAATAATAAACATAGCCTCCGGACTATGTTATGCTTACAACACAGAAGCTATAGAATTTAGAGTGAATCTGTAAGTTTTCACTAATTATTATGTATTCGTATTTCTACACTTTGCATTTCTGATCTCTTGAGAACATGTTGTCCCCCACTCTGCTGAGGACAAAGTGTGGACCTCTAAGGAACTCTGGAGAGAAGACAAAGATTTGTGCCTTCCCCTTTTGCTGTTGGGTACTTAAATGATTTAAGGGATGAGCTGCAATTAATTGGTACTTCTGCAAGAACTTTCCAAGAGGAGAACTAGGCTGAGCCTGCTGCGAACTAGAGAACTTGCTTCAGATTTCACACAGTTCTGATAACTTGCCAGACCATCTTTCAGGAAAAATTAGGACCAACAGAATGATGGATCAGTGATGAGCATTACTACTCACTGACCAGGACTGCCTAGCTATGCACACCTCTAGCCCTCTATTTAATCCTATATTTCATCCCAGGACCCTGAAGATGGAGTTCAGAGTCACTTTTTACTTATTCCTCTTCCAGACATAGTCACAGTGAATAATTTGCCCTTCTTTGCCTTTCTGGATTCATTTGTCTCTTTAATTAGCCTATTGGACATGGATGGAAGATCCTTGCTTGTAAAGGTTGCCAGAGTCCAAGCTCTGACTTTAACAGTTGTAACATTTCTGCTCAAGTTTTATCCATGCTGATGAAACCCATTAAGGACTGTGAGTGAAGAATAAACCTGAGATCCTTTGTCTTATGGGTCTCTGTCCTGCCTTAGAAGCAAGATTTTGCTCCCTCTAAGCCTTGAAGCACAAAACACTTCTCTCTAAGAATACAGATGTAAGTATGCAGAGTGGACCAAAGAGGATTTGGAAACAGTAGGTAAAAAGTTGGCCTCTCCAGCCCACAGAGGTGTCTTATGGAAAGAATCACGTGTGATAAGGGGAGATAGCATAGGGAGAAAGAGCAGCTTTGGACAATTTCAGAGCCAAGGTACAGAGAAGCAAGGCATAGAGCACTAGGCTTAGCAAGAAGCAAGTTGGGGAAAGGTATGTTTTGTTTTACCAGACCCTGAGGCCAGAAAGCAGAAGAGGGGGGTCACTGCCAATCAAGCAAGAGCCTAGGGCTCTGCTCTGTTGCTTCCTGAGAGTTTCTTTTTTAGCAGAGCTTAGCTACAGTGCCCATCTCAATGTGGGAGATAATCACAAAGAATAGAGGCAGGTGGAGTCTGCAGGTGCAGAGAGGGGGATATTGTAACAGATTAACCAACCACATGGAATTATAAAATCTCAAAATTAGGCTGTTGGCAGATTCTCCCAGAATTAGGTGCCCCACCTTCGGGAACTGCAGAAGAGTGGAGGCAGCTCTGTGTCTAAATCACCCTTTGCTCCTTGCAGTACAGGCCTGAATGTGGACAGACCTCTGAAGAGCTAAGCTAAGCAGCCTTCAAAGCCGACAAAGGAAACTATGACGGCACCCTCCAGCATCCCACAAGCTAGCCATTCCCAATGCTTAGATAGCAATTTTCCACGAACGTGTCTCATTTTTATCCCACCTGGCATAAAATCCACATATACCGTAGTGTTGTCAAGGCCACAGATAGACAAATCTAACACCTGTCCATTATGTTTTTTTCTGTACCAAATGTCCTGTAAGATACTGGGTTTCATTCAGCTCAGAGATGAAAAGCTATCCATGCCAGCAGCAAAGAAAGGTACTTTCTCCTTTATTAAGTAGGCACAGGGAGGGGCTCCACGGAGGAGCAGGTGGCCACGGATGCTGCCTCCATGGCAACCCAGTGTGCAGTCACCTTCAGGGTTAGCTCTTTCACTTCATATGAGAATTGAGGAACGTGTCAGTACTTCTGAGAGAGCAGGCTCAGCTAATTGCGGCTCATCTGTGACGGTGGCCCACCCACTGAACATGGCCCTGGCCACCTGAGGACGTGCATGAGTTAGTGGAGATGATTTGCATGGTGTCAACTGAGCATAAAATCAACTTGGTGGAGAACAGGAGAAAATTACATTTATTTGGTGCTAATTAGGGTTGCAATCTGGGAAATCACAGATTCAAGCCATTTGCAAATGTACTCTTAGGTCTTAAAAAACGGCAATGATATTTGTAGCTTGAAAATTCAAAAGGGCAGAAATCACATCACTCCTTAGCAACTATGACTGGTTGGGGCAAAGGTCAAGCAACACTCTCAGGAAGGCACTGGGTGTTAGTTCCAATCTCAGTATTTGAGGGTGAGGAGCCAATGGACAGGCTGTCAGCAGAGACTAGCAAACAGTCTTTCAGGGAAATGAATATCAACCCAGTACGAAGGCCAGCACAAGAGGCACGTCTTCAGGCCAGTTTAGCAGCAGACATGTCCAAATTGTGACCTGACTTTACCATACCTGTCCCCAAACAATACTACTCAACATTATTCCATTTTGGCTTTTCTCCTTGGTGATAGCCATTGTCTTCTGAAAGTCTCTCTCCTTTTTTTTTTCCTTTTTAGGTTTTATCTATCTTTTGTTTGGTTGCTTTTCAATTTTATTTCAATGAATATTTTATTTTGTTAGACTCATGCTTTTCATGTGCTCTGTATTCTTTTGACATAAATCTTATACAAATCTTATGCAGTATATGGAATTTTTAAAAATGAATTCATAAGTTGATTTTGCTTTTCTTAAATAGTAATGTATAAGTAAAAATGTCATGTTTCACTTTTAAAAAGGTATTTTTATTTTAAATATGTACTGTTATAACTAATAAAATGAAAATAACAATTTTTATTTAAATATATTTTTCATTTTTTGATCTACTAAATCTTAGAAAAACATTTTTAAAAAAAATAAACTACCATTCTTTGAGAGCTCAGTTGGTAGAACAGAGGGCTATAGAAATAAATCTATCATTCTAACATACAATATCTGTTTTCTATATGAGGTATGAATGCCATACTTTTTAAAATAGAAAGATAAGCAATAATTCATTGTATAAAGAGAATCCCTCATCCAAAATATAGACAGCTATACAATTTTACCACAGTCAAGATGTATGAACTGTATAAATTTAAACCTGTTTATAACTCACTAAATTCAAGATTACTAGCAAAGCAAATGAAATAGATGATAGTTTTGGGAAAGTCTCTCTCCAGTCAACTACAGGAAAAGTTATAAACCAGATCTCTGTTTCTTAAAACTAAGGAGCTATTTATAGGTAACTGCACGTTAGCAGATGCACAGAGCATTGGTGTTGCTAACAAGCAGAAGAGACATTTTTTGAAGGCCATCTTAAAAGGCCTATTGCTGTAGCAGACTCTCTGGTCACTTGCTACTTTCTAATAAAAAACCCAATTATCTTACTTACCATTTTCCCAGATACAATGAACAACTTGGTCATTGTGTACAGTAATACATTTCAGAGCTAAGTAAAAGTCTTGTCTCAAATTCCCAGAATTATTTCATTTAAAATGTTGAGCTTTCCCACAGAGCTATCAAAAACTCGCTGCTGCCAACCCTCAGATATAACTGTGAAAATTCCCCTGCAGAGGTTTAAGAGTAGGGATCTTTGATATACATGTTTTCTTTAACCTCTGTCTCATCACTGTCTTTCCAGAGATGATTGCTGTGAAAATTTAGATATAACACTTTGGAGAAAGTGAAACTATTACAGGGCTTCACCCCCTAGAAAATAAAGGCTGGACTCTGGGGCTGTGAAATCATCGAAGAGTACCATCCAACCTCTGGTGCTGTAACTTAAAAAGTAAAGAAAGTTATAGTTCAATGTGTGTCAGATGGTCACAGCTGTGGAACAGCTTAGATTCCACCATCTGTCCCCAAAAGGAACTCAACCAAAACTAAAGCCAAATTTAACCATCTACATCCATAGACTGTGTCTTGGCTATCTTTCTTAGCTGTCTTTAGAAAAGGGCTTGTTCTGCCTACTTACATGGCTGCAGTTTGGAGTGCTGCCCCCTGTTGGTAAGACTTCACAGGGATCAGGGATGATGCTATCCTCCAGTAAGATCTGGTATATGCAACTCCCAAACTTGCCCGATACTTGGTGTATTGGCTGGTTTTATGTGTCAACTTGACACAGGCTGGGGTTATCACAGAGAAAGGAGAGCTTCAGGTGGGGAAGTACCACCGTGAGATCCAGCTGTGAGATATTTTCTCAATTAGTGATCAAGGGGGAAAGGCCCTTTGTGGGTGGAACCATCTCTGGGCTGGCAGTCTTGTGTTCTATAAGAGAGCAGGCTGAGCAAGCTGGGGAAGCAAACCAGTAAAGAACATCCTTCCATGGCCTGTGCATCAGCTCCTGCTCCCTGACCTGCTTGAGTTCCAGTCCTGACTTCTTTCAGTGACGAACAACAATATGGAAATGTAAGTTGAATAAACCCTTTCCTCCCCAACCTGCTTCTTGGTCATTATGTTTGTGCAGAAATAGAAACCCTGACTAAGACACTCGGGAAAGTCTGTCTTTTGTTTTGTTTTCTGACAGAAAGCCACATGAATCATACATATGCTTTGATGGTAAAGAGGCTACAATAGGATTATTCAAAGCATGCATTTTTAACATTATATCCATGTACCATATTTACACCATTCCCCCTTCCCACTTCTTCCTCCAAACCCTGTATTCCCCAACTCCTTCTAAAACTTGGCTTTTCCTTTATTATTATTGTCACATACATACACATGTGAATAAGTATATATAAATGCAACCCGATGAGTCCGTTTAGCATTGTTACTATATATGTCCCTTTAAGGCTGACTACTTGGTAACTAACTAGAAGGCTCATTCCTGGGAAAGACTGATTCTCCCTTAGCTCTTCCCCTATGGGTGGGTCCTTATGGAATTTCCCTGGCCCATGTTGAGAGACATTACCTAGTGTTGTCGTTGCTCGTGCCTTTTTTAGGCATCCATATCGTTAAGACTCCATAGGTGTAGCTTCCCAGCTATTCATAGAAGATACAATGTCACAACAGACATTCTGGTCCTCTTGCTCTTGCAGTGCTTCTTCCCCATCATACCCGATGTTCCCTGGGGTGTAAGGGCTTGTGTTACAGATGTATTGAGTGGGGCTGAGTAACCACAGCCTCTGCGACTTGACAGATTGTAACTTTCTATAGTGCTCCCTCTTCTGCAAAAGAACCTTCTTTTGATGAGGTGGAAGCTACACTTACCCGTAAATATAAGGATAAATATTTGAAAAATAGAAATTACACTGGTTTAGGAGAGTGGCAGTGGTTGAGTTCTAGTCTACGTTCCATGGTATCGTCAGCCATGGGTACATGACTAAGTTTAAAGTATCAAGATTGTGAACAAGTTCAGTCCAGACAGAATCTCATGAACATGGGCTTCCAAATCTAAACAAGAAGCTACCTGCAAGTGCTATCCACCTGTTAAGGAAATATTAGTTGTCTCCAATGGAGTCTCATTGGTTATACTTACCATCAGAATAGATCCCATGATCAGCAATAGGTGGCCAACATAAAATGAACCCAATGGTAATTTTATAGATTGTTTTCTTTATCTCAAATTGTTTTGTTTGGGTACTTTGTCTTAGAAATCAAAATAAGGATTTACTGTAATTAAGGATTTAGTGCAATTGAGAGTCACAATAAAGTTTGTTTTCATTCTTACCCTATAGGGAACCTGAGGTGGGCACTCTTGGTGCCTGTGATTTTTCCATTGACAAATTGTAACTTTCTATAGTGGTCCTCTTCTGCAAAAGAACCTTCTTTTGATGAGATGGAAGCTACACTTACCCATAAATATAAGGATAAATATTTGAAATTTAGAAATTACACTGGGTTAGGAAAGTGGCAGTGGTTGGGTTCTAGTCTACGTTCCATGATATCGTCAGCCATGGGTACATGACTAAGTATCAAGATTGTGAACAAGTTCAGTCCAGATAGAATCTCAGCACTGAGAAGGTCCAACACTTGAAGGTTCACCTTTTCATTATTCTCTGCTCTTCTATTGGGTGAATAGTGTGCAAGTCTCCTCCTGTTAGTGAACATGGGAACAATATTCAACTCAGGCCATTCTGTGAAATGCTCCTTGGAATACCCTACACACCTTCAGAGAATATATACACTCAGTGCTGTTTGCAATACTTTTAGGTAGTAGTTAAACTTCACCGAAACGGCTTCTTTTATATTTATTTACCTTATGTGTACAGGTGTTTTCCCTGTATGTATGTCTGTGTAACACGTCAATGCCTGGTGCTCCTGGAGGGTCAGGAGAGGATGTCAGATCCCATAGAAACAGAGTTACAGTTAACTGTTGGAACTTCTGTGAGAATGGGCCCCAGTGACTACCTCTGACTGTCCTCTCCCAGGCCCATCACCCATGGCAGTGAAAAACCTCATGTTTGAGAGTCCATGTCTCCCCTTGCAAAGCAGATATGGGTAGCCTGTGGTTCCAAAGAGAAGAGACACCTGGGTTAGCTCTGCTGTTGGCTTTTCTCTTTGCTGGAGCAGCAATTTCCTCTTATCTCTACATATAAGGAACTTGGATACCATTTCAACTTCCTGAAAGACAGACAAAAAAGGGAGAGATAACAAGTTTCCAAGGAATGTTGAAGAAGCACTACAAAATTTGGTGGGGGTTTTATCACCCCCTGTCCTGCTGTCCTAGACTCTTCAGCATGGTCACTAGTCCTGGGATGGAATCTGGGAACAATTTCTATATTCCTGACTCCAGCTGTCCCCCACATCTTCTTTTCCTCCACTTTATCAACCTAATCCTGTTTTAAAAGAACTATTTGGGTGAGATTATAGTATGTATTGCCTAAAATGGTCTTCAATGTACTCTATTCATTCCTCTCTGTGTAAAGTGTTCTAGTGTTACTTATCTTACCCAAGCACTTAAAAATCCTTGTGTATTTTGTTCTAAGAGAGAACCTTACTGCAATTTTCTAAATAAACAATTCTTGCTTCTTTAAGTTTGTGTGATAGAAATTGTTTGCATGTGTATGTGTGAGTGAGTATTCACTTATGTACGAGCATATTGATGTGTGCATATGGAGGTCCAAGGTTGATGTGTGTTATCCTCAGTTATTCTCACTTTATATACTGAACACATAACTTATTGGTCAGATAGTCTAGGTAGCCATCTTACCCTAGGGATTTCAATATATGTCATTTCTTCTAAATATGCTGAGATTACACTGTGACAAACAGCTTTTTAAGTGAGTGTTATATCTAAACTCTGATATTTGTGTTGGTACAGCAAGCACTTAATCCACTAAGCCATAGCCCCATCCCTTCTGGTGTAATTTTGCATTGGGTGCATCAGAGCTACAACTCCTTGAGGAGGCCCTATACAATCTTTCTCTTCTATTTTTTCATTAAACTTCACCCCTGTGGTTCTGAAATCCTTGTGACCTTGTTAAGCTTGGGCCTTTATCATTTGTCAGTCATCTGCTTCTACAGAGCTCTGATCTCTCTGTCTATGCTGTCATTATCAAATACTCTAATGAATCTGCAAAAATGTTGAAAGAATGAGAAAAATCTAGACACATGATAAGGTAAGACTGCAACCTGCTGCTCACTGTTGTAGTCCATAAAGAGGAGCCAAAAAAAGTATGGAGCTTTTTAAATCTGGAAGTGGACATCAGCTCTCAGCTCATAGCCAACATGAAACTGAAATTGAATCCTGCCGAAAACTGGGCTAAGCAGAAAATTAATCTGTCCCCTCTTCTATAATAGTCCTTCAGCTTCAGGTGTAGGGGATACATTGCAGATGTATCAGTTGGGGGTGGACACTCACATTCCATTCTTATTTATTCTCTACCTTTTGACCAGGTGTAATATAATAGTCACCATCTCTTGCAAAAGGAAGCTCCTTTGAGAGAGGTAAGATGTATTCTTGTCAGTGAGTACAAGGATAAGGAATGCAGTAAGAAATTATAATTGTTTAGGAAAATGACAGTAAAAGGTTTCTTTTCTCTGGTAAATAACCTCTCCAGCCATGGGTAGTTGTATAGGTTTACAGTACCAAAATCAAATTCCCTCCTATTGAGTGGGTCTTTCTTCCAACTAAATAGTTGCTGGTTGTCCTAAGATAAAACACTATCAGACCATTGTTGACATCTTTGTGGGACAGTCATTTTTGTAGTTCATAGACTTAAGAGATGAACAGCACTACTGATAGATCCTCTACCTTGGCAACTTGCATAGAACCATCCAATATTCTAAGTCTTCAGGGAAGGTGCTTCCATGTCAGGTCCACCAGATACCTCCTAGTCCTATGTCTAAAGTATGTGTTGTCTTCAACAATAGGGTCTTACCTTCACATTCTGGGAAGCAACAAAGGGCAATGGCCCTAGCGTATATTTTTTTTCAAGTCTCTTCAACCCTCTTGATCAACCATTCAAAGAAAAGTTTCTCATGCCTAGTACTGAGATGCTGGTACTGTGTGTGTGTGTGTGTGTGTGTGTGTGTGTGTGTGTGTGTGTGTGTAATTTTAGGTTAAAATGGACTAACATGTTTCCTATGTCTTTTTCAAACATTGTAGTGGTTTTTATTCTTCATTACTTACCCTTCTGTATTGCCCACCTTCCCCTTCCCTAGTGAAGGCCCCCACCTCATTTTTTCCCATTTCCCCATTCATAACCCCTGTATGTGTCTTTCTGTACCCTCTTTAGAGCTCCTTCTTTCGTCCCCATGTGACCCCTGCCAACAAGGTCCCTTGTTTATTTCCTAGTTTTTGTGCTTGTTCCATGTTGTGTGTCCAGGCCGAAAGATTCAGAGGAAGGAAGCACAAGTAGGCAGGAGCATGGCATTTGTCATTCGGAATCTGAGCTTCCCAACTCTGTATATTTTCTGGTTCCATACCTTTACATGCAAATATCAATTTATTATTTTTTTACAGCTGAACAGTAGTCCATAATGTATATTTACCATATTTACATTATCTTTTCATCAGTTGAAGGATGTTTCCATTTCCTGTCTACTGTGAATAGGGCAACAATGAAGGCAGCTGAGCAAGTATCTGAGGAGGAAGATGTTGAGTCTTTTAGACATATGCCAAGGAATGGTTTAGCTGTATAATGTAGTAGATGTACTTTTAGGTTTTAGAGAATTCTCCACATTGATTTCCACAGTAGCTCTATAACTTTGCAATTCCCTCAAGAGTGATTAAGGGTTCCCCTTTTCCCACCTTCTCTTCGGGATTTGTTGTTGACTGTTTTGTTGATCTTAACCATTTTGACTGAGGTGAAATGAAATTCCCAACTTATTTCAATTTTCATTTCTGTAATTCCTAAGGTTGTTAAACACTTTTTTGTGACTTTTTTAAGCCATTTGTATTTTGGGCTTTGTTTGCTTTTGTTCTTTGTTTTGTTTTGTTTTGTTTTCTGTTTGTTTGTTTCTTTGGATGGTTGGTTGCTTAGGTTTTTTGAGAAGCTTCTCTTTATATCTGTGATGGCTATTCTTGGTTGTCAACTTGACTATATCTGGAATTAACTAAAATCCAAAAATAGAGGGTATATCTGTGGTGGAATTTTCTTAATTTGAACTAGAAAGACCCTGGGTGTTTGAGGTAGGAAGACATGCCTTGTTTGGAAGCTTATATAAGGACATAGAAGAAGGGAAGTTGTTGTTTGTTTGTTTGTTTGTTTGTTTTCCTCTTTGCCTAATTGCTCTTGCCTTGCTATCAAGTCCATTCCTTCACTGACATTAGAGCCTACTTCTTTAGGACCCCAGCATCTACTGAAGACCAGCCTTCATGAACTGAGCTACTTCTGTATTATTGGACTTTCTATTCATTGCCAGCCCTTGTTGGTCTAGTTAAATCACAACTTGTAGGTTGTTCTAATAAATCAATATATGTATGTGTGTGTGTGTGTGTGTGTGTGTGTGTGTGTGTGTAGATAGATAGATAGATAGATAGATAGATAGATAGATAGATAGATAGAGATTAAGTAGATGAGAGATAGATTCATTGTATAAATTAGAGAACCCTGACTAATAAAAAGATCCATAGTCCATTTTTAACTGGTTCATTTGTTTTCACAACTCTTTGTTCTTTGTTCGTTCGTTTGTTTGTTTGTGTGTGTGTTTTGAGTTCTTTGTTTGGGATAGTAATACTCTATATGATGTATAGTTGGGAAAGATTCTTTCTCAATCCATGGTCTTTATCTTCACTCTATTGTTTGCTTTGCTATGTAGTAGCTTGGAAGATAGAAATGCTGAAAGAGTTGAGGACCATGAAAGCCTTGCTTGTGAAGTCTTATAAGGAAGAAAAAACTATTATAGTTGTCATGCGATATTTTGAATTAAACATAAGTGATTCTGGTCAGCAAGGGTTGAAGAATCAAGTGTGATTAATAACAAACCAGCATCATTGAGGCGAAATCTTCTGGAAAGAGTTTCCTCAGGACCAACACACAGAAGCTGTGGTCCAGTGAGCACTTCATCTTAAACTGGCAGCCAACCTCTGTAATGCAGTAAAATATTCTGCATGGTACTGGCTTTGAGGGCCATGAAGGAGTCATAAAAAGCAACTGAGGCTTGGTACCATGTGGCAAGACCAGAGTCCTTGAAGAGAGGCCAGGAGGTGAAGGTGCAAACTGTGGAAACACCAACACCTTGTGAATGCCAATACCATGGGATAATCACCAAGGGCAGAGGCAGGTATTTTGTGGAGTCTGCATAGGAAATAGCATAGGAGAAGCTTTGAGCACTGTAGATGGCAGAGCCACAGAAGTTGAGCTGTCAAAGCCCTTAGATCCCAGAAGAAAGTGAGATCCAGACATTAGAAACTGAGTTATTTGGCCCTACTAGTGTCTGATTTTGCTTTGACTTGATTATAACTGTGGCCTAGTTCTTCCCTCTTGGAATAAGAAGTTACATAACTTTTTTGTTAACTTTATTTTACAAGACCCCTCATTTGAGGGACTCTGGAATTTTAAAAAGATGTTGGATATTTTAAAGAGGCTGAACTTTTAAAAGTATTTGAATTTTTAAAAGACTTTTAGAATTAGCACTACATTTACTTTTGTGATATTAATATGAGATCTTGGGAATGAACAAGAAGGTAAAGGTTATGATTTAATAGTGATGAATTTGAATGCAAAGTTGACAGGGGGTAAGTTGTATTGATTAAATTTTGGCAATTTGACACAAGTTAGGGTCATCTGGAAAGAGAGAACCTCATTGAGAAAATGCCCCCCTATCAGATTAGCCAAATGGCAAGCCTATAGGATATTAACTTGATTAGTAATTGATAATTGCCGTGAGAGTCCCATCCCAATGTGGATAGTGTTGTCCTAGACTGTATAAGAAAATAGGCTGAACAAGCCAGTAAGCAGTGTTCTTCTATGGTTTCTGCTTCAGCTGCTGCCCCCAAGTTCCTGTCTTTAGTTCTTGTCCTGACTTTCCTTCATGACAGACTATGAACTGAAATAAACTCTTTCCTTCCCTAGTTGCTTTTGGTCATAGTGTTGAAAGGGCTTAAATAGACCCAACTATGGCGAACATGGCTCTAGCAGGCCTTCCCTTTTCCCTGGTATACTATAGATTACATTCCTAAAGCTAGCCACCAAAGTCTCTTCCGTTATTTGGCCACTTCCTCTTTCTGAGGCTGACCACCAAGATCTAGCTATCAATGTATTAAAGTTCAGCAATCAAAAGGCTCTTTTGACTACCTTGATTAACATGTCAGATCAAATTAACCCAACTCATCCAACACAGAATTTTCCATTTTTCTCCCTTAACAATTTGTCATTTGTGTATAGGCTATGTCTGCCTCTCTATCCAGAGGTAATTCTTTGTTACTACAGGGAAAATATCCCTTCCCCTTCTCCCTTGACCCTTTTCTCTTCTTCATTGTCCTTTATTTCCAGTCTTTTTCTCTTATTCCTTGCCCTTTTTCTTACCTCACTCAGGATGATATTCTCAAGTTCCATCAATTTGCCTACAAAATTCACGATGTTTTATTTTTAATAGCTGAATAGTATTCCATTGTGTAGATGTACTACATTTTCTTTATCCATTCTTCAGTTTAGGACATCTAAGTTGTTTCCAGTTTCTGGACACTACAAATAAATCTGGCATGGACATAGTTGAACAAGTGTATCTGTAGTATGTTGGAGCATCTTTTGGGTATATGCCTAGGAGTGGTATAGCTGTGCCTTGAGGTATGTTTTCTTTGAAATCTTCGATGAAATATATGATTGTTCTTTTGAGTTCTGTGTCCTAAAGTTCATCTAGGTAATTCTAATTTTAGTACATTTCTATCAGATTGGCATATCTCAAGAGAGATACACTGTCTTGCCTTCCATGTATTTTTATGCTGAGCAAGTAGTCTTCTTCATTGGCTGTGTGTCTAATATGAAGTTCTAGGCTTCCTCAGAGTAGTCCAGATTATAGACTTTGAGGATGAGACAAGGTTACAGGGTGGGTATGAATGAGCTAATGAAGTTTCAGCCACTCATGAAGCTGAATCCTTTCACAGATATTTTATAGGCTAAGACTGGAGATTGGATATAGTAGTACATAATGGTTAAGGTATAGTCAAGTACACAGGATATGTGACTGGAGCCAAACTTGGTGGTTAGAAATAACACAGGCAGTACACAGCCCGGGCTAGGTCTGGAGACTGGAGAGTGTGCAGGTAGCATAGATGTAAGGGAAATGACTAGATTGGACCTGAGCACAGGGTGCAGAATACAGGCAGGTCCTGGTAGTTCGTTGTGTTATAGGCAACTGGAATGGATGAGGAGGAAAGGGAGAACACAGGAAACATACCTGGTCTCTGCCATGTGTGTTTGTTACTGAGTTCCTGGGAGCAAGCATGGCTACCATCAGGGAAGTCCCAAAGGAAGTGAGTTTTCCTTTCTTATATTTATAAATACTTGGACAACCGTTACTTAGTATTTTTTTTAAACAGGAGCTATGGTGCTCTTTTATTTTATTCTATGACTACACAATTAGGCTTTTCTGACTACCTTCTGCTTGCTAGCTGTGTGTAAAAGGAGCAGCAGATGCAGTAGGCAATATGGCTATGCCTTTGCCACTTTGGATGTCACAGACTTGTGAAGGTAAAGATAACACACTAAGAAGTGATAAATATTTTTTGTAGTTACTGATATCTATTCTTTTCAAACAATGCAGAAAGTTTGCCATTTGAAGTTCAGTAGTTGGAAAGAACCCCATTTATAATCTCAACAAGTCTAAGCCTATATTTGTTCCAAAACTTCCTTTTACAATTCCTTTGCACTTTTGATGGATGTTAAATATATTATAAATTATAGTCACCTAGAAAAACTGGGAGACTCTCTAGCCCCAGTCACAGACGTCTCATTCAACATATCTGTAGTAAAGAGAGTACCTCCTCAACCTTGTGGATACTCCAGGTGGAGCCATCTCTGACCTACCATTCTAACTAAAACAATCACACCAATAATAATAATAATAATAATAATAATAATAATAATAATAATAATGGATTTTACTTATTATAGGCAACGTGATGAACACACCTGAATAACACCCTTGTCCTTAAGTTCATAAACCTTGGATGAAACTAGGGAAATTGACCACTGATATATATATTTTCTGATTTTTCATAATGAGAATTTTCTAGTTTTTTTTCCATATACAGTGCCATTCTACTTTACTATAGTTCCATGAATCTGAGTAAGTCTATAAGCCTTAATTTAGCATTAGTTACCATTCTAAGGTGTGTGTGTGTGTGTGTGTGTGTGTGTGTGTGTGTGTGTGTGTGTGTAAAACACTAGTTCATGTCTTTACCTTGGAACTCTTAAGAGATATACAATACAATCCATAACATAAAATATACACATATAACACATGCATACACATGCTCACACATATGCATACATACATACAGGCACACATACATGCACATGTATCTCTGCTTGTAGGGATGGATAAGGGTGCAAATATTAAAAAAACTACAGTGGCTTCCTTAGCTAGGTAAGTATACTTTAGATCATTGGAGGGACTATGACAGACTTTCGGCCTCTCAAAATGCATATCCATCATCCGTGCAAAATATGTTCAACCATTCCCAACTGCCCCAACATTCTCATCTCATGGTCAATACATAATTCATCTAAATCTTATCAGTTTAAAAGCCCAAGTTATTATGCAAGACATCTGTGAATATAAGTTTGTTCTCAGTATACAGGAATGGTCCAGGAATAGAACATCAGTTCCAGATACTCCCATTTGAGGACCAGATGAATCATTAAATCCTAAACAGTTGTGAAATGAATATTTGCAAACTCCATTACATTCAAAGACTAAAAGTATTTCTCTACAGTCCTAAATTCTGTCTTCTGAATTTCTTTACATTTTAAAATAAAATATAATTAGCTTTCTAGCACTGTGATGAAACTTTTATTGCAATTGATTTCATAAGAAAAAACTGTCAACTTAGGCATAACATTTCAGAGATTTCAGTCCATGTTCATTTATCCCTGTTGCTTTTGTCCTACATGGCATAGGGCATTACGGTTAGTACACATGACAGAGGTAGCCAGGAAACAGAGAGAGACAGGCATACCCAACAATGACCTAACTTCTTCCTAGGATCCACCTTCTAAAGGTTCTGCCAACTTACAATAACATTATAGGGCATGGATGAAGCCTTTAGTGTAGAGATCTTTAGAGACGTTGCAGACACAAATACAAATATAGGCACATATAGGCCCTTCGTGCAGCTAAGTAATTGTCCCACTCTGTTTTATATGAATAGAATTTTGAAGCTCTAACAGCCTTTTCCCATTTTCTTCTTTATTCCTTCCAGGGTTGGCTGATAGTGTTTCTGCAGACTTAAATTCTAAATAACCTCTACATTCATATATTTACAACATAGGGCTTCACTGTAATGTTCAAGAGCTTGCCTACAAATATTCACTAGGTAATTCAATCTTCATTTTTTGCTTCAGTAGTTGGAAGAAAATGCCCTTATACTTCCTGGATGCAAGTCAGTTTGATAGCACCTGTGAATCACCTTTTATGTGACTTAATACTCTGACTTGTGGGTCCTAATGTATTGTGAGAAGATTCTCGGCCTTCAACTTTTTCTCTAAGGCATGCTTTCTGACAATAACGCACACCTCCAGTAGTGTCCATATTACTACCAATGCTCTACTGACAACTCATGTTCTCCAAGCTTAATACAGGCTTCTCTGCTGTGCCTCATATTCTCTTTTACTTGTTCTCTGGCAATATTAATGGCCATGCTCTCTACTGATAGTCTATTCCAACAACCAAGGCCTCTTTTATCACCTCAAAACCTTTCTAGTCTCTTTGTACTTCCCTATTCAGGACAATCTCCACGTTTTCTAGAAGCTACTGCAGGGACACTCACCTTCTGGTTCCAAGCATATGCATGAGCTTTCTATTTGCCCATGTAAAATTCTAAAAAATAATGATCAATTATTGACATTTCATTGTACCCTTTCTCTTTCAGTTCAGGTTGTCATTGTTTCTATTGCTATAAGATTGTTGACAACCTTTTGAGCTTTATGTGTATCATAGGGCCATACCTGAGTTGATAGGAGGCTTGTCCCTAAATACTTCCTAGAGCAATCTCTCTCCATCATTAATACAATTCATTATGGCAATCAGCACCATCTATTAAGGAATTAGGTGTTGAACAAGGTAAGGAACAAGGTGTTGAGGGTTGTGCTTCTTTCTGGAGGCTCTAAGGAAACATCCATTTTCTCAATTCCTTGTCTATTTGAATGGTTGGCAGAAGTCAGGTTATACACTCACATGCACACACACATGCACATATAGACACATGTATACACATATACACACATATAGACAATACACACATGCATATATGCACATATATGCATATATATATGTGTATGTGTGTGTGTGTATATATATATATATATATACACACACACACAAACACATACACATACAACATTTACATGCAGTTTCTGAGAATCAGCATATTCTGCTGCTGTTATTTCTCTCCACTTATCATCAAACAGGATTTTCTAATTCTAAAATTTATACGATTGACATTGGGAATGAACACCTAGGGCTGTGGGTAGGAGCAGGATTCTACCTAGCACAAAGGTGTACTTAAAACTACAATGAGCTACAAACCTGAATGTGGTGCTCTAGTGTCTTAAACTTATACTTTAATCAAAGGTTTTAAAAAGAAAAATAGTTGTGTTTACTTTCAGTGGAGATTCTACTCACAACAGTTCTGGCAAGAAAAGAGGTAGAGGAGGGCAATTCAGTATCAACAAGTCATCTAAGACTTTGACATCAACTGGGTGTTTTAAAAAAAAATCACTTAAGGAATTTCTTACAATTTTTGAAGTTGGCAGGTGAGATCTCAGTTTCTTTTTTTATTAATCATTTTATTCATTTACATTTTAAATGTTACCCCCTTTCCCAGTTTCCTCTCCACAACCTCCCATCCCACCCGCTCCCTCCCCTTTGCCTCTATGAGGCTGCTCCTCCACCCACTCACCAGTTTCTTTAGTGAGCCCCAATTTCAGATCCCAGTCACGAGCTCAGGCTTCCCACAGGTCAGACCAAAATGCAGTGCAGGGCAGCTTCCCAAGGCTCTGCCCCCTTCCCTCTCAGGGCCTGGTGATTTGGAGGAATGCCTCACAATACTCAGGAAAACAGTTTTCTCTTTCATCAGTCTATGTTAAGGCGTGTAACATAGCTATATTTTAATAGATGAATTGTATAAAACTAGGCCTGGGCGATGCGCTTCCACAGTACCCTTACCCTCTGTAATCTGCCAGAAACTTCAAACCCATGGGTTGCTTTCTTGGACAGGCATGGTTGGCAGTTATTAGCTGTGGGTGATTAATGTGATCTCCAGCTCCTTTTTCCTTCCTGAAGGTGGGATTGGCTGAAATCCCCAACCATCTAACAATGCTTTGGCCTTTTGAGCATCCAGCTCTATCTTAAAACCTTCTAGAGGGCCCAGCCATGGCTTACCTCACCAGCATACAAAAGATACTGCCGTTCTTCTGGAGATTCACAAATATGCCAGAAACCAGGGACAAAGGGACAAATGCTTACCCTCATTGTGTCACAGGAATTTGGAAACTAGAGTGATGTGGCTGCAACTATACAGCTCAGCAACAAACCAGCCCTGAAACACATGTCACAGAAAACAAGCACATAGAACAGACAGGAAGAGTAAAATGTAGAAGGATTTCCAAGCCCAGAGGGCTGATAATCAAGCCCATATTTCCTCAACATTATTCCTAGTTAAAGGTAATATTTTCCTCATTTTAAAAAGTGAAGTTCAATTTTCTATCACCTGCAAGTAAACTCATGACTCTTACCTATTAAGCAGAAAGACTTCACAGCTCCTAAAACTTGCCCAAGTCACTTAACTAACACAGAACTGGCTGTGGGGTAGTTCCAAACAGCTTGAGTTAAATTTGTACCGGGTCGTAATATTGCCTTAAAATGCAAAAAAAAAAAAAAAAAACAGAAGTAGCTGTGCAATCCTTTTGAAAATAGTTTCATACAGCCCATATATTTTCATGAAATTATAGTGGATCTCAATTTTCAGTCCCGGTGTGTTCATAGTGGTAAGGAAATTACTTGGGGAAAAACACTATCAACTCACTCTGGACTTAAATTACCAACACCACCCAACTCACAGCCCTCTCTTAGACCCATATTCATTCCAGCAAATCCACCTATTTCTGCAGTTTGCCCCCTCTCTCTCCCTTTCTCCACTATCTCAGACTGACACTACCAACTCCTCCTTCTGCAACCTGTCTGAGACCAGGAATCTCAACCCTAAAATCTGGCCTCTCTTTTCCCCTAGAGGGACTCTATCTAGATACCTACCAGCAACTTTACCCATTCCAGAAGCTTGTATGAGAAACACATGCATCTGACCTGCTGGTCTAGCCTTTTCCATGTAGGGGCTATAGGCTCAGGTTGCCAATTCTACCTATGCCTGTGGCCTGCCAGAAGACTGTATACCTCTTGCTCACTTACCACCCCCACAAACCCAGCTTTGTATTACAGTCTCCTGTGGTCACTCCCTCTGTCCCTGCCTCCTAAGCACTTACTCCAGACTGCTGTGTATTGACTGTTAGAATCATCTAACTGCACAGAGAATTACTCTGGTCTTAGAGACTTCCTTAGCTCCAACCAAGGTAGAACTACTTCTGATAACCCATTCAAACATCGACAGTGACTGAACTCTAAGCTACATTCAGAGAGCCTACATCCTGAAAAGAATAACAGGAAACAGAGATTCAAACACCCACTCAAGAAGAGACAGACAAGATTTCCATACCAAGAAATATAACAGTAACCCAACATCAAATGCATGCACACCAACCACACAGTTTCATGCACAATAGGGTCCCAGGGCAGAGAGGGTGAAGTGGTCATAGTCTCCTTCCTCTAACCAAGAAACTATGTGCAATTGACACCCACTCACAAAGGAAAATGCATTTTGCCTAATAGCATCTCACTGGAATATTAACTGTACTCCAGAATAAGTCCCATCTCCAGGAGTAGCTGGCCAATACAAAATTAACTCAGTGGTGATTTTTAGAACTTTTTGCCTCATTTTGCTATCTATCTATCTATCTATCTATCTATCTATCTATCTATCTATCTATCTATCTGTCACAGCCTGACTGAGGTTTCCTCTCCCTTCTCTCCTCCCAGTCTCTCCCCACATTACTTCCCCTCCCCGATCCAATCCTCTGTTTATCTTCAGAAAAGGGCAGGCCTCCCATGGATGTCTACCAGCCATGGCATATCAAATTACAGTAAAACTAGATACTTCCTCTCCTATTAAACCTGGACAAGGCAAATCAGTAAGAGGAAAGGGCCCCAAAGCAGGCAACCAAATCCAAGATAGACCCCTTTGTTCATAATAGCTAGAAACTAGAAATGACCTAGATGTCCTTCAAGCGAAGAATGGATGAATGTGGTGGTATCACTCAGCTGTTAAAAAACAGTTATGTCAATAAAACCCAACCCAGAAAGACAAACATGGTATGTACTCACTTATGAGTGGATATTAGTCATAAAGTAAAGTATAACCATGGTTGGGTTTTTAGAGAGAAAAGGGGTAAGAGTGAAACTGGGAAGGTAAGCAGGTGAGGAGTACTGGGAAGAGACAGAGGAGAGAAAAATATATTAAAATATATTGTATAAAACAATTTTTTCAATAATAAAACTATAAAGTATCAAAACTTATAAGAACATAATGAAGGCAACCCTAAGAGGAAGTTATATAACATTGTATAAATATATAAAAAATTTTAATGAATCTCAAATTAACAAATTAATGGTGTACCTGAAGACTTTAGAAAAGCAAAAACATTTTGTGGGGACACTGCAGATCCTCTGAGCATCCCAAGGAAGAGGGAATACAATGTATACTTATATAGTTATTGAGAGTCAGGGGAGACTAGAGCAGGAGACTAAATGGGGAGGGAAAGGCGCACGCCTTTAATCCCAGCACTTGGGAGGCAGAGGCAGGCAGATTTCTGAGTTGGAGGCCAGCCTAGTCTACAGAGTGAGATCCAGGACAGCCAGGGCTACACAGAGAAACCCTGTCTCGAAAAACCAAAATAAATAAATAAATAAAATAAAAGGAGCTTTTGGTTTTAGGAGGCAAGAGAGAGAGAGAAAGAGCAAGAGGCTTGGTAGGTGGTGTGGTGGGTCTTTGAGGAGTTGCAGGATGGGGAAACTTGATCAAATTCTATTGTTTATAGGAGTTTTAATTTTAAAAAAGGTCTTCAATGGGATTACTCCATAAATTGACACAATCCCCATAGTATACAAAGCAGGTTAACAAATAAAAAGCCTAATGTCAGAAAAAGGTTACATCTGCAAGAAGCCATGGAGTTGGCTTGGTCTAGCTGCCTTGAGAGGCAGGCATCATAGGTTTTTCAGGTTAGAGTCCATGGCTCCTGGAGCATATTGTGCCTTCCAGCTTCTGAGAGACTGATGCACTCTCTCAAGCAGTGAAGTGTCCAGGCTTCTTTGTATTTCTCTGTATGTTCCCTTGACTAAGGAAGGGAAGCATGGAAACTTGACAAGACAATTGGTCTTAAACATTAATTTTGTGTACCCTGTATAACTTGCAAATATCATTGTATCCTGGGAACTACAACTCTATTAATCCTGGCAATTGCCATCATATTCTGTTTATAATAAAGATATAAAAAGTCTGATAGCTCTTAATAAAACTGTCACAGCCTCTGTTATGCTGTGGTTCCTAGAACATAGCTTAATTTAATTCTTTGGAGTCATATCATGTGACTTTGGTCTAGTAAGGAGGCGCTTACATCTACTGGAGTTGTTGGCCAATGGTATACCACAGAACTCCACATACCACAGGTTTCTGCCATTGCTCTTATTTACCCTCCAGAACATGATCAAAAGACATTTTGGCTGAAGATACCATAGACTTGAGTTGTAAAAACATGGAGAAATCAAGCTGGGACCCACTGGGAATTTTCCATACTGCTGCTAGCTTTCATGGTTCCAAAAGGTGCCACTTAGGCTTCTGCAGGACAAAATTTATCTTCAGTCTTGTTCAGCTGTGAACTGTGTGAGCTACAGTAATGACAACCTTGTAAAATATGACTCCTGGTGCAATAATGATAAGATCAATCACTTCCCACTTGGAGGAAGAAATAACAAAATTACTACCTTCAATACACGTTATATACTAGGTGCTGGGACAAAGGATGGAGAACCAACTTAAATCTCAGGGATACAGGATGGGACATCCCATCACAACATACACAGCATTCAAGAAATAAAGATGGAAATTGCAGAGTTAACCTGGAGTGCAGGACTTCCGCCACTGCCTTGAACACAGAGGACCCAATGAGGAAGGAGGACACATATGGGTATGACTTGGTAGGGTCTCAGATTATCTGTCTCTTCTGCTCAGTTTGGGTGGCTCTGGTTCTCTCCATCAAGATGCCCCTTGACATTGAGGTTGATCCGACACAGCAGTATATAACGTACCTGGCACAACAAGGTGGCTCTGGACCCTCCTGATACACACTGTACAACAAGCCTTCCCCCTCCCTGCACTCCAATGTGCACCATACAAACAAGCATTCCACACCCCCATTCAGATGTGTTACTAAACCCAGAAGTCAGGAATAACTTTCAGACATATTAACTAGAAAACATTAGAGGTGAGAAAAGTAGTCACGTTGCGTTTTGCCTGACAGAAGGGTTTGGCCGCATAGAAAGAACTCAATGTGATTGTCATTTCTATTCTCAGATGGTCTTATGCAGCCTTCTTTGTCTGCCCACTACAGAAAATTGGGCAAAGGATAATTACAATTGTGTATCAAAAAGCAAAAGCCAGTGGGAAAAGCACTCTGCAGGAGACCTGGTGACCCACGAACCCATTAGCATGCATTGTCTCCTAAAAGACTTTCCAAAGCCTACATTCTTCTCCGTAGATCTAATTTGGTTAAAATAGCTTCCAAATGTCTAAGAAGTTTTTTGCTCATTCAGACTTTTAAAAGACAGGAAATACAGTTAAAACCAGAGATTAGGATTTAATTTTTTCTATTTCCTTTTTATAGACTTTTTCCCCCTTTGGAAAAAATAGGTCCAGTCAAATTCCTCCTTCAAAGCAAATGAGGTAGATCCACAGCTCACAGTACATCTACCTCTCTGCTATTCCCTCAGCTTCCATCCCAGTGCCTCCTGAACCTTAGGCTAGAGCCTGCTTCCCAAATGGTATATTAGTCCAAGTTCTCTAGAGTCATAGAACTTATAGAATGTCTCTATATATTAAGGAAAAAATATTGGAATGACTGTCTGTAGTTCAACTAACCCAACAATGGGCAACTGTGTATGAGAAGTCCAAGAATCGAGTAGTTTCTCAGTCCCATAAGGCCAGCTTTTTCACCTGGTCATCTGTATAAACTGAAATCCTGAAGAAGTATGTTCCTACAGATGTGCTGGCAAGTAAATGCAAACAGGCAGAGAAACAGGAAGCCTTCCTTCTTCCATTGTCTTTATGTAGGCCTCCAGCAGAAGGCCTGACCTAGATCAAAGGAGTATATCACCACACCTGGACCTAAGCTGTTTTTCACTTGGAACTTACTCTGTCCCAGCCCAGCCATGAACTTAGAAATCTGTTTCCCTCTGTCTTCTTGGATTAAAGGAGTTACCACCTTGCCTGGGTCTAAGCTGTTTATAGTCACTATTCCTCAAGATCCAGTTCAAAAGCTTGTGTCTTCCAGCCTCAAGATCTGGATCACAAGTGTGCCCTCCATTTCTGGATTGTAGTTCATTCCAGACATAGTCAAGTTGACCTCTGGGAATAGCCGTCAAAATCCACCCCTTGTCAACTTGACACAAATTATGTCTCATGTCCAAATGAAAACACTAACCAGGTAATAAATACACAAAACGTGATGTAACCATCCTTTGTATAACCACAACTACATTGTAAATTTAGAATAGGTCTATGTCCCTTGGGAAACATCCTTTTAGTAACAAAATAAAACAGAAGCATTCATGTCACTCATAATCCCTGTTTCTACACCTGGTCACATGACCTTGGATGATTATTTATAACTACCTTCTTCTACTACCTATTCTGTATTTCCTCCACCCTCTACAAGCACCTCAGCAGGTCTTGGCTCTTTTCCTGGAGGAAAGAACCAATTTTTATTCCTGATGTGTCTGTGCCGTCTGTCATCCTTCAGCAAGTCCTACTGGCAGGATACATCCATCATTTCTGCCCATCACTAGTTTGGTTCAATTTCCTTGAGTTATCTTCAAGAAGGCATTTACCACTTTAGTCTTTCATACTACACCAGACACCTCAGGATCTCAAACTGTGCCTTTCCCCTGATAGCCACACAGGAATAGACTCTAGGACCACCTGTGGACACCGCAATCCCTAGATGTTCAAGCCAAAGAGACAGCTCAGCCATTGAAAACACATACTGCTCTTATAGGGGACCTAAGTTTGGATCTCAGCACCCTCATCAGGCTGCTCAGTGACCTGTTACTCAGAACCCCTGGGACCAAGCACTGTCTTTTGGACTCCACTGGCAACCACAAGTAATGCCATGATTTGTGAATTATGTGAAAGCAAGCCAGTCTGTTCAGCTATCATCAGAAGTGTTATTTAAATCTACTGAAGTTGTTAGATGGAAGGGCAAGATACAAAATAGTCAATTAGTTCTATTATCAGTTCATTCAAAACTTGTAAAAGGACACATTTATAGTGGTACCAAAGAACATGAAAATAGTAAGAATAACTATTATAAAATGTATGTAAGACTTCTTTGCCAACGTAATCCTACAAATCAATAGTCAGAGAACAAAGAAACCCTGAGTAGGGAGGGGATCACATATGAAACTCATGGGTTTGTCTTCCCAAATTTATTTGCAGATTGAGGAACATTCTAATCAAAATCACAGCAGGCATTTTTGCGGAAGTTAAAAATTTATATCTAAAATTTATTTGTACTATTTGTTTTACAAATGAAAAGGCAAATTGCCTAGACAATCTTGAGAAATGAGGCTAAGTTGGAAGTCCAGCATATTAGGTCACATTATAAAGCCACAGTGATTATAGCAAGGATGTCGGTTTGAAGTTAAATGATGAGTGAAGCAGAATATTCAGAAATAGAAAGACTAAATTCCCAATAAAAGATAACCAAATACTTATGAAAAAGATTCTCACTTGTGTCATCTATTAAAATAAAACCTAATTCTGAGTGCATTGTACAGATAAACACAAAATATAAAACAATACAATTTCAAGAAAATACTGTGAGAAATGGCTTTTAGTGAGGAATACACACGAATAGCACTAGCCAAATTAAAATAAAATAAAATAAAATAAAATAAAATAAAATAAAATAAAATAAAACCTCATTGTTGGGAAATCCTGCTACTTAAGGTCAAAACCTACCAGCTCCAAATAGCTCCTCTGAATTCAGTGAAAAATGGAGGACACCCCCCCCCTTTCCAGCAAGGTTTCCCTTGCCTGACTTTATCAGGGAGCTCGTCCCCCACACCCTCTCCCTGAGGAAGGTCACATAGTCCTTGCCAAACCTATAAGTTCAACTTCCTCTTTCCTAATAACCCATCCAGCAAGTACCTAGGATTTCTGGGACGCCTCTCCATGCAAATGAGGCATTCCCCCTAATTCAAACTCCAGCCAATGATTTATACTCACCCTGAAAACTCCTTCCCCCTCTGCACGGTTCATATATATATCCTTTGTTCACCCCAAATAAAGTGTGTGCACACAAGGTGTTTCACTGAAGATTAGCTAAGAGAGCTATTTCACTGAGTACCATCTAAAAGAGAACATGAAAATCCTCGAAGAAGGCTTCCCCAAACCTCTAGCCTTCACTCCCAGCCAGACTGGGATTCTTCAGATCCCACCATTCTGGACTCTGCATCATCCTTCCAGTCTGGTGTACAATGGTGCCTGAATACCCTGAGGGAACAGAGAACTTGGAACTATAGCTGGCACCCAAGGAAAACCACAACTTATTAGATCTAGTGTATTAAAACTAGGATCATATATTATGTTCAAATATGTTCTTATTCAAGGCTATCCCACAGGAGATAGATAAACCACACACAGGACTCAGAGAATATAGAGAATTCTTGTAAATTAGCATGGAAAGAAAGATAGGAGAGTGGCAAAGGGCTTTAATAGACACTTTACCACATCTTCAGAAAATTAAACCGCAGGGGAAAGGTCAGAGGGTATAATTATGGGTCCAGAGGCTGAGCGAATGGAATTCAGCATTAACTAAAAGCAGAAACAGACCAAATACCACAAACAGCAGGACAGATAAAGTAACTGGCAGACTCACACAATGAAATATTTTGAAGGAACAACAACAACAAAAAACCCTCTGCTATATAACAGCTCTATCTGCCAACAGATACTGAGTGAGCTGGGACTGGAAAGTAGGAAAGAAACACACGGTGGGCATCCAATGCGGACAAACCAACCTGTGTTATTAGAAAGTAGGAGCTCCCGGAAGACCTGGCAGATGAAGATGGGCACTGGTAACAGGGTGTGGTAGTGAAAATGCACCAGACTGTACATTTCTAGTTTTCGATATGCACACTGTAATTTAGACAAATATTCATTCAACTATTACATCAGCAGGTTTCTATCCAGTTTAGAGGCAGTCAGGTAGCCGGTATTCCATTGCCCCTGCACTGCAAAATAGATACTGAGGTGCAGATACTGAATAGCAAGGGCAGACTGAAATTATTGGAAGAAGAGCAAAAACAATTCTATTCCCAGTGTCCTTGAATGTAAGGGGGCAGTTGCGACACAGCTCCATATCATGCTGTTACCAAAGCCACCAGAAGAGATCTTTCCAGAGACCTCTACCCAGACAAAATCAATTATGGTTTTGATGGAAAAAAAAAAAAAAGAATTTCATGGTAAATCAGAGTGAAGCAGATTGAATTCATTAAAAACAGACAACAATGTCTTCCAAGATACTAAGGCATTCCCAACAGCAAGGGAGAGGGCTTTTAAGGGAGATTCACAATTGTCTATACAATGAGTACATGTGTAGAATTTGTGGCTTTCTAAGCTACATTGACTAATGGGTGTGATTTCCTCTAAGGACTGGAGAAGTTTTCTTAGTAAACAGAGTTGTAAAGGGGACTTATGAGGGGAATTTTTCAGCTTTAGGTAAGAATTCTTACATTGCTACATCACTTTGTGTGGAGTAAACACACTTCACTCTTTGGCATCTGTGATTAGAGTGTCTTTAGAAAAACATGTATCATTTCATCCCGCCAGAAGCACAGCTTGATTGCCTTTGATATCTTTAAAAAAAAATCTGTAGAAAATACAGTCTCCATGGGTATTTAGTTTTGTCAGTGGTACCTGAAATTTCTGACTGTAAGGACATGTGAGGATCCCTGGCATCCTGACAATTTTTCTTTCCCATGCCTCATGTTCTCCTTTACATATTTCTTGTATTTCCACCCTGCATCAGTGAGATTCCTTCCTTCAACCTTGCTGTACCAATCTAAAGATGTTCCTTGTGATTTTAGGTGCCATGGTTATATGTGACGAGAGGTTGTAAGTACAAGAAATGGATATTAGAAGGTAACTTCTTAAGGAAACTTATCGGCATCACTACTATTAAAGAAAAGGCTAAAAGAAAGCAGGCCCATGACCCCCACAGCACTATGAAGGGCTTCCAAGCAGGACATGATTATTATGCATAGATTCTAACCATTCCCCAGAAGCAGCCATGATGGGATTGCACAGTGCTCATCAGGACTCTCAACATTAGCCTTCATCACTTACAAGCTCATCAATTATCACCTCCATCTAAGCTTAGTTGGTACATAAATCCCATGTCTTCTTCACATCCCTATGTTTGCTGAGGGAGAGCTGTTTTACCTGAAGCTACCTGTCCCAGAGAGTTAACACATGTCCTGGACACTACAGTCCTTGGAGGCTACAACTTAAGAGTGGTATCATTAGATGTTTACCTCAGATAGTTTTAATTGGCACAATAAGTTTAATGTTTAGTCATATGCTCCTCTTTGGGGTCTGAATAACAAGAAAATAAATTGGGAATTATCTTGTGTTTCCCTGCCTTGAAAAACATTTGAATTGATAAATGGTCCCTAGCTCCCAATCAGCCATTGCGTAGTGGTGATCACAGGGTATGGAGGAACTGAGGTAGGACCTTGGGCAGTGTTGTAAGTGTGGCAGGTACAAACTTCCTGGGAGACTGTTTCAGAGGACAGGTCATTTATATAAATAGTAGGGCTAGCTGATAAAACTCAAGTCAGTAGAGAAGAGAGGTAAAAGGACAAGGGAAGAAACATTGCCTGATTTGGGTAGGGAATGGGCCCCACTCTTGCTGTGTTCTCTGAGAGATGTTCAGGGCATGGGCATGTCCTACAGTCCCTTATCTGGCTTGGGAACTCACACGTCACTATGCATAACCTGCTTTTATAGATGTGTCTCATACCACCCAGTTATAACATCCATTGTTTCCTGTTGTTTTTAGCTCAGTGGGAGAGGCATTTTCTGAGTTCTGCCCATCTGTGGGTGTGGTTGTAAATTCCTGTTGAAGTTGTGAGTGTTCCTGGCCACACAAGATCAGAATGATCTGAAAAGTTCTTACTCAACTTTACTAGATCAGGCCTCTGCCTATGCCCATCTTCCCAGTGCAGAAGCAAACCAGAACACACAGGTCATGTCCCTGCCTGTTACCAGAGAAAGAAAATGATCACTGAAAAAAAAAGTTAGGTCCAAAGTAGGCTGGCTCTCCCAAACCCCACAAATGGCAGGACCATTGACAATGTTCTGCGTAATAGTCTGGGTCCAGCTCAGGCTGGACTCTGACAGATAAACAGAAAGGTTTCTACTTAAAGCTAGCTATCATTCCTCAGAAATTTTATACAGGTTTCTGTTTGTCAAGAAGAATCATCACTTCACTTATCTCCCCAGCCCCCTGCTAACTACCTCCAGAAAGGACATGCAGCCCCCTATTAACTCAAACAAGCCTCCAAAAGATGACAGCACAATGCTAGTGTCCAGGTTGCCTCACCCCACTCACCTACCTCCCACTACAGCTTTCCCTCCATTTCCTTTCTCTCTGTCCCTAGAGATATAGGCTTGGCAGTTTGAATAAACTTCCTTTTCCTCCCATGAAGTGGTCTAGTTTGCTGATTTCCCTGAACCCTCACTTAAATCTGGTGCTGAAACACAGGAGGATACAGCTCCCCTTTCTCCTCCCCCCAAAAGAGCCCTGACCCCTTCTAATTGAACCTAACTGCCAATTTGACCCTCTTGGTTACAGACCATTAGTTGTCTCCTGTCATCCATGATGTTCTCTACTCCAAATTTTAGGGTTGGCCTCCATAGCCATTTTTCTCCTCCACCTACTCTATCCATTTGTCTCTTTCTTATGTCCATTTGAACATACCTATTCTTTCTCTCTGGCTTGCATGGAGCCTGCTACAAAAGTCATACTGGTATAGTATGGAGTGGTAGTTTGAATAGGTTTGGTCCCCATAGATTCATTTGAATTCTTGGCTCATGTGGACTGGCATTATTAGGAGGTGTGTCTTTATTGGAATAGGTGCAGCCTTACTGAAGGAAGTGTGTCATGGTGGGGGCAGACTTTGAGGTCTCCAATGCTCAAGAAACACCCAGTGTGAAAGAGAGTCTTCTGGCTGCCTTCAGGTCAAGAACTCTCAGCTCTCTCCAGTACTACATTTGCTTGGACTCAGACATGCTTCCCTCCATTGGTGATAATGGACTAAAACTCTGAAACTGTAAGCCAGTCCCAATTAAATGTTTTCCTTTATCAGAGTTGCCATGGGTCTGGTGTCTCTTCACAGCAAAAACACCCTAAGACAGCCAGGTAGCTTCAGTGTGCCCTTTTAAGCATCCTATCCCATGGGCCTCTCTGTCCATGGAATCCTGGGCATCTCTGACAAGTCCTGGTCACTTTGGGATACCCTTGGTTTGAGACTCTATTCTTTGGTGCTCTCCCTTATCATGACACTCTCTCTGTCTGTGCTTTTAGAATCCTCCTTAAGGCAGGATTCCAAGTTGTAACCCCCTTCTTAAGTCTGGTCCACCTCTCCTTGCTCTGTTCTGGGAAAATCTTTCCTGACACCCTTTAAGGATGTCTCCCTTCCTCTTTCCTCTTTTTCTCACTTGCTCAACTCGCTTCTTTCCTACCCACTCTGTCTTCTGCTCACTGCTGGAGCTTGCTCTGTCTCTCTTATTGGCTTATTGACCATGGGTTTATTTTAGACTTGTGGCTCCTATAGTCTGACTTCTCTAATCTCTTCCTCTCCTGTGTCTCAGAAACTGTTAAAGCTTGGGTGGCTTGCTATAGATGTATAGCCTTACTACAGACTAGCCAAAAGCTTGGCCTTAGTACAAGCTAGCCACTGATTCTCAACCTGTGGGTGATGAACCCATTGGAGAGCACATATCAGATATCCTGCATGTCAGATATTTACATTACAATTCACAACAGTAGCAAAATTAAAGCTATGAAGTAGCAACAGAATATTATAGTTGGAGGTCACTATAACAAGAAGAACTGTATAAAAGGGAAGGTTGAGAACCACTGAACGAGACAATCAGTTTTGATGACAAAAAAGATTTTGAAATTCTCAGACTGTGACAACTTCTGCCAAAGTACAAATGACCAACCCCCCCCTTATCTCTAAGCCTTCTGTGCTGTCCACTCTTGACCCTCTCTCTGAGTACTGGATCTAGTCCTACATAGATTCAAATGTATATTGAGTATGGATAATATTGAAATATTGTCACATGCTGTCTTAGTTAGGGTTTCCATTGCTGTGAGGAGACACCATGACCAACGCAACTCTAATAAGAGACAACAATTGGGGCTGGCTTACACTTTCAGAGGCTCAGTCCATCATTATCATGGTGGGAAGCATGGCAGTGTGCAAGCCAACCTGGTGCTGGAAGAGCTAAGAGTTCTACATCTTGACCTCAGGAGAAGATTGGCTTCCAAGAAACTAGAAGGAGGGTCTCTAAGCCCACCCCCACAGTGACACATTTCCTCCAACAAGGCCACACCTCCTAATAGTGTTACTCCCTGGACTATGCATTTTTAAACCATCACACATGCTGTTCTGATCTATTGAAAAGCTGGCTCTGGAGATGGGATTTGGCCTGCTCACTCTAGACCCAAGTACATTGGTTTAAAAGTTTCCTTTAAAGTCTCTGTCTTGGGTCAGGCTATTCACCTGACTCTATAAAAGTAAAAGGAAAGCAAAACAGAGTAGCCCAGAAAAAGACACTGTGTGCTTGAGAACAGCTAAGTGGCAAACTATTTCCAATAGAGCTTGTTATTGACAAAGTATAGTCACAGATATCTAACTCTCTGCATACTCTCCTCCTATTTACATGTGTGAAGCTTTTACTGAAGGCTAAACTTTCTCTTCGGATTTGGATTTATAATAGCTTTGTGCAAACTTTTTGTATATCAAAATGTGTAAATTTGTAAATATATATGTGCAAATGTGTGTGTATATGTGTGTGTGTGTGTGTGTGTGTGTGTGTGTGTGTGTAATGTGGGGTTAAAAAGTCTGTAAAATTTGTAACAGTTAAAATTAGCTTAAAACTTGTAACAAAAGGCTTAATAATTTTTAAAAATCTATGCATAGGTTAATCTTAATTTGCTGTAGTATAATATGTAAATTGGATTCAATTCTTGTTTAGGAAAATTGATTTGCTACAGCATATTATATATGCAACTTCAATTTAACTCTTACTTACAGGAAGTAGGACTTACTAAAATATGTTTTTGATCGTTAAGGCTTATGAGTTCCTAGTGCCTGTCTATTCAGTCTAACAAAAACTGACTCAAGGATTATGTCTAATCACTCATGTCCTTGCTAAATTTGATAAGTGGCATCAGGAACTGGCTCTACAGTCAGGAACCAGCTTTACAGTCGAAGGTCACCTCCGCATCCATAGATGAAGGCGATGTCACCCACAGGCAACAGGAACCTGTGCATCTGTTGCCATGGAAATCGTCATACATTCCCAGTGTCCACCTTTTCTACCTGCCCAACTTTACCTGTGCCAGCGGTGCACGTGGTTACACCATAGCTCAAATAAAAGTCAGACACCCTCCTGACCTTCACTGTCTTTCCCTCTTTGTCTTCATAGCCCCCTTTTGTCCTCCACACTCCCTCCCCCCCCGCCCCTCAATAAACCTCTCCTGTGGAACTGTGCTGGCCTGGTGTGATCACTAAACCCAGGCTGCTGCAGAGACCCCTGGCAGTGGCGACCATGACCAACCACTGTAACCGCTGGTGGATTTTGACCCCAGCTGCTGCTGCCACCACTGCCATGCACCACGTGGGTGGGTTTTGACTGCAAACGCAGCTGCTCCCCCCACTCCTGCTGCTGTGAGCCATGTGAGGCCCCACTGACTCACCAATGTGGATTTCTGTCACCACAGCTGCACACAGACTTTCACCACCTGAGCTGCTGCCACCACTGTCTACCATGTGAGCTAGCTTTTGCCATGTGGGTTAAGGCCCATGGGCCGAACCTCATTCAGACAGGCCTACGGACTACACAGTTCCATTTTTCCTGCTATCAGACCACTAAAATTCTCACACAAGCATCAGTAGATTGATTGGTAAGGTCTTTCCTCCAGTCAGCGGGTAGGGCCCCAGTTTCCCAGAAAGGCCTGGTCAGCCACTGTGAGATAAGGGGTTGGCATTTCATGGCTATGATCCCTATGACCATCCTCCTAGGTGATGAACAAGATAGGATTTTTTAGCCGGGCATGGTGGCACACGCCTTTAATCCCAGCACTCGGGAGGCAGAGGCAGGCGGATTTCTGAGTTCGAGGCTAGCCTGGTCTACAAAGTGAGTTCCAGGACAACCAGGGCTACACAGAGAAACCCTGTCTCGAAAAACAAGACAAAACAAAACAAAAACAAAAAAAAAAACAAGATAGGATTTTGACCGTTGGGTGAGTTCTCCCTCTAAAGTGGTTTCCGACCTTCTCCCTCGGGCTTTTGCAGTCATTCAGAAAACCCTAGGCGTAAGTAGAAACACATTCTGGTGAGTCCAGGACTGACTGTAGCCTCTTGATGGCCCACATAATGACCTGGACATCTAGCCTGGCTTGTATTCATTGTTGACCTTTCTCATGACGCTTGTACAAATAGTTAAATAATATCCCCATCACCCAATGGGCTCCTCATCATCTTTGACTGTGCCTTCAGGCTCCCCACTGGAAAGTCTCCTGGAAAATCTCAAATCTCTAAAGTTAACACCTGACTTGAGGGTATCAAAGCTGCTACACCTTTGCAATAAGGTCTGGATTCAGTACCCATTAGACAATGGCTCTAAATGGCCACTTAAAGGCCATTTATTTTACAGGATCGTCATACATGGAAAGAAGTTCTCTATGCCCAAGGATTTACCTATCTTTGCTCCAATCCCTCTCTGTGTTCTTCCTGTTCCCCAACCCAACTTCTCCTAGCCATGAAACCTCCACTAGATGATGCTACAACCCTCGATCCAGCAAATGAACCACATCCTTTCCACCGCAGACATGTTTCTATGCCTTCAAAAACCTAAACCACCACCACCCTTTGTTCTTCTCACCCAATTACCCCAAAAGCCTCTTTGCTCGACCTCTCCAGACCCCTCCCTTCCTCCTGTGCCAGCTGTAGGTTGCTCCAATCGCCCTGGATTGGCACCTCCCATCAGCCCTCCCCTTGGCCACTCTAAGGCCCCAGTCAAATCCCCAAGTCCCTCTCCCGCAGACACCTGACCTAGCATCAGTTGTTCCTTTAAGGGAAGTTGCTGGGGTAGGTGGCCTTGTCAGAGTACATGTTCCTTTCTTGCTGAGTGAACTTTCTCAAATAGAAAGCAGCCTGAGTTCCTATAGGTCTAACTCCTCTGCCTTTATTAAAGAGTTTCAGTATATTACTCAATCTTATAGTCTGACTTCCCATGATGTACATATGATCCTCACTAATAATTTACTTCCTGACAAATGCAGGTGAGTTTGGGAGCAGGAGAGAATATATTCAGGCGAGACTCATTAAATAGATGGAATATAACCAATCGAATCTGAGGCAGTACCTGACCAAGATCCTCAACAGAATTATAATTCTGCAGGTAGTATTTTAGCCAGAGATATTGATAACCTGCCCCCTGGCTGGTCTCCATAGGACAGCCTTAAAACCAGTAAATTTTTTTAAATCTCCAAGAGGTCATCCAGGACAAACAAGAAAACCTGTCTCAGATTTTAGAATGCTTTACAAAGACGTTATTACAATATACTAATCTACACCTTGAAAACCCAGAAGGTAAGCAACTTCTGATGACCTACTTTTTTTCCCAGAGCTACCCTGACATGAAAGCTAAAATTAGGCAGTTGGAGAAGAGGCCCCTAACTCCACAGGCAGATGTTTTGGCACTGGCCTTCAAAGTGTACCATGAGAGAGATGAAAAGGCCCACAGACCAAAATACCATATGCTGGCAAATGCTGCGGGACCAGCTCCAGCCACTACCCCTGACTCCTGGTCTTCTAAGTCTAGGAGATCACCATACTCCTGCTATAAATGTGGTAAACAAGGTCATTGGGTGAGGGCTTGTCCTAACCCCAAAAGCCAAAGGGGCCATGTCCTAGGTGCTATCAGAGTTGCCCTTTCATCTGAATATCTGAAGTTCAAGAAACCCCTACTGATAACAGTCTTTCCAAGTAGGGTCAGGAAACTACTCCATAGCTGGATGCCAGGAACCTATCCAAATCGCTGTCATCCCTATATCTATTATCCCATCTAAATATTATGATCTCTTTGCTTGCTTTCTCTTTGACCAGACAAAAGATGATTATAAAAAACGGCCAGAGGAATATGGGGGCTGCCCATATTGGTCTTGCCAGACACGTATGCTAAGATCGTGGACCAATTACTTCTTCTATCAACAACACAGGACACTCTTTTTCTACATACAAGACCCACCGTAAGTTCTATCATAAAAACCAAGCTGGACAACCCAGTAAGTGCTATACATATCCAGAGAAAAAAAAATTGTCTCAATTGCCCAATCTCTAGATATTGGAAAAGTAGGAGAAGTAATCAAACACTCCTCCAAGGTCCTTACCTCCTTGACATCCCCCCTCATAAATGGCTCTAACTTGTCATTTCACCTTTTGCTTCAGACCTTGACCTCAGAATACCAACTCCTTAATGTTACCTGACCTGGTCACTTTCAAGATTGCTGGTTACATGTAGCCCCTAGAACTAACTCACAATTGCCACTTACAGTCTCTCTGGGATACTGCCAAGTACTGTTACCTCACTTTTTGTCAGCTGCCCTGACTCTGACTTTGCAGTGACTCCACATCTTCCTTCTCTATCCCTCTTTTTGGCATGGAAAACTCTTTTAAGACCTCCAGGACACATTGTGTAGGAACACTAAGCTCCCTAGACTGCAATAGAACAACAACCTTTGATGCCTCACCTATGCCACAATGCCACTATGCCACAATGCCATTATGCCACTATGCCACTATGCCACTATGCCACAATGCCCTGCAGTCCAAAACACATCAGTTCATTGTGGCACTCAGGTATATCACCACCTACTTGCCAGGTGGTCAGGAGTCTGCATGCTGGTATTCATTTTCCCTAATCTAGGAGTAATCCAGGGAAAAGAGCCCCTACCAATTCCAGTTGGAGATATGATAGCTGCTCAACAGAAGAGGACAGTTCAGGTTGTGTGACTCCTGGTCACCGCTGGAATAGCCATAGGGACTGGTAATGGAATTGCAGAGATAACTACTTCCATAACCTGATATGATAAATTCACTTCAAAGCTTAGCACTGGTTTTCCAAAAATGTTTGAAATCATGCTTACCTTCCAGAAACACATCGATTGTTTGACAGCTGTGGTGCTTCAGAACCAATGGGAGCTAGATGTCCTAACAGCTAAAAAAGGTGGGTTTTGCCTGTTCCTCCAAGAAAAATACTGTTTCTAAGTCAACCAATCAGGGACAGTGAGAAATAAAATCCAGGAGCTACGATCAGACATGTAGAATTTCAGGGAATGTGAGACCTCCAATTCCTGTATTTTCAAAAATCCTCTATGGAAGTGGATACTCCCTTTCCTTACACCTTTCCCGGTCGTCTTCCTGGTGTTATTATTTGCTCCCTGGCTCACTAATCTTGTTTCTACATTCCTTCAATGACAAATACAAAACATTTCTAACCAAACTATTAATCAGTTCCTGTTACAGGATTACCAGCTGCTGTCCACAGAGGAGCCTGATGCGAACATTTACCAAGTGGACCCCAACGGTGAAAGTCAGCTACACCCTGAAATTGACAATGCACCTAGACAGCAGGGGGCAGTTTAAGAGATTCAACACCCCTATTCCCCTTTCACCATCAGCTTTCCCCTCCCCCTTTATTTCTTCTCTTTATGATAAGAAAAAAGGGGAGTATTTTGGCATCAGGAACTGACTCTACCTCCGAATCCAGCAATGACAGTGATGTCACCCACAGGCAACAGGGTCCCATGCATCTGTTGCCATGGCAATCACCATACATTCCCAGTGTCCACCTGGTCCACCTGTACCTGCTCTAACAGTGCACCCCATTGTGTCACAGCCCAGATAAAAGTCAGACATACACACCCCGACCTTTGCTCTCTTTCCTTCTCTGTCTGCTCCCTGTCTGTCTTAGAGTTACTATAGAGCTGTGATGAAACACTGTGAACAAAGCAACTTGGGGAGGAAAGGGTTTATTCAGCTTACACTTCCACATCACAGTTCATCATCAATAGAAGTCAGGGCAGGAACTCAAGCAAAGCAGGAACCTGGAGCCAGTAGTTGATGAAGAGGCCACAGAGAGGTGCTGCACACTGGATTGTTTCCCATGGTTTGCTCTGCTTGCTGTCTTACAGAACCCAGGAGCACTGGCTTAGGCTTGGAACCACCCACAATGGGCTGGGCCCTTCTCCATCAGTCACTAAATAAGAAAATGTCCTACAGGCATATGTACAGATGGATCTTCTAGAGGTCTTAATTTAGTTTCCCTCCTCTCAGATGACATTAACTTGTGTCATGTTGACATAAATCTTGCATTTTATCTCTTCAAGTTCTTTCAGGAAAAATTGATGGTCAATAGACCAGATGTTACTAATAGAATTTTTTCCAGTCTCCTGACCCCCCCCACCTTTTACCAACATTCCATCCTTCATGGGACCCCGATAACATCCCTACCCATCCCTGCTCATGACAATTCTACCCTTTCTTTGAGAAGTTAAACTATGACTTTAAGAAGACTATGACACCCCCTCAACATCAATGGAAAAGACTGGCATGTTAGCTTCAGTTGCCCCCACATTCACACCCTCAAAATGGTAGTGCCACTGAATGTCACAAATGACATTCTGGGTTCAGCCTAGACTAGCCTGGCCTCTAGTAGGTAAAAAGAATAATTTCTACTTAAAGCCAGCATTTCTCAGAGAGCTTATAAAGTGTGTTTCCGTTTATTAAGAAAAGCCATTACTTCTTTTATCTTCCTCCCTCCTGCAGACAACATAGGCATCTAGATCAGACAACATAGGCATCTAGATCCCTATTAACTCTAATAAGCCTCAGAAAGGCTTTGACCTCATGATAGTTCCCAAATGGTTGCAACTAGCTCAGTTACCTCCCAGTACAACTTATAACTGTTGTTATAACATATAATTTATAACTGTCAAGGCTCTCCCATCACTTCCATTCTTCCTGTCCCCACTCCAAGAGATAACCTTGAAAGTTTCACAAAACTTTATTTCTATATCCACACATGGTCTGGCTTAGAGGTTCCAATGTGCCTTTGTTTGCAAAACCCATGTTACTGTGCCCACTTGTTTAGCTGGTTATCTCTGCCCTCAGGGTTTCGAAAGGCCAGAGAGAAGGAGAGGTGGAAAGTTGCCTAGTATGAACCACATCGTGTTAGTGAGGAGAAATA
Organism: Mus minutoides; assembly: GCA_902729485.2. Lineage (NCBI taxonomy): Eukaryota > Metazoa > Chordata > Mammalia > Rodentia > Muridae > Mus > Mus minutoides. The sequence goes on from LR753311.1 coordinate 2,477,379, forward strand.
GCAATACTTGCTGCATGCTGGCTCTTTTGCTAGGTGCTAAGACACAAAGCTGAGGCATGCAGGCTTTGCACATTCCCAGCTCACAGAGAGAGGAGACAGCAAACAGGCTGAGGAACACTTACCAAACATGAGTCATGGTAAGTGCAGCCAGCAGACAACCTAAAGAACCAGTGGTCTAGCTTAGTTGAACAAAGGCAGACATCAGTGTGGGGATGAGGACAGACTCCCAAGTCTATGGACACCCCTAAAGGTCTCTGTTCCTGCAACATGTGTGAGAGTACTCCCAGCCTTGTCCTCTCCTTTTCTCAGCTCTCCATTATCACATGTGCCTTTATAATGGGCACATTAGGGCCAAGCACACCTGCTGGGGTTTCCGGAGCCCAGCCTTTAATAGCATTCTTCCCAAATTTCATCATACTGCCACCGAGCTACATCCCCGGTGCAAGTATTTTCCTTTATAGACATGGTTGAAAGAGCATGGTGTTGTGGGAGAGGAGAGATCTAAGTAATAAAGCAGGGTAGAGGGTTTATTTGTGGCAAACCTTTCCAAAGAGAGGGAGAGGGAGAGGGAGAGGGAGAGGGAGAGGGAGAGGGAGAGGAAGAGGGAGAGGGAGAGGGAGAGGAATTTAACCACTAATGTTTCAAGGAGCACAGAGGTCAGGGAAAATGTGACTGGGTTACTATGAGTTATCTCAAGTGACTCACATTCAAATGACCATCTAAATTGTTATGAATTGCATACTTCCCATTATAGTTACATGACAAACTTTAGTCATCGCATAAAACAACTTAGAGGAGCAAATGTGCTTTAATCCAGCTTTTAAAATATATTCTCTTGACTTTTGATGAAAAATGCTGATTAAAAAAAAATATACCTTAAAGACTTGTCTGGGATCTTGAGGACACTGTTTGTTTGGAGGCGGGTAGTGTATGCCCTTTACCAGCACTGTCTGTCTGACAGAAGAACAGTTCATGCTAGACCTGAACAAAATGGAGAAAACAGACACATCTGCCTCCTAGCTAAGCTAGAGAGGGAGACAAGCCCAGGGCTGTGCTTGCCAATAAGAAGAGAGGTTGAAATGGAAGATTCGGTCCTCTTGGAATGCAGATTGGCAGTGGCAGAGCATCTTGTTAACTAACTGCAGAGCAACCAGGAGCTATGAAACAAAGCCTAGGGCCAGCTCAGCCTTTAGCACACTTGTGCAAAAACCAGAGCTGACAGGACTGGATTGTGAACCAGGGAGACTCAGGACTGCAGGAGGAGAGAAGAGCTTCCTGAGCATTGTCTGGAAAGATAGACAGATGGTATGTAGATGATAGATAGATGATAGATGGATAGATGCATAGATAGATAGATAGATAGATAGATAGATAGATAGATAGATAGATAGATAGATAGACAGACAGACTGTAAAACACCAGAGAGAAACATCAGAGCAGACTACAAGAAAGAGCTTGAATCCAACAAGCCAAAAGTCTGCATTTGTTCTCAAAATAACCTTCTAGGCATCCAAAAACATAGTCATGTTTCAGTTCACATTCAATTTTATGAAGGTCCCCAGAGAGTCTGAATGGATTAAAAGGCACTTTGCCAGTGAACAGGGCCTTGAACAGTGACTAGCTGGAGTAGGAAGTGCTCAGTGGAAGTAACCACCTCATGATGCCAAGTGTTAGATGATATCTAACGGGAAAGCTTGCTTTTTCGTTCTTTCAAGCAAAGACTGCTATCAACCCCAACATTTTCGGAGGTTTCACTGGCCACTGCATGGGCTTTTCTTCTGCCTGGTGCTGCTCAAGTGAGCCCAGCATGTTTGTGAAAAAGCTTGTGTGCAAAGCTGCGCATCTTCCCTGAGCACCTGGGGTGGGCACAAGGATCAGAGCAAATTCTAGGCAGGGCAACATTCAACTGTGGTGCCCATAGAGACTAAAGAGAGGGATTGCAACTGTGTTAACTATTTTTATGTCAACTTGACACAAGCCAGACGCCTTTGGGAAAGAGGAACCCCCAATTGAGGAAATGTCAACATAAAATGTACCTTTAAGTAAGTCTGTGAGGCCTTTTCTTGGTTAATGATGGATGTAGCAGGGTCCAGCCCAGTGTGTGTGGTACCCCATTTGCATAGGTAGTCAGTCTTGAGTGCTATAGGAAACAAATTGAACTAGCTGTGGGAACAACCAAATAGTAACCAGTGTTCCTCCATGGCCCTTGCTTCAGTTCCTGCCTCCTTGATTTCCTGCCCTAACTTCCTACAGTGATGGACTGTGTGATGTGGAAGTGGAAGTGAAATAAACCCTTTCCTCCCCAAGTTGCTTTTGGTTATGGTGTTGCATCACACCAGCAGAAACTTTATTAAGACAATAACCTTTTAGTGGCTCCTGAAAAGAGATCAGGGATGTTCTGACCCATGGATGCTGTATGGAACCTCAATGGTAGTTTGACAAAACACTTTCTGAAGCCAGGGTAGTGCAGCTTCTGTATGCCTGCCTTCAGAGTTTGGGCCTCACTTTCTAGAATTAGAGTCCTGTTTCAGGCAACCTAACCTGGGTCTGCTAAGTTTCAAGGGATACCCAGGTTTGAATTATGCAGTCTGCCTGAGCTGTGCATGCCCTTGGTCATCCACCACCAGGGGTCTGCCTTGCAGGGTACTCGCATTTCAATGGAAACTCTTCTGTCTCTGCTAAGATAGTGTACAAACTAATGAATCTATCGGACAGGGAGAGAGAGGGAGGCTCACTAAAGTTCCTGACAGCTCCCCAGAACAATTGCTCCATTCAGACACCCTACAGACTCTCTCCCTCCAGGCAGACTGCATCACCATCTCCTCTTCTGATCTCTTAGCAACTGCCCCCTACTAACAACTAAATCCATTTCCCACATGAATTCCTCATTGATTTTTCTACCACTGGAGGCAAAACTCTATGAGATTGAAGGCTAGCAAAAGCTGCCTTCATACACATTTATGCCTCATGTTAGGGTCCATGATGCAGAAGTTATGTTGGTAACTATTATAAAACAGTCCTCTGGGCCAAGAAATCATCACCTTGGGGAGGGGATGAAGTTCAGCTGTTCCCCCTTGTAAAGGTCATCCCAGCTGGCCTGGTTGACCATTTCCACCCCAGCATAGAGGCTGGGAACAGAGCACAAGATTTAAATTTGAACTTGAGTGTTAAACTACTACTTCCATTCCAGTAGTAACAAGCACAACAGGACCCCAAAACCTGGGTGCTGTCCCAAGGCAAAAAGTTCACAGAAACTTAGTCTCCTGGAACCATGGCATCCTGATAACGAATGCTCCAATGTCCTTGCTTTAGTTGATAAACGATCTGTGTGCTTTCCCTTAATATCGCTTTATTATAAGTGCTTCTAAGGATTGAATTTTTGGCATATAGCTAAGTTAAATTCTAGGCAGTCCTTGATCTGACCCTGGGCATGGATAGCTAAGTCACCACCCTACACAGGAATTCACCATTATCTAGGAAGAAGAAAGTTTGTGATCTAAGAAGGAACTAGAGTAGAATTATAGCTACCCAGATACAAGTATTTACAATGGCCTAGGGGGGAGGTGGACTATACAATAGGCTACAATAGAAACTATTGGCTTCTAAGATTAAGTGGACCTTAGCTGGAGTTGTTTTTGATCCCAGTTGTTAACATTGAATCTTATCCCAGTTGGTTCCTGCCAGACCTTCTGTGTTTGCATTCCTCTGTTTTGTGTAAGAATCCAGTAACCTCAAGTGTACCTAGCCAGTGTGTCACCTATTTTCTTCTGTATAAAAAGTTTGATGTGGGCTAGAGAGATGGCTCAGCGGTTAAGAGCACTGATTGCTCTTCCAAAGGTCCTGAGTTCAATTCCCAGCAACCACATGGTGGCTCACAACCATCTGTAATGGGATACGATGGTGTGTCTGAAGACAGCTACAGTGTACTCATATAAATAAAATAAACAAATCTTTAAAAAATAAAATAATTTTTAAAAAATTGATGCTCAATTTGACATTACATTCAGATCCACACTCCCTTGTGTTGAGTCTGTCACCCCACTTCCGCTGACTCCATGCCCATCTGTCCGAACCCCTGATTCCCACGGATTGAGGGGGGCTGACTGGCATTAAGCTGCTCCCTACTACTACCTGGAATAATCCAATTGGCCTGGGGCAGAGCCTAGAATACATAGAGTTGGGAGAAGACTACAGCAGCAGCTTCTGAGAAGCCCTCATCTCTGTTGGGAAAGGCTTTTTAGGCGTGGTCAATTGGAGAAGGAGTGACCACACACCTCTAAGTAAAGTAACTCCTCTCCTAGGCGCTGTAAGGGAACTCATTGGTTACCTAGCATGAACTTTTGCAGAATCATACCACGGTTTGTAGTTAAATTTTTAGCAACAGCAGCCAAGGTAAAAAATTAAAATTAGTGATAAAGGTCTGGGTGCTTCAGCTTCTCCCACCCTCAGCCTAGGCATCCTACGTGTTGTGCATCACAGAATGTGGTGCCCAAATTGGAGAAGGGCTTTTAATTAATTGATGGATTCACTCTAAGGTATATATATTTTTAAAAAAGGCAGCAATATTTAAAGTACAGTTACTCCTTGGCATCTAGAGGATATTGGTTCTGGGATACCCAGCCCTGTAAGCCCACTATATAAAATGGCAGAGCCTTTGCCCAGAATTCAGGTGTCTGGCTACATAAATTAGCTCTATATTGCTTACAATGCCTAAGACAATGTAAATGCTAAGTAAATAGTTCTGTTTTTATTAGGGTTTTGAATTTACTATTATACATTATACAACTTTATACATGTATTGCCTTGAATTACTAAATAATTTTGTCTTTTTCTAATCAGTACTAAATTAGCCAGTTCCTTTTATTTCCTAACTTCTTTCTTGTTGTTACTTTTTTTTTTTTTTGAGATTATAATTATATCACTTCCCCCTACCTTTCCTCTCTGCAAATACTGCTATATACCCTCTCTCTTGAATTATATAAATAATATATAAATTAAATATATACAACCACATACATAAAATTTAAAAATAAAATTACATAATCATATTAATAATCTCTCTAAATACAACCTGCTCAGCCATGCATGCCTGTATTATGCATATACAGAGCTAACCATTTAGTATTGGATAATCAGTTTGTGTTCTCTTCCTTGGGAAGACTATTTCTTCAATGGCATCATCCCTTAGTTGCCTGTCATTATTTGTCTAGCGTTGAGACCTCACTAGCTAGTTTTCTTCCTTCCATCTCATCATGTCTGTAGGCGTCATCCCTGTTCAGGCAGCCATCCTGGTGAAACTTCATGGATATAGTCTCTCTGACATTTCTAGGAGACTGGATATTACAGAAAATTTCTATAACAATCTTTCCAGGTACTTTCCACAATGATCCCTGAGCCACAGGTAGAGGAGTGACGTTCTGGATATTTTGGTTGGGACTGGCTTACATAACTGCATTTTGATTGGTTGTGATTTTCTGTAATGGTCTCTCTATTGCAAAGAAATTTCCTTGATGAGGGGAGAAAGGTATACTTTTCTGTGAATATAGGGATAAATATTTAAAATATAGTTAGGATTATGGTGGTTTTGTAAAGAGGGAGTTGTAAGTTCTCCTCCAAAATCCATGACTTCACTAGCTCTGAGTATTTGGTTTTCAGTACTGGGCATAACTTACCTTTTATTGACTAGGCCTCCTAAAGACCAATTAGAGAGCTTTTGGTTACCACCTAGAAATATGCACCACTACTACGCTATTAAGATTTAGTTCCATGCTTATCATTGTAGTTCATAGACATCATAGCTGATAGGACCACTGGTTGCTTCCCTCCTTTGGAGATTTTAAACATAGTACCTTCTGGTACCATGAAAGCTAATGCCCAGGGAGGAAGCTTTCAAGTCAGATGAGCTCAGGTTCTCTGAATCTCATGTCTAAAGGGCATGGCTTCTTCAGCAATGACTTACATTTCATCTCTAGAAGGCAACAGAGGGTAACAGCAGTAATATATATGTTTTGGTAGTCTTGGATAGTAAGTCAAAAGAAGGCTTCTCGTGTTGGGTTTTTGTTGGGTAGTCTTTGTTCTTGGAGAGACCATCTCTATGCCATTTCCTGTGTTTCCTCCTCTCTAATTAAAGCTCTGGGTTGTGTTTGTTTGTTTGTTTGTTTTTGTTTGTTTGTTTGTTTTGTTTTGTTTTCCATTTCTGTAGCCTGTGCTACAGGACAACTTACCACAGGACCCTAACTGCCCTTGGGGGTTGGAGGTGAGGTGGCCTGGATTGGCTGGCATTGTCTTTGTCAGCAATCCTTGGTCTCTCAGGCAGTCCTCAATTAGGTCCTCCTACCGGAGAGGCATTTGTGGCTGCGTGCCCTCAGCATTTATGTAGCCTCTGTTCCTCCAACACATTTCCACCTTCAGATCACTTTCTCTCTTTCTACGTCCCTCACCCCTGCAATAGTCCCTTTTTATTTTGCTAGTTTCTGTATTTATTCTAGCATACATAGTCCCATTGGAGAACTTGACCTTGTAACTTCAGATGAAAAAGAACATGTCATATCTGTCTGTCTGGGTCCGGGTTACCCCACTCAACATGATCTCCTGTTCCTTTTAAGTTTACTTTTTCAGATTACAACTACAACATTTCTCCCTTCCATTTCTTCCCTCCAAGCCCTTCCATATAATCCTCCCTACCCTCCTTCAAAGTCATGACCTCTTTTTGCATTAATTGTTATGGCATGTATGTATGTATATACATATATTTTTAAAACATATATATTATTAAATATAAACTTCTTAGTCAATATGTCACTTGTAAGTATGTTTTCAGAGCTGACCATTTGGCACTGGACAACCAATTGATGTGCTCTTCTCTGAAGAAGGCTGCTGCTACTTCTCCCAGCTTTTCTCAGCTGCCTATAGCTCACTATCTAGAACTGAGGCTTTGTGGACCTTCTCCTGCCTACCTGGGCATGTCCATTGGTTTTGTCCTTTTTCAGCTTAAGTTTCAGCAGTCATAATTGTGAGTTTTTATGGCTGTAGCTTCTGTCATTATAAGGAAACAATCTCACAGAAAACTCCCTTACCATCTTTCTGCTCCCTCATCCAAAATGTTCCTAAGTCTTGGGTACAAGTCTTTTGTAGATGTACCTCTTATCTTAGGACTGAATGCCACAATTCTGAGATTTGATTGGTTGTGGTTTTATGATGTAGTCTTTGTTGCAGAGAGGAATTTCTTTGATGAGGGTTGACTACACTAACCTGTGGGTAAAAGGATCAATGTTTATAGATAAATTAGTTGTAGATTCGGCTTCATTAGTGATGACTTTAGTAGAATCATAGACTCTGATAGGTGAATAGTATTCCATAGTACTACATTTGTACTTATGTAAGTAAGTACATACTTATAAACCAGTATCTCCAGATGTGGTCAGCAGGAATAAGCAAGGCCACATTAAAGGGAACTCAGCAAGACTGAGACAAGTTTATTTAAGCAGTCAGACTTTTTATAAACTCAGCACAACAGAACATAATGACACATTTAAGGCCAGACAGCACAATACAAGATTAATATCCAGTGCTAAATGTTTAGCCAAGTACTGTGTGCTTTGCCAAGCTCCATGGAACACAGAATCACACGGGTTGCCTCGGTGCTTCACTACCTGATGAGGTGGATTGGGTTCTTCAGCACTGTAAGGCACAGAAAGTGCCCCAGGAGCCATAGGATCAAAGTTCAAAAATTCCATTATGCACGCCTCTCAAGGCAGCTAGACCAGGCCAACTCAATGATTCCTAATATCCATTCATCTGTTGAAGGAATTTAAATTGCTTCCATTTTTTTTATTTTTTTATTTTTAGAATTGTGAATAGATTAGCAATGACCATGGCTGAGAAAGTATCTGTAAAGTAGGATGTCAAGTCATTTGAGTGAATGCCAAGGGGTAGTACAGGAGAGTCATATGGTACATATTTAGCATTTTAAGAATTCTTTATCCTGAATCCTAGACATGTTGGAAAAATTTTCAATCCCACCACCAGTGAAATGGGGTTTCCTTTTCCCTACGAACCCTCCAGCATTCATTGTAAGTTGTTTTCTTGATATTGGCCATTCTGACTGGAATAAAATGAAATCTCAATGCTGTTTGGATTTGCATTTCCCTAATTTGTAGGGAAGATGAACAAATTTCTCAGCCATTTTTATTTATTCTTTTGATAACACTTTGTTCAGTTCCCATGCAAAAAAAATTTTTTTGAGTGGGTCGGGGTTGATATTGTTGTCTTTGATTTTAAATCTTAGGCTTTTGTTTGTTCACTTTTTAGTTCTGTCTATAGTTTGGATATTAATCCCCTGTCAGACATATAACCAGGAAAGAATCTCTCCCGTGGTAGGCTTCTTCTTCATTCAATTGACTGATTCTTGAGTTAAATTTAATCTATATCTTTAAGTCTAGGAATGTACTTTCTATAAAATGGATGCACCAGAGTTTGATGCATATGGTTTAGGATAATAATGTCCTCTTGGCTAATTGTTCCACCGAGTCTCCCTCTTTATCTCTGTAATGTGTAATTTTAGAAATCCACACTAAAACCTGCTAGATGCCAGCATCAATGGTCTCACCCATCTCCTGTGCCTAGCTTTAAACAGCCTGTATGGCCCTGATTCCTGTGGCCCAGCTTGCTAAGTTGACCATACCATTATTTCCTGGAAACAGGAAAAACTATCTGCTCAAGTTCCTCAGGCCGTGGATGGACTGCAGAATGCCAATGACCTCTTTAGTCTCACTCTGCTCCATATAGGCACATGAAAGGAAAACGCTAGACTTATATTTTTTACTAGCCAGATTTACATCAGTAAATTTCCAATCCCAATATGCACATGCAAAGAACACACAACTCAGTTAATATATTTATAAGCTGCACAAATATACCACTACACTACTCTATTCCCCAGCTATGAAATCCATAACTACTTGTGGCTCTTCCAGGCCATGTGCGTCTGTTCCATCTCCCACCTCTTCTGCCATCTTCTTCTCCCTCCATCCTCTATCTCTTCTTCCCTTTCTCTCTCTCCTTCTCTAAAACTTCCAGCTCCACCTTTTCCTTCCACTTCCCAATCACAGGCTCTAGCCTTTATTTGACCAATTAAGATTTCACCTGAAATCACCTGAGTATATGATCTTCTCCTCATTGGGGTACCCCTCTTGAGGGAGCAATCCACAACAGATCTCTTCTGCTAGTATAAACAATCTGAAATATTATTTCTCAGGTATAACTATGCCTGCTTGCTTCCTGGTCACATTTGATTAGCTTTCTTTTGCCCAATCATTTACATTAAGGTGGTAGCTGTCTTTAAAAAGGAGATATGTTCACCAATTTCTATATTTTATTTAGAGAATTGAGGCCATTAATATTACTGAAGTGTATGTGCTAATTGTGGTCATTGCATTATTGATTTGGGGTGGGTTTTGGTGGTAATTTAAGTTTTAGTATCAGGATTTTCTATTTCTTTCTATAGTATCTTGGTTATGTTCATTCCTCTTTTTAGCCAAAAATATGTTCTGTTGCATTTTCTTTCGGTTCAGGTTATTGGGTGGAATTTTTGTATACTGTTTACATTATGGAAAGATTTTCTTTTCCTTCAAGTATGGTGGGAAATTTTCATGAGTAGTCTAGTAATCTAGACATCATGGTCTTTTAGGGTTTGAAATGTATTATGTCAGGCAATTCTGGCTTTCCAAGTGTCCACTGAGAAATCATCTATTATTCTGATGGGTTTTCCTTTATAAGTGACATGTGTTTTGTTTTGTTTTTCTTCCTTTGAAGCTTCTAATATTGTTTCTTTGCTCTGTATACTAAGTGTTTTATAAATTAACTATGATATGCCATAGTGATTCTCTTTTCTGGTCTTGTCTATTAGGTATTTTAGGTGCTTGTTTGAAGGTATGGGTTTGTCTTTTATACTTTGGGGAAGTTTTCTTCTATGATCATACTGAAGATCTGTCCTATGCCATTATGCTCCCTGATCTATGCGTATAGTTCAAAGATTTTTGTCTTTTCATAGTATCTCACATTTCTTGTATGTTCCTCTCCAGTAGTTTTTATTTTAGTAAAAATACTTTTTGTCATACAATATATTGTGATCATGGTTTCTTCTCCCCAACTCCTTTGAGATCCTCCTCCCTACTTCCCCATCCAGTCTCTTAGTCTGTGTCCTTTTATTGGGAATTATGACTATTAATTGAGAGTTACTGATGAGCAGTGTTAATTGATTACTTTTGTTGTTATTGTGTGCCCACTCCCATTGATTTACTGGTCTGTAATTATTTGATCCTTTTGTTTTCTTGGATGTGACTTACTTCTTCAGGATCTTCTCACATCTTCTGTAGAGCTGGATTTATAAATAGATGTTGCTTAAACTTGGCTTTATTATGGAATGTTTTCTTTCTCGATCTACTGTGATTGAAAATTGTTTAGGTAAAGTATTCTAGGCTGGCATCTCTGGTTTATAGAGCATCTGTCTCTAACCCTACTGGCTACTAGAGTCTCCACTGATAAGTTAGGTGTTATTCTAATGGTTCTGCCCTTATATGTTACTTAGTCTGTTTTTTTAAACTTTCAATATTTTCCTTGTTCTGTATGTTTAGTAATCTGATTATTGTGTGTAATGGTGACTTTATTTTCTGGTCTATCTATTTGATTTTATGTATGCTTCTTGTAATTTAATTGGCCCCTCCATCTTTATATTGGGGATATTTCATGATTTTGTTGAATATATCTTCTGAGCCTTTGCCCCCAGTTTCTTCCCCTTCCTTCATCCTATTATTCTTAGCGGTCTTTTTTATAGTGTGCCAGATTTCCTGGATATTTTGTGCTAGAAGCTTTTCAGATTTAACATTTTTGACAGGTGTATTAATTTCTTCTATCATGTCCTCAATAACTGAGATTCTTTCTTCCATCGCTTGTTCAATGGCTTTCTTTATTTCAGGCCTGACTACTCTGTGCAAAGGTAGGAAGCTGCTGAATAGTGACATTGATTTATAACAACCATTCTTGGCATGTTCTGCTAATGGTTCCATGACCCAGATTTACTGGAGATCCAATATCAGAATCACAATGGCTATCTAGTGAGAAAAAAAAATCTTCAACAAGTAAATGGGAGCAGAGAACTGTGTTCTTAGTATGGGAAACACCTAGAGGTCTATTTTTTTCAGCAGTAATCTCAACAGGAATTAATAGGGAACTTACATATAACCTGCTTTTATATCTTATCTCTTTACTTAAAATTGTCTTTTTTTCCATTTGAAATAAAAGAAGTAAAACTATGATTATTTTAAATGTAGTTTGGCAGGTTTTTTTTTTAAGAATTATCTTTTAAGAGCATTCCATTTGATCATGTGAATTATTTTATAACAGCAAAAGAAAATGATGGTCTAATTAGATAGAGTAGATTATTGTTCCATTCTTTCCCACTCTGCATGGTTCAGGATCTTAAAAGCACTGGAAATGGACAACGGAAAACTATAAAAAGTAGATGGAAGAGGTGAAGGCAGAATAGATGAGACTCAGAACAAAAGAGTGGTGGGACCTCCACAGCCTCTACCAATCATAGGAAACAGCCCAGGCTTGGTGCTACCCAGCTCTACTGAGCTAGAGAAGATAGCCCAAATTGCTTCCCTCCACCCTCTGGTTGAACATAAGACTGCCTATAACAGCAGGAAAGCTGGAACACAGAGACGGAGATGAGCTGAAATCCCTACTGACTATGAGTGGTCTTCTTCACCTAGCCCAGAAGTTCCTTTTCCAGTTTAGAGAACTGGCCATGAAAATATCCACCAGAGGATCCTGTCCAAAGATTGTCTGATATGTGAAATACTGACCATTCTACTTACACATCAGGATCATCTTACACACAGCATCTAAGAGCACACTTAGAGCACAGCTTGGAATGAAGCCAGAGTGGGGTTCCCATTTATCAGGGAAGAGAGAGCATTCAGGCCCTGGTGCAAGCAAATACAAAGAGTTAGCAATAAGATTTGTCTCCTCCCTCTGAGAGTTTCCACCTTGTTCTCGGTGAAATAAGATTGGCACTAGAGCAAGATGACATTAGAGATGAAAGAAGTAAGAAGAGTTACAAAATGGCACTGGATCAGAGGAACATGAACTACCTAGCTGAGCTGAGTCCCTTTCACCTGGCAGTGCCCCCTGACCCATCTGGTGACACCTGAGCTTGTTGCTTAACAATGCATACAAATTTGCTGAAGACCTGTCCCCTGCCCCTCTCATTTTCTCTAGGTCTCTTCCACAACACCAATACATCCCTAATTATGTCTGCTTTACACATAAATTATTATGAATACCGAAACATCCCATGATCTCTCCATTCTGTTTGGAGTGATCAGGTGTTGAAATCAAATGATGTTATGCCATAGGGAGGGAATAGAGGCTCTGAATAGACTAAACACATTCATGACTTCATGCAACTGGAATTAGGTATTTAGTGTCCTGATCTGAGCACTCAAAAGAAAAGTCTAACATGTAGACTAGGAATTGCTGGTTAATTCTTGACATGTGGAGAAAGATCAAAAAAGAACTCTGGTGGTGTACAAACCTCTCACAGTCCCACAAGAGAGCCCAGAACTTTTCTTATCTTGTTATTAATATAGGTGCTCTTTGGAATGGTTACCATCATACACTCAAATCCTGAGCATTAATGTGCTTTGGGAAGTACTGATGCAGTAGGGGTGCAGTAGAGGGCCCATGTTCCCTGTTCTCTGTGAGCATAGTGAGACCCCAAGTTGGTTGAGGCCAGGAAAGTCTTGGTCCAGGTGAGAACTAACTACCGAGTCTTAGCATTCAGCTTCCTATAACTCAGGTGCTGGCGATGACCCTTTCTCCCCCTTATAGGGCCCACCTTGTCTCCTCTGACTAGCCTGGGAAAGCGGATAGTATCATGTTAGGAGCCTCTGGGAGGAAAAAAAAAATCACATGGTGATACAGCAGGGAGTGGCTGCCTTGCTCTTTTATTACAACTTGCTTTTAAGGGAACTAAAAGGCTTTCCAGGAGAACAGTGTAAATCCTTTCTGAAACTATTTCCCCCATCATTAGGCTCTGCTTCTTAAAGCTTCCATCTACTATAATCACTACAGTGAGGACCAAACTTCTAACATAGAAGCCCTGAGAGGGAAAAAAAACAAAAAACTACTTCACATACTTAAACAATCCATAGCAGAAGATAACCTGTAATAACTGGCCAAAAGTACAAGAGATATCAGAGATGTTTGAGATGAAGAAATCATAGTGTATCTGCTACTGACCAGGTTAGTGTCATATGTTAGAATAGAAGTAGAGAAAAGATTGTGTGAGCTAACAAAATCAAATTTTAAAGTTGGGGAGATCAGAAGGGTTCTGAAGAGAAGGAGAAAAAACTGAGTCAAGAGAGAGGCCTAGAAGAACAAGAAGGAAAAAATGAGGAGCTGATGAGGGTGTGGCTTAAGCAATGAAGGAGAAGAGGCACTGAGGGAGAGAAGTGAGCAGGGGGAAGCATGGAGTGGTAGGGCATCAAGACCACATCATGGCATGCAGAATCATAGGGTGGACCAACACAATGCTTTCAGTGAACGAGCAAAAGACTTCAGGCTTCCATGAAGCCAACAGGAAACAGAGATGTACCAACCAGAAGATATGTTTCCTCATGGGTTAATCAGGCACTTGAGATGAAATGCAAGCATGCAAACATATGGTATGCTGAGACCAGAATTTTAAATAAAAATGTGATGCATCCTATCTTTGCTTTTAAGACATTCATAGATAATGCGTGACTCCTGAAGAATCATGTGCAAAGAGGAGAAGGATTCCCATAAACCATTTGTTCTCAATATTCCTAATCCTTTGGCCCTTTAATAGCTCATGTTGTGGTAATCCCCAGCCCTAAGATTATTTTGCTGCTAATTCATAACTGTAAATGTGCTAGTGTTATGAATCATAGTGCAAATATCTATGCTTTCTGATAGTATTAGGTGAGCCCTGTGAAAGAGTGGCTTGACCTCCACAAAGGGTTCACAACCCACAAGTTGAGGCCCACTGCTATAAACAGTGGCGGTGTTTCAGGAAGGAAGCACTTTGCCTCTTCATAAAAACATGCTCTGATTTGCAGGAAAGCCACATCTACTCTGAGAGTGTCAGCAACAGAAAATAGAACTAGAAAAGTCTCCTAAATTGTACTTTAGTGCTCTGAGCCCCTTGAGCCTTTTAAAATTAGAAGCTCTTCCATGTAAAGTCCCTGATGAACACCCTCATGTCTCATGGTTAGACATAGATAGCTAAGAACTCAGGGAATGCCTGTAGGCACAGCAGAGGCACTGACAACTGAAGCACAGAGACCTCTGCATAGGCACAGGCTCCTCTGGCTCTGTGCTCTCACTGTTTCTGTTTAACATGGGTGGTACACAAAAGAACCACACCTAGAGATGTTACTGAAAGAGCTGGAGCCTCACAGGGAGAACAGAGATGAGCATATTGATCAAGCTTCAGTGCAATTGATGTAAATAGCATGTGTCATTTTCAAAATGGAAAATTACTGTTCTAGGCCATTAATATAAAAATGCTACTTAAAAGATACTTTTGGTCTTCTGCAAATCAAACTCCTAGACTTTTAAATACTAATTTTAAAACTCTACAGAAAAAAAATAAAAGTGGATAAAATGTAGTTTGGTGTAATTGAAAATACTATGGCAAATAAATTACCAAATCATATGTCAAGGGATACTTTATTGTTTTAAATACACAAAATCTTTTCTTAACACTCATCTGTCTCTTCCCAGAAAAAGATATATTATAGGGATATACAAACTGAATGCTAACTATTTCAATATGTAGGGTGATTACATTAAGAAAAACTGTATATCTTAGAATTGACCACTAAAAGGGACAGCAGTTTGGATGGGTTTGCACCATTTCTTATATAGACTTACAAGAAATATTTTCAAAATATACATATTTTCTTCTGGGAATCTTCATAAGTTGATTTGTTTTTCTTTTTCTTTTTTTTTTTTTTTTTTGTCTACAGGGAGAAGATGTGGTCTCCCATCATCCACCTGAACAAAGATTGGTTCTCATGTATATCATGGTGAGCTCATCCTTTTCTTCTTCAGAGATGCTGTGGGGAAGCCTTCCTTCCACCTGATGCTGGTGATGATCAAGTTTCTCTTGGTCTGCAAATGATGGCTGGCTGTTAATTCCATCCCACCACAATGTGAGCAATCAGGAGATAGCACATCCCAATGGTGCAGGACATGAGCATCATAGGGAAGCCCAACCTGAAAAACAGAAAGATGGTTATGGCCTCTGGTATGCAGAGAGAACTAAGAGATGCAGACTCTTTATATGTTATATATTGCAAAACAATGTGGCCCCAGAATCTTTATGTAAGGAAACACTTGATTTTTCATTCGGGTTGTAAATACTTTTGCCATAACTCATATGGCTAGGTCCTGGAAACCAGACTAGACCTGTGATGGAATGAAGAAAGGACAGGCATACAGACACACATAGAAATACTGGGACTGGAGAAGCCACAGACTACTCCACCAGTGGTGGCTCAGAAACTGTGTTTATTTTTTACATCTGAATATAGGAGACCAGTTTATTGTATTGTTTATTTATTGTATGGATACGGGTTTATTGTATACACCTGACCAAGGAGGTAGGCTCAGCTAATCTTGGTAGAACGGAATCTGAATGTGTTCTAAGAACTGATGGAGCTGTGATGTTTTTACCCTTTTTCTGATGTTTCATAAAATTTTCCAAGTTTTGAGGTATGTCTATGTATCTCTAGATTCTATATGGCCCAAGGTTTACACCCAGTGCCCAGAGTTACACATGCATCGCTCCCTTTACCTTTATTCTTGTGCTTCTCATGGGAATGTTCCCTCATTTGATGTGTGAGTCCTCTGCAGTCGGGTGTCCCTATTTGGGTGCCAGTTGTTCTGATCTACTCAGTTTAGAAACTGACCCAACTGGGGCCATAGAGAATGAAGAAAGGATAGACACCCAGAGACACTTAGAGGTCAGGTAGGCTGTGTGCTCTGATGGAAACACACCAGAAGTTCTCTGGAAACTGGGTGTGTTTATTTTACATCTAAATCCATGAGGCAGGTTTCTGTATACAACTGAATGAGGAGGTACTGTTATTGTATACAGCTAAAAAAAAAGGAGGCATGTAGGTTTAGCTAATTTCAGTGGGAGGCCTCTGTAGAGGAGCAGTCTGAGGCTGTAAATGTAGCCCCAAATTACTGATTAAGAGACACTTCAGTGTTGTGTACAGATAGTTTGCCTCTGCGTTTCCCTCCCTGTCCCCTCAGAGGCTCCCATCCTCCCTCCCCTTACTCCCCCAGGCAAGCACAATATGGAGACAGCTGGTTTCTGTGTGGCTTCCCCCTGCAGCAACCCTTCCCCCTCCCCAGCATTAGAATGGCACAGCCTCTGTGTCTCCAAAAACCAACACCCAACACTCCTCCCAATAACTCTCCAGGTGCCTGTCCTTGAGACCTTAGAGAAATAACAAGCTCAAGGGAGACCATGGAAAAAGGTAAACAGAGGTCAGGTCACAGACCATAAAAGTAAAAGGTAAACAGAGGTCAGGTCACAGACAGTTACGACTGTCCATAAAATTAGTCCTTGAACAGACCCCCATTAACACACCCTCCCATTTCAGTACTCTTCCACCCTCTACTCCCCTTTCCTGTGAATATCCACACTATTCCTATACTGTATATAAACTCAATGTTTTCTGGACTCAGGGTTGCTTGCCAGCATTTACACAGTGAGTGCTAGGTGGGTGAACTTGAGTTTGAACTTGAAAATAAAAGACTCTTTTGTGAGTTGCAGCGGACTTTGCAATTCTTGGGCTCTGCTGGGTTTCCTGTGAACTCAGGGCACAACATAAACATCCCAGAGGAGGAATCTGGGATCTACATTTTCTGCACCCACTGTCAACATCCACACATGACTAGGGAATTTGCTATTTCCCTAGACCTGATCCAGGGAAGACTCTGTCATCTCCGTGAATCTGGGGACTGCAGTGTGTCCATTTCAACAATACACAGTCTGTCTATTCCTCACATGTTTTATATGTGAGGGCCTTTATTTAAATCTCTGGCACAGCACTTGTTTGGCATGTGTAAGAATCTGGGCTCAATTTCTATCATCCTTCTCCCTCCAAAAAATAATCTCTGGATGTTTCCTTCAGCTGTGTCAAGTTGCAATGGGCATTCTATAGATGCCAAAGGAAGTCTCATTTCCATCAACTCATAAGGTCTCTTTCACTTAAATCAAAGAGGGCAGAGTGTTGAAAGGTAGGATTGGGAGATAAGGTCACCTCTTGTCTGAAGAAGGTCGCAGACAACATGGCTTTCCTCTGCATTTGGTGAGGTACATATGGGATATGTGGATAGATATTCAACTATGCATGAAAGCTATTATGAGGAGTCATGAGTTCTCATCTATAAATATATTAAAACAGGTGAGCCCTCAACTAACATGAACCACTGCTCCTGCTTCTCCATGCAGATGTCTGACTCATTCTCTGTGACAGGGTTCAAGAGTGCACAAAGCCAGAGAAAGCCTGTGTGGTATTTTGACTTCTGGTAACGTGATAAACACTATGTATGACTAGAGACAACTTGGGGAGAAAGAGTTTATTTCATCTTGCAGGCTGAACTTCAGCAAGTGAAGCTAAAGCAGGAACTCATGTGAAGAGATTTAAGCTGAAACCCAAATAGAAGAATACTATTTACTTGCTTGTTCCCTCTAACTTTCTCGGATACCTTTTTTATACAGCCCAGGGCTGCTTGCCTGCCTAGTGATTTTGCTGCTACAGAGGTCTGGGTTCCCCCTATATCAATTCGGAATCAAGAAGCTGCCCCCCCCCACACACACACACACACACGCATGCTTACAATACAGTCTGATAAAGGTAATTCTGCAGTTGAGGCTTCCTTTCCCCAAGTGTCTCTAGTCTGTGTCAAATTGAGTAGTAAAATCCACATCTTATCAACTTGGCACACAAACACATCACTGTTAAACCATAACCTTTTCTTTCTCGTTTGTCTCTAATATCTCAGACTAACATTAATATCACAATATAAAACAGCTTTGAAATGTCTGACAGTCTTTTAATATGTCAATACTTTAAAAGTTCAAGATTTCTTTAAAAATCCAAGTCTCTTAACTGTAGACTCCTAGAAAAATTACAAGTAAGTTAAACATGTTTTTTGTTTGTTTTATATGAAAAAGAAAAAGCCTGTATATAAAAACAATGATTTTAAAACATAACCCAAACTTAGTAGTTTAAAACTAGATTCTGAAACTCAGTGTCTGATATTTGGGATCTACTCATGATCTTTGAGCCTCCAAATGGCTTGAGTAGCCCCACCTCTCCAGCTCTGCCATACATAGCACACACACAATTTGCTTCATAGGTTCAAGTGTCCACATCAGCCACTGTCCTTGGTAGCTGTTCCATAGTCCTGGAATCTCCAATAGCCCAAAGACTCCATTGTATGTGAGCGGTACCGGTGGCCTCTCCTAGGCTCCCTTTAGGGACTCCAACCCTGTCAGCTGGTAGAAAGCCTTAGCTGTTCTCCATGACCCCTTCATACCTTCAAATTCTTTTTCTAAAAAATTCTTCCCTAATATATTACATCCTGACTGCTGTTTCCCCTTCTTCATAAAATCTCTCCTCCCAAAACTCCTTTCTCCCCAAGATCCAAGCCCCCTCTGCGTCCCCTCAGAAAAGAACAGGTGTCCCAGGGACATACATCAACCAAACACGGTATATATAGCAAGCTACAATAAGACAAGGCATATACCATCACAACAAGACTGAACAAGGTAACCCAGTAGGGGAAAAGAGTTCCATGAGTAGGCCAAAGAGTCAGGGTCAGCCCCTGCTCCCACTGTTAGGATTAGAACAAGGTACTAAGCCATAACATATATGTAGAGGAGCTAGGTCAGACTCATAGAGGCTCCTCAGCCTCTGAGTTCCCATGAGTTCCAGTCATGGGGATTTTGTGAGCCATGCTCTCATAATGTGTTCCTGACTCCTCTGGTTTCTCTATTTCTCCTTTTTTCCTCCTTTGCAGAATACTCCAAACTCCACCTAATGTTTGTATGTGGTAGTCTGCATCTGCTCCCATCAATTGCTGGATGAAGTCTCTCTGGTATATCTAATGCCAATTATACTAGATTCCTGTCCCAGCACATCCTGAAGGCATGACAAACTGTAGCTCAAAGGTTTTGTGGCTGGGTTGGTGGTGTTCCAATCCCTCCCCGGAGGCCTTGCCTGGTTAGAAAATATGGCTCCTTGCTCCCCATTACTAGCACTCTTTGCTAGAGTTGCTGTTGTAATTCTATGAGGTTTCTATAACACTAGATTTCCACCCCACCCCTGCAATGCCCCCATTTCATTCATTTCTCCCATCATTTTCTCCCTCCATTCCCCACTCCCACCTGATCCCTCCTGTTCCCAGCCCACCAAACCTCAGTCTACCTGAGAAAGCTATTGTATTTCTCTTTCCCAGGAAGATCCTTGCATCCATCCCTCCAGTCCCATTAAGGCCTCATTTTTGCTTAGCCTGTCTGAGTCTGTGTACTGTAACATGATTGTTTTTTACAGCTAATATCCACTTATAAGTGAGTGCATACCACATTTGTCTTTCTGAGTCTGGATTACCTCACTCAGAAAAAAAATTTTTCTAATCCCATCCATGTACCAGCAAATTTCATGGTGTTACCATTTTTAACAGCTGAGTAGTACTCCATTGTGTAAATGTACGACGTTGTCTAGATCCATTGTCAGTTGAGGGACATCTAGGTTGTTCCCAGCTTCTGGATATTATAAATAAAGCTGCTATGAACATAGTTGAGCAAGTATTATTGTGGTATGATAGAACATCCTTTGGGTATATGACCAAAAGTGGTGTATCTAGGTCTTGAGGTAGACTGATTTCCAGTTTTCTGAGAAACTGTCATATTGACTTCCAAAGTGGTTGTACAAGTTTGTACTCCCAACAGCAGTGGTGGAGTGTTCTCCCTTGTTCCATCCTCATTAGCATGAGCTGTCACTTCTGATTTTGTTCTTAGCCATTCTGATAGGTATAAGATGAAATCTCAAAGTCATTTTGATTTATATTTCCCTGATGGCTAAGAATGGTGAACATTTTTAAAAAATGTTTCTCAGCCATTTGAGATTCCTCTGTTGAGAATTCTGTTTAGATATGTACCTCATTTTCTAATTGAATTATTTAGATTGTTGATGTCTAGTTTCTTGAGTTCTTTAGATATTTTGGATATTAGACCTCTGTCAGATGTGGAGTTGATGAGGGTCTTTTCCCATTCTGTAGGCTGCTGTTCTGTCCTGTTGACAGTGTCCTTTGCCTTAACAGAAGCTTGCAGTCTCATGAGGTCCCATTTACTAATTATTTATCTCAGTGCCTGTGCTATTGGTCTTCTGTTCAGGAAGTTGTCTCCTGTGCCAATGCATTCTATCAGGTTCAGTGTATCTGGTTTTATGTTGAGGTCTTTTATCCACTTGGACTTGAGTTTTGTGCAGGGTGATAGGTATGGATCTATATGTACTCTTCTATATACCAACACCCTGTTAGACCAGCAGCATTTGTTGAAGACGCTGATCTTTTTTCTGTTGTCTATTTCTGGCTTCTTTACCAACAAAATTAGGTGTCCATAGGTGTGTGAATTTTGTCTGGGTCTTCAATTCAATTCCATTGATAATGTGTCTTTTTTTTAATGCTGTTTTGGGCCATTCTTACACATTATCCAGCCCTGCTGCCAGCTTGATCTGCTGCCTTGGTCCTTTCAGACCACAGCTGAACCAGAGGTAACACTTCCTAGATTTCACCTCAGTGATGCTGATCTCTTGTGAAGCACAGCTGATTTCTCAGTGCCAGCTGATGGTATCCCTTATCCCAGTAATTCAAGAACTTATAGATTCTATACTTATAAATTCCACTTATAAATTCTATACTTACTTTTAATTTTTATGTGTGTGTTGCCTGCATGGTTGCCAGACAGCATATGCATGCAGTGCCCATGGGGGCTAGACAAGAGCACAGGAGCCTCTGGAATTAGAGCTACAAAGATGGCTGATAGCTGTCATGTGGTGCTGTCAATCAAAGAGTAACCAGTGCTCATAACCATTGAGCCATCTCGTTAGCCCCCTTTCACTAGTTCTTAATTCAAATATATGCCACACAAACAGCCCTGATAGTCTTTGCTCCCCTGTAAAACTTCAGAAACCACGCTTCCATTGTCTGCATTGCTCTCAACATTGTTATCTTCTAAGCTCCCACAGTACAGCCTGCTGAGCGTGGAATGCTCTGTTACCTTTCCAAACCAATGTTCCAAATGTTTTCACAACCTTCCTCCCAAACAACAGCCTGGGCTGTCAGCACAATACTCCACTCAATTTCTACTCTTGTTTTCTTTCTGTTCTTGTTTGCTCTATGCAGTGATAAACACTGTCCTAAATAACCTGAGAAGGAATGGGTTTATTTCATCTCACAGGTTATAATCCACCATGCAGAGATGCATAAGGAACTCAAAGCAGGCAAATGAAGCAGAAACAATGGAGGAACATTGTTTAGTGGCCAGTTTGCCCCTGGCTTGCTCAACTATCTTTTAAAATATAGATTCAAACCACTGGTGTAGGAAAGGTACCACCCCACATTCATCCAGGTCCATTCACATCAATTAGATATTAAGAAAATATCCTGCTCCCCAGACATGTTCACAGGCCAATCTAAGAGAAAAACTTTGATTAAAGTTCTCTATTCCCAAATACCTCTAGTTTGTGCTAAGCTGACAATAAAAACTAACCAGTATAGACAGGAACATGAAATGTTTTTGACAAAGGGAAAACCTAACCACACAGCACACACGGGTCTGTTGGAAAATAGAATGTAATTATGTTAGTCCCAAAAAGTATAGAACAGACTTTTGGATCTGAAGCAAGATAAAGAAGATACATTCCTTCCTGTCGGCAGCCCCATCCCAGCACAGGCAAGAATAAAGGAGAACTCTAGTAGTATAAACAGCAAGGTAGCTGAAAAACTTCCCTGCCCCTGCCCCCGCCCCCGCCCCTCCACCCCCCCCACCCCCCACCCCCACCCCGCAAAACCCAGCATGGCAATGAGTTGCCTTCCCCCATCCTCTATGTATCCTTCTGGGAAGCTGGCTCATGGAAATCTCAATGGAAAGTAAATTCCCAAAAGAAAAGAGGACCCCAGGAAAAGCCTGCTGTAGCCAAAGAATAGTAAAGGGGGGTTGGGGGTGGGGGGTGTGTGGGGGTGGGGGGGGTAATAGGTACTCAGAAATCTTGTAAGTAGTAACTGCTGAAAAACAGGCAATCTTTATTAACTAAATCTTTATTCTGCCTCTTTGGCAAAGGCAACTGAGATTTCTACCTCTTCAGGCTGTGCTGAATTACCTTCCTGGGGAGAAGCATGAGGAGCCTGGACTTTCACCCCTCCTTAGATGCAAAGATGTCTGTGGCTTTCAAGCTAGAAGGCTAGAAAGGGCAACTGCAAGAAGAAAGCAGCTCTTGCTCTATTACCTGCCAGGTGTAGTAAGGCCATGCTCCCACCAGGTCAACAGAGCAATAGGGATCGCCTGGAGAGAAAAACATTGCAGCCCTACACCTCTGTGGAGATCCTGGGTGAGGACAGAATGACCCCACTAGGAAATTCCCCACAGGAAAATGCTCTAGCATGAGTACAGGTCTAGAAAAAAAAATGTAGGACTCAAGTGCACCTGCCCTGTCCTCACCTTCTGGGACCTTCTCAAACTGAAGGTTTAAAATAGGATGCAGACATGGTACTAGTCACAAAACTGTTTCTCTCAAATGAGAAAAAAAAACAAAAAACAAAAACATTAACAGGGACCTGTAGAGTGATGTAGACCCTGAAATCATCCAACAGACATTTTAAACAGCCATCATGAAAGACTACTTAGGAAGCAATTATGACCATTTGAAACAACTGGAGAAAAGTAGCTTCAAAAGAGCAGCAGCCCATAAAAAGCTGGTCCTGGTGAGTTTGGAATGACTTCAAGACAAAGCTAACTGATGGGCATGGTGTCATAACAGAACTTGTAAGGGAAGATTCACAAACTTGAAGATGTCTGGAAAAGAGAACAGAATATCATTCACCAGAGAAAAACAAACTAAAAAAAAAAAAAAAAGTACAAATCCTCAGGGCCCCACATGACAAAGATCTAACATGTGTCACCATAAAGAGAATGAGGGAAGAGAGGAAAAGGGTATTCAAAGAAATGGCAGCTGAAATTCACACCCTCGAAAAGAATGTCATTTTAATACCTACAGGTTGGGCCTCGTTTGTTGGTTAAGCAACTCTTTCACAGGTTGTTGGGGGGGCACCAATAGAAAACACAGATATTTACATTATAATTCATAACAGTAGCAAAATTACATTTATGAAGTAGCAATGAAAATTAAATTTATAGTTGGGGGTCACCACATCATCAGGAACGATATTAAAGGATCACAGCTTTAGGAATGTTGAGAACCACTTCTCTAAAGACTTAAGTGTTGGATCCTTTTCTAGGTGCTAGTTACAGGCAGAAGGTGATTTTCTCATCAGAAACCAGCACCTCCCAGAGCTCCCAGGGACTAAACCACCAACCAAAGATTACACATGCAGGGATCCATGACTCTAGATATATATGTAGCAGAGGATTGCCTTATCTGGCATCAGTGGGATGGGAGGCCCTTGATCCTGTGGAAGGTTGGTGCCCCAGCATAGGGGGATCCTAGGGTGGTGAGGCAGGAGTGGGTGGGTAGGTAGAGGAGCCCCTCATAGAAGCAGGGGTAGGGAGGATGGCATAGGGGACTTGAAGAGTGGAAACCAGGAAGGGGAATAACATTTGAAATGTAAATAAATAAAATAACCAAGAAAAAAAAAAAAACAAAAGAAACCAGCAGATCAACAGAAAGTAGCACACATTCCTGTATCCATTACAAATCCTATTCATGGATGAAGGGCAATAGATGACAAGAATGTTCCTGATAGGGCTCTTCAAACATCAGGAGACCATGCAAGAAGAACCGAGGGACCAGAAAGGAATATAGAATGATATAGTTAAACATAATATCCCTTCTTTTTTTCAGTTTTCAAATGCTGTTGGATCATTGAAGAAAAAAAAAAAAAAAAAGGTAAGTAGCTAGAAAGGAAGTTTAAGTGTTTAACCACATAACCATGTAAGTTTAAGGTGGTGGATATGCTAATTAATTTTATTTCATCATTACAGGATGTATATACTCATAAACACATAAATATGCTCAATTTATGTCAATTAAAAATCAAACAAAGCCGGGCGTGGTGGTGCACGCCTTTAATCCCAGTACTAAGGAGGCAGAAACAGGTGGATTTCTGAGTTCGAGGCCAGCCTGGTCTACAAAGTGAGTTCCAGGACAGCCAGGACTACACAGAGAAACCCTGTCTCCAAAAACCAGAAAAAAAAAATCAGACAAAATTAGTCTTAGGATGCATTTGTCTGGCATGCACAAGGCCCTGGATTCGATCTTCAGCACTACAGATTTTTTTTAAATGAAATTAAAATATCATTAATCTGTCTGATGTGATTCTCAAGGCATGTAAAGGAATATTTGAGACAAAAGTGTCATAGATGGGAGCACCAAGAGATTTAAGGGAAGCTGGATTTTCACTTGCCCCACGACAGTGAAACAGCAGAAGCAATCATTGTGTGAGTATCTACTGCTGGCAGTATAGACAGAGCATGCATGAAGACACGTGAGAGCCCTCTAGAGAAAGGCCATGTAGCCCACTAGAAGGCAGCAAAAGAAACTAAAAAGGAACTACAAAGAAAATCAACAGAATGCAAAAATAAAATAGTACATGTGAACACTACCGATCACTTACTGCATTAGGAGCGAAAAGCCTAAACTAAACATGCTTATTAAAAACATGCATTATACAGTGGCATTTAAAAGCCCTACATTCTATCAATATGAAATTCACTTCAACTATAATGGCGTGAATTGGCTGAAGATAAGAGGAGCTAGAAGAGAAAGCATTAACCAAAAGGAAAAGAGTGGCTATATTCATATCCCATAAACTATAATTGGAGCAAGAAAATTTAGCAGTGAATTCACAGAAATTGGGACTAAAAGCTTACGACAAGTTAAACTCACTCCGAATATAACAAAATGCCTCATGCCAGTGCTTACACCGCAGCCCATAGTTTCTGCTTTAGTCATACTTTACAAGGCTAAGGGGGAATGATGCATATTGATAGAGCATCTGATCTACCAAGAGCAGTTAGTTCTAAGTAAGCATTCTACAAACAGAAGACCTGGAAATACACTAGACAAATATTAACAAAACCAGCAGGAGAGAATGGCAAATATGCCCATGGATTTCAGGATGTCAAACCCTCATTATACTCGAACATGTATAACAGTACAACTTGCAAGAAATCAAACAAGACTATGGCACAAAGTATTGTCCAACAGCCAGACATTACTGGTACAGTACTGATATATTACTGGTCACATTCTACCCAGTAAAAACAGGCTATGCATTTTTTTTCCCAGCATCCACAAAGAATTTACCAAGAGAGATGATACTCTAAGCCATAAAATAAACTTGTCAAGGTTTAAAATAATCACTATCATACAGAATTTGGAGTCATAAAAAATTAAATAGCAGAAATGTAAAAAAATAAAATAAAATTTTAAAAGTCCAGGTAGTCAAAGAACGTGCTTTAAAATAGTCAATGAGCATAAGATTCTTTACAGAGAAAAAAATAAATATGTAGAAATGAATGAAAATACTTGATATCACAAATTGAGAGGGAGTTTATAGAACTGAATGTTTATGTTTTTAAAAATCTCAGATCTCTAAAGTAAGATTCTTATTTAAAGAAATAGAAAAAAAAAAAAACTGGAAAAAATAAACCCAAACCAAGCCGAAGGAAATAATAAAGATGAGAACATAAACACACAAAATTAAAAACAGAAAAAAAAAATAGTAGAAAAACCAGGTGCAACTAAGAGTTTACTTTTAAAATACATCTATGAAACTTGACAACAGCTAAACACCTGACAAGGCACACAAAGGACAGACATGAGCAGGGAACAAACACCACATACCCTGGACTCTGTGTACACGCTGCACACACTAATGGGAGGGTGAAGCAAGGCGAAGCTGCCATTGGCCAAATGGTTTAATCGGTGAGTTCCACACAACATTTAAAAATACAAGTTCTACACATATATTTCCAGAAAGCTTGAAAAAAATATATAACTTTTCAAGTCACTTTCGAGTGAACACATGGTACAAAAGCCACAGCCGGTCTAACTGCCATGGCAAATACAAAGAAGAACCTGCCAATATTAAATGGGCTCTGCAGCTTTTTGTGGCTTTTTGTCTTGTTTTCTGTTCAGATATGTTTTGTTCTTGTTGGGGTTTTTTGTTGTTGTTGTTTTGTTTTGTTTTGACTGTTGCTTTTGTTTTTGTGTTTTGGAAGAAGGAGAGGAATGGAGAGAGACAGAGACAGGGGGCGGGGCAGAACATGAAGTTGGGCTAGCAGTGAGGTGGGGAGGATCAAGGAGGAGTTAAGGGTAGGTAAAAACAAACAAATAAACAAACAAACAAAAAACAGTGTATTGCATGTTTTGAATAAAATTGCATGTGTTTTAAATAAAATATTTTCTAAAAGATATATAGATGAAAACAGCAGGAATAAGATTTGCCTTATTAGCAGATAGTGTAATAACTTACTCAGAAAAATCTCATGACATCTACAGAAAATCAAAGAACAAACAAAATCAACTCATAAAAATAACCAGGAAACAACGAATTCAGAGGAGCAGTACAAAATCACATAATTTTTCTATGGATGACCAATATATATATGGAAACTGAAATTAAAAGCTCTATATCAGTTAAGGTCATTCCAAAGACTTAAGTGTATAGTGGCGGTACAGTTTTGTCACTATGGCTCTACAGTATAACCTGCAATCAAATACACTGACTCCTTCAACATTATTCTGCGTGCTCAAAATTTCTTTGGCTATCTGCGTTCTTTTATGTATCCACATGAATTTTATTTTATTTTTTCTACTTCTATGAGGAATGACATTGGAATTTTGACTGGGATTATATGAAATATCTCCTTTCGGTAAGAGAGACATTTTAAAAGTATTTATTTTCTCAGTCCGAGAGCACTATCTTAGTGTTACTATTGCTGTGATAAAGCACCACAAAGAAACTTAGGAATGAACGGGTTTATTCAGCTTACATTTCCATAGCATTGTTCAGCAGTGGAGAAAGTCAGGGCAGGAGCTCAAACAGGGCAGCACCCTGAAGGTAGGAGCTGATAAAGAAGTCATGGAAGGGTGGGGCTGCTCATCCTGGCTTGCTCAGTCTGCTTTCTTATAGAACCCAGGATCACTGGCCCAGGGATGACACCACCACAATAGGCTAGTCCCTCCCCAGTCAATCACCAATTAAGAAAATGCCTTACAGGTGGATTTTATGCAGGAATTTTCTCAATTGAGGTTTTCCACCTTTCATATAACTCTCTCTGGAGTCAAGTTGTCACATGATTAGCCAGCATAAGCATAGGAAAGCCCTCCCTGTCTTCTTCCATGTTTTAAAACTTACATTGTAGCTCTTCTTCAACTGTTTCAATGTATAGTATAGTAATTTTTTTCTTAGGCAATCACAAAACAGTCAAGCTTCTGGTTTGTCAATACAGTTGTTATTAGTAGATAAGGCTAAGAGGTTTTATATGATAATTTTGTATATTGTCACTTTGCTAAAACTGTTAAGAGCTAAGTTTTCTCACGGAGTCTTTAGGGTTTCTCATGCAAATTATTATAATGTCTGCAATTAGAGACTACAGCTGTCTTTCCTTCTTATTTGTATACATTTGTATCTTTTGCTTGTGGTACTCCTCTACCTAAGACATCAAATACTATATTGAATAAGAATGGAAAGAGTGGGGCTGCTCTGGAGGATCCAGGTTCAATTCCAGCACCCTCACAGCTGTCTGTAACTCCTGTTCCCAGGGATCTGACACAGACACGCATGCAGTCAAAACACCAAAGCACCCAAAACTAAACAAACAAACAAACAAACAAACAAATCAAAATGGAGAGAGTGGATCCCATTTCTTGTGCCTGATCTTTGTGACAATGCTTTTGGTTATTCTCCAGTTACTACATAGCCTTTATTATGTTGAGGTATACTCTCTTCATCCCTTACCTTTCCATTATTTTGATCATGTGGTGATGCTGTCAAAAGCCATTTCTGCATTTCTTGAGATGCTCCTGTGATTTCTACACAAAGTAATTAATTGCACTTATTGATTTATGTGTGTTAAACCATCCTATGCACCTGTGTAATGACGACAATTTGATCATGGTAAATGATTTTTTTATGTGTGTTTGAAGTTGCAGCAGAAAGTTGACTCAAATAAAAACCCTCACAGCTACCTTCACCTGATTTTTGATGACAATGTCAAAAATATACATTGTAGAAAGACAATGTCCTGGGGAAACTGAATATCAAAATACAGAAGAATGAAATCAGAACCCTCTACTTTTATTTACCCTTTACTAAATCAACTCCGATTGGATCAAAGACGTTAGTATAAGACTTAAAACACTGAAACTGTTAGAGGAAAGCATTCCAATACTAAGCATCAGCAAGGACTTTCTTATCTTTTTGGTTGTGAGCCTAGCCTTTAATGGCCGACCCATCTCCCCAGCCTGGCAAGGACTTTCTTAATAGAGTTCCAGTTGCTCGGAAAACAATGCCAAGAGTTTACAATATGGACTGTGGTGATCTGAGTGGTACATGGTTCTCCTTGGCTCATAGCTCTAATTTGGAAAGGTGGGGAACCTTTATGAGGTAGGGTTTTGCTGGAGGAAGTGGGTCACGATGGGTGGCTCTTGAAGTTTTATAGCTTGACGTCACTTCCAGGCTACAGGCTCAGTGTGACCTCATGTTCCTGCCACCATGCCTTTCTTGCCATGACAGGCAGCATCCCTGCCTAAACTGAGGTCAATATTTCCTCACTTGAGTTGCTTCTTGTCAAGTATATTGTCACACCAACCAGAAAAGCAACTAGCAGTGACACCTGATGAAATCTGAAAAGCTCTGCGCAGTAAATGAAACAGCTAATTAAATGAAGAGACAGCTTACAGAATGTGAGAAAAATCTTTGCCAGCTATAAGTCTGAAAGAGTACTGACATCTAAGTATATAAAGAACCTTAAAAAGAATTAAACTAAAAGAAATAAAACAACCCAGCCCAATAAATGGGCTAATAAAATGGAAAGTTCTAAAAAGGCAAAATACAAATGGCCAATAAACATACAGAAAACGTTTAGCACCACTAGTTATAGGAGAATTGCATATCAAAACCACAATGAAATTTGATCTCACCAGGACAGTCATTAAGACAAGAGCAAATGCTGGTGAGGATATGAACAAAAGGGACACCTGTTAAACACTGCTGGTGGGGACATAAACTAGTCCCACTACAATGGCAATCAGTGTGAGGATCTTACAAAACACTAGGATAAATCTACCATCATCCCTAGCCACGCCTCCACACCTCTGTATTTAACCAAGGGAGTCTAAATAAACACACGGCAAGGATACTTGCACATCAAGAGTGAAACACTGTTCAAAGTACTAAGCCCTGTAACCAATACAGGTATCCAACATCAGAGGGACGGATAAAGAAAATGTTGTATATATACAGGGTGGAATTTTCTCAGCCAGTATGACCAAAGAGTCCCAAGGAAGAAATCCTGATTTGGGAAAAGAGGCATAGAGAGAGGTGCAGAGAGGAAGAAAGGTGTAGCAGGGAGAGAAGGCCAAATATCAGCTATAATCTTTCCTATTGGTGTGGGTTAGCATGGAAGACTCCGACGTGTCATTTTATACAGGTGTGTCATTGCACTTTGCTCCTATTTGGCTCTAGCATCTCAGATCCTAGCCTCACCACCTGCTAATTGGGTTAGGATATGACAATAAAGTATAGTGCATGCAAACATAAGTACTCACAAAGTGAGAACCTAGAAGCCCTTAACCCACAAAGTTGCTCAGTGGTAGGTTTTTATGACTGTATATATGTCTTCCAGACCAGCAGCCAAACTCCTCCACACCCAAAGCCAAACCTGGCTCGACACTTGTTTCGTGGGAAATTTTGCCATACTCAACATAAAACTTCAGTGAAATGGCTTACATCATTTTTCTTCTAAATCTTTGGAATCTGTGTAGAATCCTTCATCCCGCACATCTGTCTGGACTTGCTGCAAGTCAGGACGCCAGCGGAGCCCTCTCTGGCAGATTCCTTTGCTCGGGCAGGCCAACCCCGGTCTCAAGAAGCACTGGGCCAGATGCAACTTTCAGATTCTGAAGAGTAACATTTTTGCGGGGGTGGGTGGGACCTGAAACAGGTGTGACATAGATACCCAATTGCTAGGGGCGTGGCATCCTTGCCAGGTTTCAGCTGGCCAGGAAAAAAAAAATCCCTTCTGCTAATGTTTGTCAGGCTCCTTGATCAACCGTAGCCTAGAGGTAGTGGAGGTGTTTCCTCAGAGCTCTCTCAAGCCTGCAGGCAAGCTCCTCCTGGGATGCTTCAAGGCTGCTTGTGGCTGGTGCAGCTAGTGCTTTTTCCTGTCCTTTTAAGGAAGGGAGCTCCATTGGTATCTCAGGGATTCACACACTCCCCCAGCCGGGAGCCAAAAGTAATGACTTCCTGTTCCTGCTGGGAATACACCAACATAATAGAGTCCATGATACTCCAAGCTCACCAAGATCTTCACATTCCCAGCAGATTCATTTATCTTGCTCCCCCGAGGCTTTCCAAAAGGTGACACCTCTCTATCAAAGGCCTTAGGAAAAGAACATTTGCTCAGCCACCAGTAGGACTTTACAGTTTCCTTTCTCTGCGGGGCTCATTTCAATCTGGTCTGGCCGAGCCACCACACTGCCTTTACTCCAGACAAAAATACTTGAATGTCAAAGTGCAAATCAAGATGCAAAATGTCACATGAAGGCTGAGGCAGGTGTACATTGCATGTACTATTTAGTTTTAAGCTAAAAGAAAAATATCTGAATGGCATGCTGTGGCTTCTAGGCAGCTGGGAAGCAAAGGGCAGGAGGAGATGCTTTACACAGGCCTGTATTCAACAGAAAATCGTTGCTAACAAAACTTCCTGTCTGAAGCTTAGACTGAAGCAGTCTATTGTTTCTTTTCCAAAATGCAGCTTGTCTACAATTTAAAAAAAAAAAAAAAAAAAAAAGACACTTGATGTTGCCTTTCAGCAAAGATGATCCTGTTTCTCTTTCTTCTAGCCCGTGCCAGAGATGAGCCCAGGGTTTTCCTACATGGAAGTGTTCCCTGGATTTTGGTTACCTTTGCACCATCTGGAGGCTGTACCTGATTCCCCACTGCCCCTCTCTGATCCTCTCCCTCTCTCCCCAAATGGTCCACCGCAGGGTCATATATACTCTGGTCTCTCCTCTGGCTATGCTCCCCCACATATCTATAATGAACTTTCGCCTTCACCATCCCTAGGAGCAGACATGTTCCTTTTCCTTCTGTTTCTTTTCCATGCAGACAGAATTAGAGAGTGAAAGATATTCAAAGCAGAAATTCCAATATTTAACTTTGTTCCATCCCAGGACATGCCATCTGGGTGGCCTTTTCTTCTTTTTCTTTTTTCCATACATTTAATTTTATGAACGGATCTATCATCTTAGCCAATGAGAAGAAAGTGGAAGAGGAAGAAAGAGGAAATTGAGAATACTTCGTGACCTGGTCTTTCTGGGTCAGGAAAAAAAAAAGACTTCCCTCACTTTCTCACTGCACACCTGCACTATGCACCTCATCCTACAATGTGTGTGTGTGTGTGTGTGTGTGTGTGTGTGTGTGTGTGTGTGTGTGTGGTGTGTCCAAGCACATGCATGTGAGCACATGTATGTACAGGGATGGGGGTTGTACCCTCTGCCTCATCTCTTGGTCAGTTACAGGTCTCTTGTTTATCACCCAGACTAGGACCCTCTCCTCTTTCTTCCATGGAACATGACTACAGTCAGCATAAACATCCCTCTTATTTTGTACTAGGGACTCCTTAAATGGCCCTCTATGTTGGAGAGCATATTTATCTGCTGAGCACCCAACTGTGCACATCCCCACTCTGCAGGAACACAAGGGCCAGGACCAACACACACTTGGCTTCATGTCTAGGCACCATACTGAGTTCTGCTCAATACTTCTAGAAGCAACTAGCTCCTTCCTATATGTTTATCTTCAGACTTCAGAATGTGATCTGTTTATCTTCAGATTTTTTTGGAGAGTGTTTTTATTATCCAGGTTAAACAGGAGCAACTTTGCTTAACTCCCCCAGCAAGCGGCTTTAATGTATGTCTTCATTTCTTCCTTCTTTTATGCACTAAACTTAGTTTGGATGGCATCGTCATTTTCCTCCTTCTAGAACTTTCTACCGAATGCTGCCTTCTCTCCCACCTGCAGTGGTGCTCTGTTTACTGGCATCTTCTCTTGGACAATACATACCACAAAGCCTCCCCTTCCTTGATCACAAAAACATTGTTTTTCTCTCTGTTCCAATCTTCTCAAATCCCTTCTGCCCTCATTTGCATGGCCTTACAAGACACTCACAGTGAAAAAGGATAATACAAAGCCAAGGTCTGAGTGAGCATTATGCATGTTCTCGTTGCTGGCACAAGTCACAGGCCCTGACACAAGTCAGACTTCAATGGAAGTGCTCTACGTGGAATCTTCAACTTACTGCCCATGTTCAGCATCATTGAAGAATTAGACAAAGTATCACTAACCATGGATCAAAATCCAAATTCTAGTAGATCCCACTGAATGAGTAAGCTTTTAAACTCTCTTTTAAATTAAAAAGAGAGTGCACATCAAACCAGTGCTATAAATCAGTCTGTATATTTTGTTTCAGTTAAAAATGGCTAAAATACATAAGGCTTCATTTCATTCCTAAGTGTGGCTTCAAGGACTCAGTGAAGGTTATGGTGCCACCATGCGTCTTAGGACAAGATCAAGTGTCTGTCTACCCTCAAGGCCAATATATCAAAGCCTTGGTGTGTGACTAGTGAATGCTGGGTGCCATGACACCAACCTCTGTGAGCCCAATCAATGTGCCTATATTTGCTGGTATGAGACAGTAGGACATGCAAAATAGGGTACTTTCTAATCTAGTAGTTGGTAAATATATATGGAATGGTGCACATTACTGTTTGTGTGACTGTACCTATAAATTCTACTTATAAAAAATATATTTATTAATTCTACTAGTGCTATCTCTGTCTGTCTGTCTGTCTGTCTGTCTGTCTTCTCTCTCCTGTCTCTGCTGTACTGGAGATGAAATCAATAACTCACACATTCTGATTACATTCTCAACCACTGGACTTCAATTAATCTCTCAGATATTTACATTCTGAGGCTGCTGGTTTATAGATACCTCCTACCAAGACCAGATGATCCCTTCTCCTGTCCTGTACCCTAAGAAAAGTGCTGATCTTCTAGGTTGTCCTCGGTAGTAGGTGCCATTCCAACAGGTAACAGATTCCCACATCTGGCCCCAGCTTTCCTGCATGTGTGCTGTGTATGTCTTCTCTTCATCATACCTAGTCAGGATTACAGGACCCAAGCCACATGGCTTCTGATATATATCTTTGGTGCTTAACTCTAGGATACATACTTAAGTCATAATTTTTTAAGAAACAACAGTGGGGCTGGGCGTGGTGGTGCATGCCTTTAATCCCAGCACTCGGGAGGCAGAGACAGGCAGATTTCTGAGTTTGAGGCCAGCCTGGTCTACAAAGTGAGTTCCAGGACAGCCAGGGCTATACAGAGAAACCCTGTCTCGAAAAAAAAACAAAAAAACAAAAAAAAAAAAAAACAACAGTGGGACTTTTTTTTCTGATTCCAAACTCACTTTATATATTCATACAAAGGAGGGGAAATGGAATCCGATCATTACAGCATCAGGTGACATCTTTAAGTGATGACATACCCATAGCACCCTCCAAGATTTCCATGAATGAGCTTGGTTAATATAACAACTCTATGATACATGAGACATCACTCTCCCACCTTAGAAGTAAGGTTTTGGAGTCACACAGGTGACTTCATAACCCATAACAAAGACACTGAAGGCTTCAGTAGTCATAATAAGTACAAGCATCTCCACTGGATTTGA
The DNA here is from genome assembly GCA_902729485.2 of Mus minutoides. NCBI lineage: Eukaryota > Metazoa > Chordata > Mammalia > Rodentia > Muridae > Mus > Mus minutoides. Next base: position 2,511,691 of record LR753311.1, read on the forward strand.
ATCAGAGCCCTTAGATACAATCTTATAATTGGTCATTTAAGGGGAACCAGGAGATGCAAGACCCTGAACATGGTTTCCACTTGTGTGCATATAGCTCCTGAAGAGTTACAAAAATGTGATTTTTCTTTCTGCTGGTAATTAATAAGGTTGGCAGACAGTGTCTTAGTTTGAATATCATTCTATTAACTTTATCTGGGACACAAAAACATATTTTATTATGTCCTCAATAATAAGTTTTATCCATTGTCTTTTTAATGATATCCAAGTATATTTTATTAAACATCAACATCATTTTAACATTTAATTAGTTACTAGTTTTTTTTTATTAACTTAAGATGCAACCTATTTCCTCAGGTATGCTAGACCCAACCGCTAAGCTCAACCCAACCGTGGCTTTGAAATTTGGGCTTTTTTTTTTTCCATAGGGATGAAAAGATTTATTTGCACAAAATAGGACATTTTCTCAAATTAATTTGGAATAACAAAAAACCCAGGATAGGGAAAATTATTCTCAACAATTATCCTCCTCTGCAGGTTACCCTAGTTTTATGTCATTAACCCATTAGGGCCCATGAGGGATGATGCCTAGGGAGGATGTTGGAAGACTGTTAACCTTAGAAAGGCTTATCTGCAGAAGTGGGGTAACTAAAGTCATCATTAGGCCAAAGATATCATTTAGCATTAAAGCTTCTGCGGAGCATGCAGAGGTCCTGGGTTCAATTCTCAGCACCACAAACAAAACAAAACAAAACAAAACAACAACAACAAAAACAATGTAAAACAATGTAGGTAACAGGTGCCAAGGCTGAGGCAAAAAGGCTTCAGAGTGAACAATGGAGACCCATTTAGAGTGTTTCAATAGTGTTCCAGCAGATGATCCAATCTGAGTAGAAAAGCCAACTAGATGGAGAAGCTATGTGAGAAGATAGCATCCAAGGCACATGGTCCTATATATCCTAAAATGAGGGACATTACATGGCTGAAGAGACCTGACCTGGGAAGGGCAGAGGAAGATCCTGTGAGGCTGACAGGTCATTCTTGAGTACATTTTCTTATAGTGGGAGCTGGCCAAGTATAGTGAAACAACGAGCAAGTATGTGTGGATCTGCTTCCAGTGAGCTCAGGGGGAGGGCTCAGTCTGAGGCCTGGCTTCTTTCTAGACACAGAGAGAACAAAACCAAGCACAGGAAGGCAAACACTGCATGGCCTCACTCATTTGTGGAATCAAAACAAATGCCGTTATGGGAATAAAGTATAGAAGGGTAAGGGTAATTATTGAAAGACATGGGCAGGAAAAAGGAGGAGGATAGAAAGAGGCTAGATAATAGCTACTGGAGTGCATTTAGAGAGTGGGATTAGAGCTTATGTTCTACTGAAAAGTAGAACAGACTCAGCCAGAATAAGTAGAAGGGAATATTTAAGGTTACCCCACTGTATACCTGGTAGTTATCCCAATTTGATCTGTATACATTATTTATGTGTATCTGATTATAATTCTATAACCCATACGTTTATACATTTTTATACACAAAATTTAAATACAAAGTTTTTGTTTGTTTGTTTGTTTGTTTGTTTGTTTGTTTGTTTTTCGAGACAGGGTTTCTGGCTGTCCTGGAACTCACTCTGTAGACCAGGCTGGCCTCGAACTCAGAAATCCGCCTGCCTCTGCCTCCCAATGCTGGGATTAAAGGCATGTGCCACCATGCCCAGCTTTAAATACAAAGTTTAAAAATAGATACAAAGAAAGATCATAACACATACATACACACACACACACACACACACACACACACAAACATACACATTGTAAAAACCAGTTTATCAAGTTTCTGGAAGGGGGTTTTGCAATTTATAACCATAAAATGGCAGAATTGCTGTATTAAGTTAACAAGATTGTCACAAGCAAACACAATAGGCTGGTGGCTTAAATCAGATTTTACTTTCTCAGGCCTGGTTTCTGCAGAGGCTCCTCCTGTTAGCTCCCAGATACCACCTTTTTCCCGTGTCTTCATGTGGCATTTGCTTTGTGTTTGGGTTCTTGGTATGTCCACATCTCCCCTGTTTATGGGAATAGCAGGTCAGTGATTCATCTCAAAGGCATCATTTAACTTTCATGAATCTCAGAGACTCCTTCTCCTAATGTGGTCACATTAATGTGATGGGGACTAGGAGTTCACTAAATTTGATTAATTATGTCCTTAAGAGCTGAGAAAACTAGTTGGCTTCATATCTACCCAAGGGGCTGCTTCTCAATGCCAGGCAAGAGGAGACAGCATAACAAGAGAACCAGAACTGCATGCATCGTGTGAGGCTATTAGGCTAGCCTCATTCCTGCTCAGACTCAGAGATTACACTTGCCCCTACTGGACAATGCTCATAGCCAGCTGAAATAGGAATCCCTTGTGCAGTTGTGTAGCATGGGACTTATTCCTTGTTGCCAAAGAGAGATAAAGGATGCTCTGATATCAAAATAAGTACAGGGAGGCAGAGGTAGACCTTCATTTGGATATACAGGAAGAAGCAGAAACACTTGATGAACAGGCTTTTGGAGTCTAGTGAAAGTCTATAATATTGTTTATAGGGAAACAACTTCCAGTTAGACTTCACTCATAAGAAATAAAGTACTAAATACATAAGACCAAATTTCTTGAGTTCTTTGTATATTTTGGATCTTAGCCCTCTATCAGATGTAGGGTTGGTGAAGATATTTTCTCAATATATGGGTTGCCATTTTGTCCTATTGACAGTGTCCTTTGCCTTAGAGAAGCTTTGCAATTTTATGAGGTCCCATTTGTCAATTCTTGATCTTAGAGCATAAGCTATTGGTGTTCTATTTAGGAAGTTTTCCACTGTGCTCATGCATTCAAGGCTCTTCCCCACTTTCTCTTCTATTACTTTCATGTGAAGGTCCTTGATCCACTTAGACTTGAGCTTTGTACAAGGAGATAAGAATGGATCAACTGCTGATAGCCAGTTAAACCAGCACCATTTGTTGAAAATGCTGTCTTTTTTTCCACTGGATGGTTTTAGCTCCCTTGTCAAAGATCAAGTGACCATCAGTGTGTGGGTTCATTTCTGGGTCTTCAATTCTATTCCATTGTTCTACCTGCCTGTCTCTGTACCAATACCAGTTTTTATCACTATAGCTCTATAGTACAGCTTGAGGTCAGTGATCATGATTCCCCCAGAAGTTCTCAAATTTCCTTGGGTCTGTAGTTACAGGTAACCTGTATGATGTGCACAGTGTACACCAAACTTGAGACCTCTGAAAGATCATATGCTCTTAACCACTGATCTCTGGGGATGAGGTTCTATTCATAAAAATGTACCCTGTCTCAGGACAGATGTGTCTCAGGACAGATGTGTCTCAGGAAAGATGTGTCTCAGATATGGAGATCTCTTGGTGCTGCCTCAAAGATATTGGCAAGAAGTTGACATTGGGCTAGGACAAGGACGTAGGCTCAAGATCTTGATCATCTTAATAAATCCCTGAATACAATTGGATCTTTGTTTATGGACCTTTAAATATCCTACCTTCAAATATAGGTACATTCTGAGATGTTACGGGTATAACCACAACATATAAGTTTTGAGTGAGACCCAATCTGGTCCATAATAGCATCCAATATGAAAGTCTTTATCCTAAGTGGGAACCAGTTCCCAGCTTTTCTCTTTAGGCGAGATTCTTCTCTAGCATTCCATAATTCTCAAAGTCATGGTTTTCTCTTTAGCCTTTTAGTTTATCAGACATGAAATTGTAAACTTCTGTTGTTATCAATATTTCATTTTTTTTTCAATCTTTAAATGGCTTTTACTACTTCTCTGGTAGTTCTGGCCCACACTGACGTCTGTCTAAGTAGCTACCTTAACACTTTTAAGCATGCTTTCAAGGAACTCATAGCATGCACTCACATTTTTGACACCAAGAGCTCATTGCAATGTGGTCAGACTCAGAGTCCATGAGCCATGAACGACTCTGAGGATTCTGCTCTCTGCCTGGAATAGCAGTGGGCATGAATGCTCGAGGGCTTTTTAGTGCACTATGTGCAGAGGTTCAGCTCTGCAGCAGACCATGGAGAGCCTTATTTAATAAGGAATTGATGAGTGCTCCCAAAGGACATAGTCCCTACCCTGCCAGTCAAGGTGATAGCGTCTGATGTCTGCCTTTTCTGAATTCTCAGCCCAGGGAAGAGGTCAAACAGAACTCAGAGTTTTTGGCCACCCTTTCTCAAAGCAAAGAATAAAGAATAATGAAGGCAAATAAACTCCTTTTAATAAGTTGCTGGTGGACCACAGTCTACAGTAATTTTAAGCCCATTAAACAGTGGAATTAGAAAGAAAATCATATTTCAGGAAGAATACTTTCTGCATAAATACCACCTAATTTAGCTAAGCCTACTTTATGAATTTGAATTTCTTTATATAAAACTTCAGACACAAGACCTGTGACCAAAGCAGCTTTGTGGACATAGTCTTATTGCCTTACTTTAGATTTTGGCATCAAACCATTTACTGAACCACCAAGGTAAACTGTCCATTTTTAATTCAATATCCTCCCCCCTCCATTTCCTCAATAACTCAGTACTTATGACTGGGCTGTAGAGATTAATTCTGCATTCTTTACTAATGTATGTGCACCATGCCATGGATGAGATAGGGCTTGAAACAAAAACTACTGATCTAATTCTCAACATAGTTGTATTGGGAATTGTCTGAGCACTAGAGATTAAGGCAGCCAAGATGGATTAGTGCTGTCCTGCAGAGAGTCTCCTTCAGTTGGTGGGCTAGAGTTTGACAAACATGCTTACTTTGCTGATGGTCATGCAGGCTATTGAAATTTCATTAGCCAAGATCCAAGCACATAGCCATGTCAACAAGAGTCTCCCTGAAGAGCATATCTGGCGCACTCTGACTCCCAACATGAACATCCTTGAATAACTACAAATAAATTTAATTTACTTTGTAATTCAAATAAAATTACAAAGTAAATTAAACTTAGGAACACTGAAAGAACTATATAGGTAACCCATGTAGTTTAATATAGTGCTCCATAAGGTGTAGTATCATGGACAAATGCTACTCCAAAGACTATACCACAGCTTTCAGAGGTTCAGACATGAGTTTGACCTGGTGCCCTCTTTTGGAATTACTATAAGCATATGTGCCCTGAGAACCTTTTCTAGAAGAAGAGGGACAGAAGGCAGTAGGACCAGAATTAGTAAGCTATTAGGAGCCATGGTCTACTTTACACACATACACACACACACACACACACACACACAGAGAGAGAGAGAGAGAGAGAGAGAGAGAATCTAGGGTTCACAAATGTGTCTTTACAAAATTTTGAGGGAGGAATCTTCTGTGGTCTTTCTTAATTCAGAATTCATCCAGACATTATGTGACCATACCTTGTGTGTCTCCTTCTGTAACAAGCATATCATTCTGTGTCTATTCACACATTCTATGAAAGTGCTTTGTCTGTGTCATCCAAGTATACAAGATACCAGTTATATCCTTTTATAAATTTCACTCCCCTAACACCAGATTTAGGCATTCAGCATAACACGTCATTATAAAAGTCCTAATCTCAATGCAGATATTTCCAGGGTTAAAGAGTCATCTATCTTCCCAGGCATTTATTATAGGCTCTGACCCTCACCTACTTCCTAGAGAGGGCCAGAAATTCTGTGTACATTTACAGAACTTATGATATTCCCTCTAGTCATGTGGAAATACCTCATTTGGAAGATATTTTAAATCTACCTCCTGCCTCTTTCACATTCTCTTTTTCTTATTCTCTCAACCAATCAGATAAAGACCAGGAAATCTGTCACTCTTTTCGATGTAATGCAGGTAGTATCTCTGTGTTGCTCATGCTGCTCATGTTTTAAAGGCAAACTTTCATAGTGGCACATGAGTAGAGAATATCCCTTGCTTAGTGACTTGTATGTTTTTTCCTGCCATTTTCCCATTGATGGGTACTGAGTTCCTAAGTCCTTTAAGTTTCTGCAGGTTCAGTGAGATCCACCACACATTCATGCATTTTTATTTATGTGCTTTAACACCTTTAATGGCTTCTCTATCCTTTCTTCTACACCAGATGAGATATAAGATGTTCTGGAAGTCTTTTGGGAGAGGGAGGAGGGAGTCTTAAAAGTAACTTACATTCTACATGTAAACTACAATGAAGCTATAGAATTGTAAATGTGAATGACCCTCAGTAGTAATCTTGTCTAACCCTTTATGTTACTCACAAGAAGCTGAGACCTGAGGTGCCAAAGGACTGCTGCAGCCCTTTCCTTTAAGATAAGTTTTGGGTATGTACTGTTGCTATGTCTGGCACAGGCTTGGTAGGGATAGAATGACAGGAAGGTCGATGGCTGTTGTGAGTGTAAGGTTTGTTTGTATAATAACGTACACATTCCACATTACTCCTTCAAGAAATACCCTCTCTGTTAATGTTAATAACACCATGATAATCAGAGACAGCATGAGCCTAGGAGGCGAAGGTGTGGCTAATGTCTTAGCAAAATGGTAAACACTGGGACCTTAAGGACAGCCCTTAAGGCTATGGAAAAGAACTCTAAAAACATGAGTTCAAAAATATAAAATGTCTCAAAAAAAAATAAGGAGGTCATATGGAGCATAAGGGGTTTAGGAACAAAATCATTCACAAGAGCTAACTTGTCAGAAAGATATTAAGGAAGGAGATAAAGAGATTTAGGGAATGGTAATTACAAGAGATCCCACCCAGCTAAGTTTATTTTTTATATGGTTACAAAGGTAGGTAAATTCCTGAGTTCTGGGTAGGTCTGGGACAAAGCAAGATTAGGCCCAGGTGTGGTAGAAATGGTAATTTCAGGACAAGATCCCACCCAGCTAGCTTATTATCTGTACTTAACAGAGGCAGGCAGATCTCTGAATTCTTTTGCAAGGTTAAAAGAAAATATATGTCTCCTATGAATTAAGGGGCTGAAATCATGGGATGCTGATTCACAAGATAATTAAAAGAAAACCTGTTTATATGTAAAACAAAAGGCTAGGCTTATGATCTGCAAGAGATAAGCTATCCAGAGAATTTTGAGAATAGCTAGGGGAACTGCTTGGAAAACCTCTCCAGCAGAAAACAGAGAGAGAGAAAGAGAGAGAGAGAGAGAGAGAGAGAGAGAGAGAGAGAGAGAGCTGTCTAGAGATCTCTAGAGAAAGTAGATCAGAGAGGAAGAGAGTAGAATAGAGAGAAATCAGGCTAGAAAGCTTTCTCAAGCAGATCATAAGCCTTCAGCGTAGACCCACAATTTGACTTCATTTCACTGCTCCTAGACACCCCTTCCTCAGAACCCTTCACCAAGCTGGAGGCTGTTCCTTGGCATACCATCTGCTATGATACATTGTATTTTATGCTGCAGGGAGGAGCCTGCAAAATCATCTGTTTCCAGTATGTTGTTGTTTAGAATTTAGAATAGAAATCAATTCTTTCCATTACTCTCTTAGCTTTCTCTCATCCATTCCCATTTATAACATAATAGTTTCTTTAACTCTCTGCATGCCTCACATATACATGATGCCCAAGACTAATAAAAAGCTATTTGTACTTAACATAAAGCTATATTTGATAAGGCTGTTTCTTTTGGGAAACCCAAGCCTTGAGGAAGGAACCTCAATGAAATGAAACGGAAGAAAATCAGAGTCTAAAATTGCAGATTCTATGTCTCTGTGACAAAGCACAGTTGTCTAAAGAGAAGATACACTACAGAAGGTTTCCCTGAGAGGATGGTCCTGGGTTCGTTTTCTAATGCAAGCTGGAAGACAGATGTGTCAGGCATGCTCCAGCTTTAAAACTGTGTTGATAAAATTGAAAAAAAACCCAGCAAAGTAAAAGGTCAACTCACAAAACATGGTATTTTAAGACTAATCCGCTTTAAAACATACACGTTGCCAGTTTTAATGCATTCTGATCCTTAGTCTGATTCACCAATAAACCTGCTACAAAGCAACTTTTTAGGACTATGTAGCACTGCCTTGACTGTGCAGGGTTTGAAGAAGACATCTCTCAGTCTTGTTAGCCTTTACTTCTCAGTTTCCTACCCTACTCCCCCTGGAGTTACAAGCCTCATTTTTATATCTGTTAGCTCATTTAACTGGATATATTGAAACCTGCTATTCTCGGGAGTGCTTTAAACAAAGCCAGGCCTTTCTTACCTCACTGGGTTATATGAACAGTGATGGGATGAGATAGGTATGATTCTCTGTAGTCTTTGTTTATTAAGTCATTGATCAGACGTGCAACTCTGTCTATGGAATTCTAAGAGAAAGCACACGGGCTCTATGCAGGATGCAGCCATGTAATCACATGCCTAAGCAATTAAAGTACCGGTGTAATCATCAGTGACTGTCATTCAACCATTTCTAGCACAGAGTGCTGGTCACCAGCATTCAGAGTGAGACGGGTGACGCTACAGGTAAGCAGCAGACCCATAGCATAACAGTCAACGTCGCTGTAAACAGCAGATGTGGAGGTGTGCCACCGGGACATTGTGGAGAAAGACAAAAGGACTACTTGGTTTGGGGAATCTATTTCCCCATGCCATGTGCTTCAATTAATTAGCATAGCTAACTGTCTCTTGTATTATTGAATCAAAGCAAATGTAGATCTTAAACCTAGACAATAACTTACAACCATATACTAAAATCCCAAGTCACACATCAAAACTGTTCCTGAACCAATCATACAACTGAAGTTCCGGAGCACTACCTGCTCAGCAGTTAAACAAAGGCAGGCAGCTGTGTGAAGATACATGATATGAACACCCACTTACTTGTCAGACATCTATCAGACACTACTATGAAGAGTTTAGTTCTAGCTGTTTGGCCATCTGCTGACAGCAGCATTTGGCCTTGTGAGAGAATATGTAAATGCTATGGCTTCATATACAGGGAGAATATGTGCTTGCACCCTCATCTCCATGAACTTCATTTAGTATCCAAAGAAGACTAAGAAGTGCAGCTATTTATATAATTCCAACAGAGGAGTAGGCATCTGGTATGACACCAGGCCTGGATCCTTCTCCATGATGCCTGGATAGACCAAAGTTCAGAGTTATAAGCATCAGGGAAACAAATACTGTGTTCTTAGATCCCTGATGAAGACACACTGAGACCAGGAGGACTAACACAAAGCCTTAAGCAAGGAATAGATGAAAAAAAAAAAAAAAAGAGGACACTAAATTGGAAGTAGGAGGAGATAGGAGGTACATTCAGGGACAAGCATTAGGGCAAGGACTGAGAGTTAATATGATGATAACATACTGCATGAGATTCTTTTTTTTTTTCAACTTTTATTAGATATTTTCTTCATTTACATTTCAAGTGTTATCCAGAAAGTTCCCTGTATCCTCCCCCCTCCCGGCCCTGCTCCCCTACCCACCCGCTCCCACCCCTTGGCCCCGGCGTTCCCCTGTATTGGGGCATATAAAGTCACTGCATGAGATTCTTAAAGTATTATATTAAAAATAAAATATAAAATTATTTCTGTGCAATCTCAAACCAGACCAAATTGCAGTGTGGAGAGGGTAGGTGGTCATGAAGTCCCCTAAACAAGAAGCTATTGGCAAATGAGCTCTGCATGAAGGACAGTCAATTTTCTTTAGTAAGAGTATAAGCTCTGGCAAGTCTACCACACTTCAGTGGGAGGCCACACATCCATGAGTATATGGTCAGTGCAAATAGTACTTGATGGGTAAATAATAAATAAGAGAATATAAAGCTGCCTGGGTAGGGGCAGGAAATGTATCTGGGAGGAGTTGGTGGGGGTAAATATAATCAAACCACATTATACAAGATTCTCAAAGAACTAATGAAATATGAAAATTATTTAAAAAAAAGTAGTATCATCAAGTAGAAAGCATGAACTCTAACGCATGAGCCTATGGGAACATTTTGAATTCAAATCACATTAACTTAAACACAGAGTAATACTACATGAATCTCAAGATTATAGAGCACAGCAAATAACCATAGCAACAACCAATCTGAAGCCAAGACTGAATCAAGCCCTGCAGAGAAGGCCTGGGAGGGAGAGAAATGTGTTTTCGTTTCCAGGCAGAAATGAATACTTGCTTTAGTTTCTACTCTGCACATCTCAAAAAAAAAAAAAAAAAAAAAAATTGAGCCATATGAATGAGCTAGGGAGGAGGTTAGAGGGGGAGGGGGAAGAACCAGGTACTCCCAGGAGACAAAGCAAAGTACATTCTGCCAGTCCTCCACCTCTCCTGCAGTCCTTCACCACTGAAGTCTCTGATTGCTTTCTCTGATCTCCCCTAATAGGATTTTAAAGCTGGCCTTTAGGGGTTAGTGTAGCTTATTAGTCGGCCAGGGTTATGTCAGGGGCTGTTCTGAAATGAAACACTTTGCCCAGTAAGACTCCCTCAAACTCCATGTGGACCAATATATGTGGGGTTCAGGGGTGCAGTTACAGCTCAGGCATTCATACCTCCTCCATCTTTAATTCTTGACATGTGCCAAGTTTTCCACACAAAGCAACAAGGAACTCTGAGATTCTCTATTGTCTAAGTACGTGCCCAGCCTTCCAGGCACTCAGTATACAAGAGCTTGTCGAAGCCTGCTCTGACTCTTCTATTACCAGGTGTGGTGGTTTGAGTATGTTTGGCCTCCCATAGACTCATGTGTTTGAATGCTTAGCCCACAGGGAGTGGCACTATTAGGAGGTGTGGCCTTGGTGGAGGAAGTGTGTCAGAGTTGGGGGTGGGCTTTGAGGTCTCCTATACTTAAGCTCTGCCCAGTGTGGAATTCCAGTCTCCTCCTGGCTGCCTTTGGATCAAGATGGACAATGCTCCAGAACCATGTCAGCCTGGATACTGCCATGCTTCCCACCATGATGATAATGGACTAATCCTCTGAAACTGTAAGCCAGCCACAATTAAATGTTTTCCTTTATAAGAGTTGTCTTGTTCATGGTGTCTCTTCACAGCAATAAAACCCTCACTAAGACACCTGGATCTCTTTAAATGTCTGGCTAGTGTTTTTATTACTATATTTTTTAAGTAAGTAAATGAAAACATATGGCCTTTTCAATGAGTGGTGCTATAAGGATGACATATCCACATGCAAAATGAATATTTAATCATATCTTATACCATATGCAAAAGTAAACTCAGGGGAATTATAGACTTATTATTTTTGAGTGCTGGGAACAAATCCAGACCCTTATGCATATTAAGCAAGCACTTTATCATTGACCTACTTCCCTAGCCAAGAGCATAAATTTAATAGAGGTAAAATGTAAACCTTGTAAGTTCATTTAAATACTCACAGGGCAGAGAAGGGAAAGTGTAAGCCTTATAGTAGAATATAAGATAAAATCTATGGCAATGTTTTAGCTATGCGGTTTAGATATAGCAATAAAAGCATGATCTATACAGGAACAACAGCAATCCATCAATTGGATTTTATTATAATAAAAAGCTTTTGTCTGAGAAAATTACTATGACAGAGATAAAACAAATTTAAATCACTTATATTACAAGACATGTATTCCGAACATATAAAATCTTGCTGAAACTCAATACCAAGAAACAATTCAGTTTAAAAAACAATGCAAACTTCACATACCTTACCCAAGAACACAAACACATATAGACAGGTTCAGCATCATGAGCTGTTAGTAGATTATAAATTAAAACTTCAAGATACCATCTCACTCACTAGAATGGATAATAATAAAATCTGACAGAACCAACTTCTGGCTCCACCTTTCACAAGTTAGTGGTGGAATTCCAATGATACAGTGACTCTAAAGCTAAGTGCTACACACCATCTGTGAGGCTTACAAACAATCCTATTGCTAAAGCACTTTTTGCAAAGAAATCAAGGCATAAGACCAGGTACTCGCCTCCAGGGATCTGTGGTTCAGCCACTGTCTACTGATAAGTGAGGAAAACTAGACCATGTTTTTCTGAGACACTGGAGAAAGCAAAAATGTAGAAACAAAAATCATATACACTCTTGCCAGGAGCAGGAGAGGAAGAAGGTGAAGAATATAATAGGAAACCAGGAAACTTTGAGAGTAATAAAAATGTTCTATGTCCCTCTTGGGCTAGTTATTTCATCACTACATGTTTTCCCAAACCAATTAAAGGACACACTATAAATAGCAAAGGATAGTGTGTAGTTTTATCTGAGTTTCGGGACCTAGTACAGTGCACTGTGATTACAGTATCTGCTTGTCTCTTTCCATTGAGCTGTCAATGTCAAGGAGAGACAGGATTTGATTGGCTCAGAACCCTGGAATAATAAGTACCACGCAGCTGAATGCTGCTGACTTGAAGCATCAATCCACAGTGAGGGCTATCAGAAAAGCTGGAGAGTCGGGCAGAGGAGAAAACTGGTGTCTTATCTGAACTCACAACCATTACCTAGGGAACAAAAAAGGGCCTGCCTGGTTCCTGCACCTACAACAGCACAGGGCCACTGAGCTGTGAGCATTGTATCATCGTGAACAACATTTCATCTTGTTTATCCAATCAGCTTCCAGTGAAGCAGAACTTCATGCAACTAATAGAGCAGCCAATGCAGAGATCAGTGTGGCTGTGCTACTCAATGTCGCCACCTTATTGCTAAATACGTTCTTCCAAATGGACCAGAAATTTAGCACGTGTCTATTTCATTCAGCTCAGTTTCATAACTATGAAGCGTACAGAAGATTAGGAATGTGACAACTTATATTTGGTAAACTATTACTAAAATCTGACGATGCTAATGTTATCTATATCCCTCACAGACACATGATATGATCACCTAACTAAAATCTGACAATGATAATGTTATCTATACCCCACATACATGTACAAAATGCTCACCTAATAAAATCACAAAATTGCCTACCAGATGGACCATATGGAAGGGAATGCTTTGATTTCAGGTGAAAACTAACTCTACACTCACTGGTTTATTAGGATATTCAGAAATATTGTAAGACAAATATGATTGGTACATTGTCCAGTAATCACAGAGGCTTGCTCTGGCAGCCGGTGCAGAGATACACATCCAGATATTATGCAGAGAGATAGTCTAAATTGGAGGTCTCTATCAGGTCCCTCCTCTCAGAGCTCAAGGAACCCAGAAGAAGAGGAGGAGGAAGGATTGTAGGAGTCAGAGGGAGTGGAGGGCACTCCACTGAATCAACTAAGCAGGGATCATATGGGTCCACAAAGACTGAAGTGTGAAGTACAGGGTCTGCATGGGTCTATACCAGGTCCTCTGTGTACCTGATATAATTGTTAGTTTGGTGTTCTTGTGGGACTCCTATCAATGGAAGCAGGTGTGTCTCTGACACCTTTGTTGCCTTTGGAGCCCATTTCTTCCTATTGGGTTGTCTTGTCCACTCTCAAAACCAGGGCTTTTCCCTTGCCTTATTGTATCTGGTTTTGTCATGTTGGTTGTTGTCTCCTGGAGGCCTGCTTTTTCTAGAGAGAAAGAGGTTGGATCTGGAGGAGAGGGGAGGTAGGGTGCATGCAAGGAGGAATGGTAGGAGAGAAAACTGTGATCGGAATGTATCATATAAGAGAAGAATCTCTTTTCCATTTTAAACAAGAAGTAAAGTGGTAATTCTTCAAATGTTACTGATAACATTTTTGGTTTGAGATCAGAACACAGCCGCCAGGGCCACCCCTTTAGTCCTGTATGGTGCCCACTCTTCACTCCTGTGTTGGGTGGGCCTCTAAGCTGCTGTTTCCTTCTTAGCCATTTATCCAGTCATCAGTATTTACTCTGCCTCACCACAGCTCTAATTCTGAGATCATGGTCAGTGATTAGTTTAGACACTGAAACGGGCATCTTCCAGCCATGCTTAATGTGACATTCTCCATCCAAATCTCTGTGGGACAGGAGATATTGTCATAAGTTAAAATGCCATCTTGTGTGGGTGTGTCATTTATGAAATTGTAACAGGACAATGATCAGAAGGTGCTTGCTGTGGCTTGGCATGAAGACATGCCACATAGATTCAGAGGACATCATACTTTGAAATTTAAGGTTTTTCTTTTGCCCTAGGCTAGCAAGTCTGAGAAGTGGTAAGTTTCTGCTCTAATTGACAACAGGATAATGAGGACACGTGACTGGCCTTCAGCAGTATACATACTGTGTTGCTGAGCAGTGGGTTAAGTGAAGTAATTAGTACATTTAGTTATCAACTTGCCATAACTTACAGTCATGGAATGCCACCAAAAGTCATGTGAATTTTCCTAAGGAAGAAAACCCAAAGGTTGTTCTAAAACACATTCATTTTGTGCTTTCTGAAGCATCCTAATTGATTTTTTCCAGTCATTAGCACTCATGCTGCTATAGTCTAGATTTGGAACATATCCCAAAGGCTCATATTTGGATATATTAGAAGGTGGTGATCTTGTTTTAGTCTCATTTCTATTGCTGTGACAACACAGTCTGACAAAAAATAAAAAATAAAAACCTTATAAGGATGAAAATTTGGCTTATAATTCTGCAGTTTCAAAGAAAACAAGAAGGAACTCAAGAAACTAGTCACATCAAGATGATAGTCAAAGCACAAGAGACAATACACACAGCGTTGTTTCTTGCTTTTGTGCTTATGCTAGCTTTCAATGTTCAGCTAACTTTCTTTACTCTTAGTCATCCCAGAACCCAGCCTAGGAAATGGTGCCGCCCACAGTGAGCTGAGCCTTCCTTTATCAATTAACAATAAAAATAATCCCACACACAGACCTGCCTACAGGCCAACTTAATCTAGATAATTCCTCAGTAAGATGCTCTCTGAGTCCATCTGTGCCAATCTGTGCCATATCCATATATCCATGCTCTCAGACCTCTATCTGGTCACATAGATCCTGCACCTGCTTTTCCTCATGAGTTTCTCCACAACCAAGTCCACTAATGCTATCTCTATACCCTTGGAAATACCTCTAGTCATAAAGCTACTGCACTCATTTTCCATGAATAGTTCTTCCATCAGCATCATCCTCATACTCCTAGACTCATCACAGACTATATACTCCCAGGCCTCCCTCCTGCACTGGCTTTACTTGAAAATTTTCCTCAGAAACAAGTTGTCTTTGCACTCCTCGACCTAGCTGCAACCATATAGCACACATACCAGCTTTGCCTGGTGAGCTCCCGCCAAAACTCACACACCATCACCATACTGCCAGGTATATCTCTAGTCACACAGCTCTTGCACCCACTTTCCTTGGTGAGTTCTCTAAGAACAAGTCTGCCAATACCATCTCTTCACACTCAGACATAGACCAGGAACACAGCTCATGCACAAACTTAAGCTCCTAAGAACCTTATCTGCCAGTACCATCCTCATAGCTGCAGTGATACAGTTTATGCACTGGTCTAGTCTGGAGTGGGCTAGACTCTCACATCAGACACACAACCAGTGAATGAAAGTCATATGCTAAAGTATCATTCCCAAAGCACAAACAATGCAGAAGGCTATAACATTATACCCTTCTCCAAAGAAAACTACCTCAATGAATACCAGGATGCCTAATTTTAGATATGAATCATGAACTACATTCAAGTCAAGGAGTTTAAAGAAGATTTAAACAAACTGCTCAATGGACTTTTTAAAAAGATAGCAATGAATGCCTATTTAATGTCCAACAAATATGAACACACAACAAAATGAAATGACAAGGAGAAGTCTGGATTTGAAGCTTGAATTCAGTAAAGAAATACAAATATTGGTGAGAACTCAAGATGAAATGAAGATATGTAGAGAGCAAATGAAGTCCTGAGTGAGTGTGTATTGTTTGACATGGGCACACTCATGTCAAGGATCCCAGGGCTTCAGCCCTATGGAAGAAGCAAAGCCTTCACTGAATGGGGCTTAGGGGGATGGTAAAGCCATTCTCTGATCCAAAGCACAAATTTTGACAGTGTAAGAAGAAAATCTCCATTATAGCTTTCTCCCCCAATTTATTTACAGTATGAAGGCTGCTCTACTTTGCACCTAATGATACTGGCTAAACATGCTTCCTTATTCATCTATATAACCCCCCCCTGCTCCTTGTTTATCTAAAATGGAATCACCAGTTGCCCTGTTCAACTGTATGAAGCACTTAGCTTCCAGGGTGTTTTAGCTTTTCTATCAGAAAGTACAATCCACCTGACCCCAGCTTTTCTGTATCCATGTGTGTCATTTCTTCATTCTCTCATTGCCGCTCATCAAGATTCTGGGACCCAAGCCATTTAAGAACACAGAAAAAAAATGTAATTTTAAAATGCTATAAACCGGGCTGGTGAGATGGCTCAGCGGGTAAGAGCACCCGACTGCTCTTCCGAAGGTGATAAGTTCAAATCCCAGCATCCACTTGGTGGCTCACAACCATCCGTAACGAGATCTGTCACCCTCTTCTGGAGTGTCTGAAGACAGCTACAGTGTATTTACATATAATAAATAAAAATAAATCTTAAAAAAAACAAAATAAAATAAAATGCTATAAACCTATTCGAAAACCATGGGGAAAGTTTTACCAGTAAAATGGACCAAGTAGAAACTAGAATATCAGTACTTGAAAACAAAGTAAAAGAACTGGATCACTCAGGCAAAGAATATGAAAAGTTGGGGTTTTTTTAATATAAAAAATAAATGTGCAAACTGGGCAGTGGTGGCACATGCCTTTAATCCCAGCACTTGGGAGGCAGAGGCAAGCCAATTTCTGAGTTTGAAGTCAGCCTGATCTACAGAGTGAGTTCCAGGACAGCCAGGGCTACACAGAGAAACCCAGTACAGGGGAATGCCAGGGCCAGGAAGCTGGAGTGGGTGGGTTGGGGATCAGGGCAGGGGGGAGGGTATAGGGGATTTTCAGAGAGGAAACTAGGAAAGAAGTAGCATTTGAAATGTAAATGAAGAAAATATCTAATTAAAAAATTTTTTAAAAAAGAAAAAGAAAAACAGTTGGTTCTTTAATAAGATCAAACAAATCAACAGAATCTTGATCTAGTTGCCCAAAACAAAAAAGAGATAACTGAAATGAACAGAAAGAGATGAATAGGGTGATATTATATCATACACTAAAGAAATTCAGAATAACATAATAATTTAAAAACTTATACTTAGTTAAGTTAGAAAATTTAAAAGAAATAGATAGATTTCTGGATTTATCCAAACCACCTAAGTTAAACCTAAACAAACAAACAAGCAAACTACTTAAATAGACCTACTAAAAGTTAGAAGATGAAAAGGTAAAAAAGGTAACAAAAAGCCTTCTGAGAAAACAAAAATAAAAAATATACAGGTGCTGATGAATTCATAGTAGGATTCTACTAACATTTTAAAGAATATCTACAAGCAATGATTCTTAAGTTACTCAAAAAGATTAGAAACAGAAGGACCATTTGCAAACTTTTTTCTACATAGCTGATAGTGCTCTAATATTAAAACAAAGACATAACAACAAAAGAAAATTGTCAACTAATATTCTGAATAAACTTAGGTGTAAAAACTCTCAAGAAAACACTTACAAACCAAATTGAGGCAAATATCAAAAATACCACAGTCAAATTGGCTTAATCAGGACATGCCAGAAGGGTTCAGCATAAAAAAGTCAATAGATCTAACAAATCACTAGATGTAAAGATAAAACTCATATTATCATTTCAATAGATGGATGTAGTGAAGGCCTTTGATGATATCCAACATGCTGACATGAGAAAAGTCCTCAGGAAAGACTGGGTTGTATATAACAACACTCAAGATAATAAAGGCTAATAAAGACAAATCAACAGCCAGACCTTCATAGACTGAGAGAAACCTGAAGCAATACCATCAATCTTAGGAAAAAGATAAGATTTTCTACTGTACCTACTACTTTTCATTATAGCTCATGAGACATGAGCTACATCAATAAGAGAAGGAAATTAAAGAGATACATAGTAATATAAGAAGTCACACTATCTTTATATGCAGGTGATAGAACATATACATAAAAGATGTCAAAAGTTACATACAAACATACACACTTTCTAGAAATGACAAACTTTCTGAGAAAAGTGGAAAGATATATAAATCAACTTACAAAAGTCAGTAGCCTTTCTATATACCAACAGCCAATATACTGACAATGAGATCAGGTACATACTCTCATTCACAATGTATTAATATATCTTGAAATAAGCCTAACTAATGGAATTAAAAACTGCTACCATGGAAACCTTAATCTATGAAGAAAATGAATGAAGACACTACAATTTGTAAAGACCTCTCATACACATAGATTGATAGAATTAGTATTATACAAATGACTGTTCCACCAAAAGCATTTACAGATTCAATGCAATCCCAAACAAAATTCCCATTTCATTATTCATAGAAACAGAAAAAAAAAATCTAAAATCCATTCAGAACCATGAAGGACCCTGGTTATCCAAACCAGTCCTGAACCAAAAAAGCAATCCTATAAAGATTATCACTTCTGATCCAAGACATAGTACAAAGCAATATTAATAGAAAGTATGGTACTGGCACAAATATAAAACTATGGATCAATGGAACAAAATGGGACACCCAAATATAAATATACATAACCACAGCCATCTTATATTTGACAATACTGCCAAGAGAACACACTAGAAGAAAGAAAGAAAGAAAGAAAGAAAGAAAGAAAGAAAGAAAGAAAGAGAGAGAGAGAGAGAGAGAGAGAGAGAGAAAGAAAGAAAGAAAGAAAGAAAGAAAGAAAGAAAGAAAGAAAGAAAGAAAGAAAGAAAGAAAGAAAGAAAGAAAGAAAGCATCTTCAACAAGTAATGCTCAGAAAACTGGGCATCAAAAAGTAAAAGAATAAAATTAGACCCACATCTCTGCTCAAGAGTCAACTGCAAATGGATCAAAGACCTCAATGTGAAACGTGAAACACTGAAACTTCTTGAAGAAAATATAGACAGTGCCCTACATGATTTAGGTTTCTGGATAGGCCATTTGCCCAGGAATTAATGTCAACAAATGACAAGTGGGAGTTTATAAAACTAAAAAGCTTATGAGAACCAAAGGAAATAGTCAACCAAGTCAAGAGGAAGCCCATAGAGTGAGAGTCTTTGTAAACCATACATCAATGGAGGATTAATGTTTAGACTATGCAAAGAATTCAAAAAGAAAGAACCAGGAAATCAGAGTTGTTTTAAAAAGAAATAAAATGGCAAAGAATTGTCTTTAAAATTGTTCATCACCTTAGAAATTAGTGAAATGCAAATTAAAAATATATTAAGATTTTACCATGCCTTAGAATGGCCAATATCAAGAAAACAAATGATAACAAATGTAGTTGAGGAGGCAAGTAAAGAGGAACTCTCATCCTCTGTTGATGGGGTAGACCAGTTATAAACTGGTACAGCCACGCTGGAGTCAGTGGGGAGAATTCTCAGAATGCTACAAGATCTATTATATGACCCAGATATGCTACTCTTTGGCATATATCCAAAGGACACAATAGCCATTCCAAAAATACTTGCTCTGCCATGTTCTTTGCCACTCTATTCACAATAGATAGGAAATAGAAACAACCCAATGTCCTTCAACTGATGAATGAATGAGAAAATGTGGTATGTCTACACATTGAATTCTATTAAGCTCTAATTAAAACCTAAATAGTGCAATTTTAAGGTAAATAGATAGAACTATTATACTGAATAAAGTATATAAAGGAAATATTATACTGAATAAAGTCACCCAGACCCAGAAAGAAAAGTGCCACATGGTTTCTTTTTTAATGTATGCAACCTTGTTCAGAATCTTTATATATGAGTATATAACCTGCAGTAACTAAATAAGGCAGGAAAGTAGAAAGGGATCATGGGAAGAGAACTCTAGAAAGGAGGATAGTAGGACACAGGTGCTATGATGTATGAAAGGTAAAAAATGGGGTGGAGTTTTAATTGGAGAGTAAGGAAAGAGGGGACTAAAGAGGGAGAAGAAAGGAGGTATAAATAACACTAAGGATGTTTTCTAAAGGACATAAATCACATTTTATGTTTATAATTATATTTTATGTTTACTTAAAATACATATATAATACAAGAGTATATGATATACATATGTATGTGCATACATGCACATACAGTTAAAATGAAGCTACATCACTTGGGTGATAATATTTTCCCTAAAAACCATAGACTGTCTAACAGAAATTCAGTGCCAACCATAGAAACCGTTCTTCAGGTTGTTAGTTAGGGAAGTCCAAGAAGGCTCCAAAACAATACAGGATATCACTGTTGTCCTTGGTGCCTCTCAGAACTATTTCTGAAGATACCACAAACTTTGAACACAGGGCTTGGATAAGTTGGAGTGAGCTGGAACTGACCTGGAAGCCACTCCCCTGAGGACTAGCTCTTACAGTATCACAAGGTGTTATTCAAGTTGCTCAGAGGCAAAAAGAGAAATCAACAGTCAGTCCTATTCCGTTGTAAACCTATGAGTCAAAACAATGTGACAAGGTATCCCTAATGGTGCAGTGGTGGCACTTTTACATTGGCAGTAACCAACAACTATCTAATTGAACTTAGGGCCCACTTAACCATCTCCCTTGGACATGTCCCAGGACATGTCCCAGGCTTTGGGAACCATAGTTCCACTATTTACTGCTATAAACCTGACCTTTTAGGTTCTAGGTTTAAGTCAAAATGTATATTTATCTTTCTATACCTGGCTTACTTCATTTAGCATAATAACCTGAAGTTCAATCTGAGCTCCTGAAAAATCATATGATTTTTTTCATTCACATCTGAATAGTATTCCTTGTATAAATTCAACACATTCTCTTATGCTTTTTCCTGAGAATCTGAGACAGCATCCAGGACAAGGCAGAATAGTGAGTGCAAATTGATAATCAGGTACCAGGATACATGGGAGATATGATCATAGCATCTCCATCAAAATAAGCATCATAATACTTAAATATTTGGATTTCAATGAGTGAGCACTATAATTTGAAGAAAACAAATTATTTTAAGAAATAACATATGGCCACTAAGGAGAGCTAGGAGAAAACAAAGGGCCAACCTTTAGAAAGCCATTTTTTTCTCATTAGTTCAACACAGATTGATGCACATTTTAGAGATGCTCTATCCTGACCCAAGGCCTATGAGAAATGGTCAGAGGCTTTGGGGACCTTTCCTCTTTGAAGATCCGAGATTAGGTCACATGCTTATGCAATGCCACTTCATTCTCAGGCTTTCTCTTCTTCAAAATAATTCCTGTATGATGATGACTTAAGAGGACCAAGAACTTGGGAAGATTAACATGTCCTCCAAGGTAAGACAGGGCTGGAAAAAATTGTTCTACTACTACTTCCTTCCACTATGCATGAGGAATATTTTAATAGTCTAGAAATCCTTCTAACCCCGTCTTAATTGGTGCATCATTAGAAACACAGAGAGAGAGAGAGAGAGAGAGAGAGAGAGAGAGAGAATCACATTGCAGACATCTGTTCAAACAGTTGACCTGTGGTATGCATATTTGTTTGTTGTTTACTTCCACAGTTAGAGTAATGGACTCCTAAGAACAGGGCCCTTGCTATATTTTCTGATACATCCCCAGGGCTAGAATGGTGCATGTAGTAATTAATGTATCTAATATATTTTGAATGGATGCATGAGTGAGGTTCACTGGGCCTTCAGGCTGCTCTACAGTAGCTCAGCCTGTAACTGAACTCTCAGCAAGCAGACAGCCCTCCTCTTTCCCAGAAGCTGACACTGACTAACTTCTTAGGCTAATGAGAAAGGATCATATCTTTAGGGTGCTTGTTGAAAAGCATTGTTTGCTCTCCTTAGATTCAACTGCAGTGCTGATCCAACAAAGTGTATAGCTGTTCTCAAAAGGCTAACTACATTATCATCAGGGAAATCACATTCTAAACAGAACACTCAAAGCTGAAGCCTTTATAATCAAGCAGTTGCTCATCCACATGAGATGCTATGCTTCCTAGCCAACTGACAAATGCTTTGTAAATTTAGGTCCTTGTAAATCTACAAAGAAGGTCAGAAAATCCTGTAACCGTTGATGTTGTTTTAGATGTTGAAACAAGCTGGTGCTGGCATGCTCAGTGATCCCTGGTCAACCAAAGCAGAAGGTCCCTCTTCAGGGTCACTATCACAAGACCAAAATTGCTTGCAGCCACATCAAATGCCTACCTCACTGATCTCGGGTCAGCACAGCAGGTAGGTTAATTGTCACCTTACATGACCTCACATCAATACAGCAGGTAGGCTGTCCCCTCACATCGCATCCCATTAACACAGCAGGTAGACTGTCATCTCACAGATTTCACTAAAGTCAACAACTCCTGTGCAATAAAATGTTATGAAAGACAGAGAGCAAAGACTCATGGAACCTTAATGACAATCTACTATAGAAGAGTCTGTTTTATTCGTGACTGTTGTTAGTCTCTGTTCAAGTTTTCTTTCATTATAAGAAGCAGCTGATACAATCAATTTTTAAAGAAAAATATTTATATGGTTTTATATTTTTGGAAGTATTAGCCCACTAAGGGCAGTGTATCATGTACCTGAATGGTGGGCTACAGTTCCAGAGAGAGGAGGGGAACCCGCAAAAATGCTGAGGCAGCAGGGCCTTTTGGATGCAGAAAAGGCTAGAACAAGGATGGAGGTCTGTGGAAAATATGCTCAGGCAAGATGGGCTACCTCATAAGAGACCTCATGGTTGCATGATCAAATTACGGAAAGATCCTTGGCAGCTCCCCACAACCTCATCTCTGCTCTGTCTTATATCTGGACCAATATGACAGTAATGTGCTGTTTTGAAGTACCTTTTATATTATCATTGAAAGGAAATGCCACTTCATTTTATTTGGTTTTTCTCTCAGTATCATGCTGGAGTTCCATGTGAATTTTTGAAAATAGAGTAATAGTGTAAATAGACAAATAAAACAGTGTCTTCTATGATCTTTTATCTACGGTATTTAAAGGCTTTCCTGAACTTTGATTTTGTAGAACTGGAGAGAGTTCCCATTTTAGCAACAGGATGACAGATGTTGACCATACATGAGTGACCACCCTCCTTTCATTGTATCTTTCCTCACAATGCTGTATTTTTTTTTTTAGTTTATGTATTTGTAAGACTTATTTCTTGATATTTTATAGTTTCAATGCTGTGTTGTGGTTTTTTATTGTTTTTGTTGTTTTAGTTTCTTTTGTGAATTTTATGCACATGCGCTTATTTTTTAATATAAGAAAATAAGTCGACAATGCATTCACATAGTAAAATTGTCAAACAGCAGAAGACACCTCATATATAGAGTTAAAGCTTCCTCTTAATGTAAATGTGTGTATATTGAACTTAGGCTGCTAGAGATTTAGTAAGCATGGTTCTAGGAGTCTTCTGTAGATGATATCAAATCTGTTTCATTAATAAATACAGTTCACCTTTAGCTCTCCAAGAATGTATGCACCTTTCATTTTCTTGCCTAAGTGCAATGTCTAGAACCTTTAGTATGGTACATTGGTTACATCTCCACTATCGTTCTGAACAGAAATGGTGAGAGCATTTCTTGTTGCTGGTCTTAGGAAGCATTTTCATTGTGCCTGATGTTAATGTATTTTTTCCCCCTCTCTCCTTCCCATGCCCCACTCAAAGCCATTCCAACCTCCATGTGTTTGTTACCCGTGAACTTGAGAAATTACTTTTCTTTCCTACTTTGTAAAGAAAGTTTTTGCTAGACTTCTTAAGTGCTATTTGTAAATCTACTAAGATGATTTTTTTATAATTATAGATATAGTAAATTATATTATATACCTTATAAACCACACTTTGTTATGAAGATGCATTATATTTTTAATGCTTTTAATTCTATAATAATAAATATAGTAATATATGTAGATAACCTCTAGTTTCCTTTAATTTTCTTTTTGTTTTTGCATGTAAAATAATATTAGCCTACTTATAAATGGGTTAGATATTATCTACTTTTATAATACTATTTTTGAAAAGTTAGTATAGAATTACTATTTGGGACAATTTAGTAGTAAATCCGTTTGGATATATTTTTGTGAGAAGTCATTTTTCAACTATTATTTTAATCACTTAACTAGAAATACAAGTTTCTATTGTGTCTTTCTTTTTTGAGTCAACTTTGAGACTTTCTGTCTTCAAGGAGTTTAGTTATGTTTTTCTTGCCTTCTTAGTAGATCTGTGCAGCCTGGGGACTGCTCAGTATGTCCTTCCTTGTGTTGGTTTATTGTCTAAATTTCTTCATTCATCAATCTGGCTAAGTGTTTACCATTTTTACTGATATTCTAAAAAAACTGTCAATAATATAAATATTGTTTTTATGTTTTCTGTTTCATTTTCTGTTTTCTTCATCTTTATCTTTTTTATGGAAAGGGGGGGTCCTGGGGATCAAGCTCAGGGCCTTGAGCATGCTAGTTTAACCCTGTTCTAACACTGAGCTATATTTACCTACCAGTGGCCAACCTATGTGACTTAGCAAAAACCTGTCTCAAAATAAAAAGTATAATACTGGGTGGGCTATGGGTCATAGCTCAGTGCAAGAAAGCATGACTACAAAACATAAGGTCTTAGGTTCAATCTCCAATACTGATAGGGAAAGAAATGTTATTTAGCATAAGTTACAACTACAATAATGCCAATCTAGAAGTGACTGGATATATACCCAACCATTGACTGGGGTCTCAAATAGACATTTCTACATCTACTCTCATAGAAAGACTGCTTAAAACAGACAAAATGAAAACTAATCTAGTCCATTGACATTTACAAAGTAGAATATTATCAGCTTGAAAAGGAAAGGAAGTCCAGATACACAGTGAAATGTGGACAAACTTATAGACAAAGTGAAATTCCAGCCCCCAAATAGTAAATTCTATGCAACTCAGCCCATGTGAGTTCCTAGGGCAGATTCTTATATTCATAGTGTCTTAGTCAGGGTTTCTATTTCTGCACAAACATCATGACCAAGAAGCTAGTTGGGGAGGAAAGGGTTTATTCAGCTTACACTTCCACATTACTGTTCATCACTGAAGGAAATCAGTACTGGAACTCAAGCAGGTCAGAAAGCAGGAGCTGATGCAGAAGCCATGGAGTGATGTTCTTTACTGGCTTGCTTCCCCTGGCTTGCTCAGACTGCTCTCTTCTAGAAGCCAAGACTGCCAGCCCAAAGATGGTTCCACCCACAAGGGGCCTTTCCCCCTTGATCACTAATTGAGAAAATACCCCACAACTAGATCTCATGGAGGTACTTCCCCAACTGAAGCTCCTTTCTCTGTGATAACCCCAGCTGTGTCAAGTTGACACAAAACTAGCCAGTAGACATAGAATGGGACATGGAGAGACAGTTCAGTTGGTGACATGTTTATGATGCAAGTATGAGGACATGACTTCAAGCCCCAGTACCCATATTAAAGCTATTGTGACAGCATAGTGTAGTCTGCATTCTCAGTTCTGAGATGAAGAAGATAGTAGAGCCCTGGAGATCACTGGTTAGCCAGTCTAGCCAAATCAACCAACCCCAGATCTCACTGAGGATATAGACTCAAAACAAAGCAAAACCTGAAGGTGAAGAAATATTGAGAAATACACCTGCCTGAAGTCAACCTGGCCTGCATACACATGTGTACCACCACCCCCGACATACACACACACACACACACACACACACACACACACACAAGGCAAGATGTATTTCTAATTGAGCTAGGGGTAATAACAGCATAGGTGTCACTGTTAGTGTTAGTTGGCACAGCATTTGCTTTTCAAGATGCAAACTGTTCAGGAGATTGATGAGACTGATAATTACTCAGCAGTGTGGCTGTCTGTAATGCTGCTGAGCTGTGCTACTTAAAATATTTTGTATTGTCTATGTTTTACCACAATAGAAAAACATACATTAAAATGGAATTCATGACTACAACCAAAAGTATGAAATAGAAATTCTCATCCACTACTGATAGAAAGACACCATTTGGCTAATACCTTAAAATTAGAGTAACTTCCCTCTGGGTAGGGATGGGTACGTGGGCAGAAGAGGACACTCCTGTCAATCATGCCATCATGTCACTCATGATAATCTCAGAGTAGGATGGTAGCTCCAGAGATCTACAGATTTCAAAATTATACATTTTATACTTTAAGTACCTGCAGTTTAATTTGTATGTGTATAGATAGATAGATAGATAGATAGATAGATAGATAGATATACTGATATATATATACATATATATAAATATCAGTAATAGTATTTTAAAATTAAGAGGCTGTGTCAGAACACAGCAAAATATTGAAAACAGCAATAAAATGTTCTCTGGTTCATTCTGAAAAAAAATCCCATAACAAACTTATAAGTAAAACTTGACTCAGGAATTGTCAGAATGTCTGTGACTTCTATCTCTGTTCCCTGTGGTGTGTTCTCAAAGCTGGACACTGTATTTTGTTCCCTGTGAACTTTAACACAAAATATCTAGGCATTTCTACACAGGAAGGCAAAATTAAACAGGTTTCAAACTTCAAGCTCCTCGTGTCTAAACTCCCTTCTTGAAATGTCAAGGGAAAGAATTGTACACTATGTGGGGGGGGTGGAATCAGAAAGGCCCAATTTCATGCAAACAGAAATAGAATCATCCCTGAGCAAAAAAAAGAAGATTGCCCAAGGCACTTTCACATGGAACATTCTTTTTTATTTTCATTATTTACACTACAGTTTTATTTCCTAAAGGCATGTGACAAAAATAGAGTCATATAATGTGCCCATCACGGAAGACTGAGAACCATCTGGTTCCTCTTTGTGATGTAAACAAGTCAACTAAAGCCCAGATAATGAAAAGTATCTGGGGAGGAGGCTGGGCAGGAGACTAGACGTGAGGACAGGGTTCACTCATTCCCTGGACCAAGAAAGACAACAAGGTCAACAAATTAGTGTCCTAACACCTATCAGGACAACAAGAGTACAGGAGTCAGGTCCATTCTTTAACAGAATATTCAAGCATTCAGTGTCTATTTCCTTCACCTCTGTTTGACACAAAGCTCTGAGCTGCTTCTTCTCACTCTATTACCACACAGAACCTCACTGAGCTTACTTCTGGCTAGATACACAGAAGTGAAACATTAGACAGCATGGTTAGTTACTCAATGTTACTTACTATTGATGCCTTTGAGAAATTCCTGGAAAGGGTGGTGATAGCTGAGAGGAGTTAGCAGAGCATTCATATAAGTAGGGTAAGCTGATATAGCTGTCTCCTGTGAGGCTCTGCCAGTGCCTGGCAAATACAGAAGTGGATGCTCACAGTCATCTATATGATGGAACACAGGGCCCGCAATGGAAGAGCTAGAGAAAGTACACAAAGAGCTGAAGGGGTCTCCAACCCTATAGGTAGAAGAACAATATGAACTAACCAGTACTCCCAGAGCTCGTGTCTCTAGTTGCATATGTAGCAGAAGATGGCCTAGTTGGCCATCATTGGGAAGAGAGGCCCCTTGGTCATGCAAACTTTATATGCCCCAGTACAGGGGAACGCCAGGACCAAGAAGTGGGAGTGTGTGGGTAGGGGAGCAGGGCGGGGGGAGGATATAGGAAACTTTCAGGATAGCATTTGAAATGTAAATGAAGAAAATATCTAATAAAAAATATAATAAAAAAATACAGAAAAGGACTCAGGAAACAGCACTCTTCAACAGTGACATACTCTAATAAAACCCAACTCATTCATTCTTGCACTGGGCAAAGCTTCCTGTGTTCTAGCATCACCCATGAGGTCCCATATCTTAAAAGTTCCACCAGCTTTTAAAAGAGTTTGTGTCTCTAGCTGCATATGTAGCAGAAGATGGCCTAATTGGCCATCATTGGGAAGAGAGGCCCCTTGGTATTGCAATCTTTATATGCCCCAATACAGGGGAACACCAGGGCCAAGAAGTGGGGGTGGGTGGGCAGGGGAGCAGGGCTGGGGGAGGGGAGAGGGAACTTTCAGGATAGCATTGAAATGTAAATTAAGAAAAATATCTAATTAAAAAAATGGAAAAAAATCTCACTGAAAACAGAGTTTCCAATGTCACATACCATGGGCTATATTCAAATTCTATCTAAGCCTTAGCAAAGGCCATGAGCAATGTAGAGTTGGTGTGGATGAAGGAAGTGTCAAACATGTTTGTGCTATTACAGGTGCCAAGTCAGGCGAGGTGCAATTTGAATATACTCTTGGTGATGAGTAGATATTCTCATGTTTAGACCTGTAAAAACAGTGAATATATCCAGAGGAAAGACATAGGCTATGCAGAGATAAATTGGGACAAATTCAGAATGTTCAAATTTCAACAGTTATAAAGTCAAATGTAGCTGAAAGGGACTGGTGTTGAAGGAACATATACTACATTTGGAAGAAACTGAGAGACTAGGGTATGAAAATGGAATTATCAACTTTGTTACTATGTTCTCTGGATTAATAAAATTTATTATCTATTTTAAAAAGTGGGGTAAGGACCACCTGGACCAAATAAGCTGTATCCGTGGGACTTCACAGGACAGCAAGTGCTGGAGTGTGGGGGAGCATGCTACATCCACTCTAGTGTAGGGAGCTGTCATCATGGTAGGGTAGAAGTTACCCTTACATCTAGTCCGGGATAAAGCTACCTTCTGTTTATCACCCTCCAGGTGCTCTATGTAGTGAGTGGTGGGAGATACAATAACAATTACTTCTGAAATTACAGACAAAGCTGGGATGGCCCAGGAAGGGCCAGCAGAATGGAGGCATGTGAGGGTCATGTTCAAAACCTGTTCAGAATTTCAAGGTGCAAGAGCAACATTTTGAAAGTGAGGAATTCTCAGGGGGCTCAGACACCTACACACTTTTGGAATGGCCCTGCCAAGGTTTAGCAATCAACTGGACATGGAGGAGGAAAAGTGGAAGGTATCTCCATCCAAGGTGCCTGGGAATGACGAGGCTGAGCTGGCCAGCATCTGGAGATGTTTTGGCCATGGAACAGGCAGGAAGAGAACAGAGATAGCTGCTGAAGAGCCTGAACCATCTACACTGAGGTCTTCTCAAACTGCTAGATGTACAGTGAATACTAAAAGAGCATGCAGATGGGGACCAAACCACACAGAAATACAGAGGAGACCCTGATAAAGAAACGGCAGCAGACATAATCCCAAAAAGAAGACAAGCCAGAGGTTGAATTCAGAAGAGGAGACTGAAGTCCACAATGTGAAGCCTTGCTTTTCTATCCTACCTCCAAGATCACACAACTTAGCCAGGTCCCTACAGGCTAATTACAGTGGAAATTTCCTGCCATACTAAAAAGCAGATGTTTTCTAACATCAATGCTATCCTGGCATAGGTCATATCCTACCCGTTCAGAAGGACAAGGTGTCTGGCCTCTGAATGGTATGGAAGCCCTGGGTATACAAACACCACTTTTATTCTTGTTTTCATATAAGCTTTATATGACCCTTAGTCTGCACTGGAAAGATTTAGAATTTCCCAGAGTAGAAAGTTTTATTTTTCACCATGATGTCTTAAAACTTAAAGTTCAAGGGGATCTGAAAAGAGTCTGAGGTCTGATCATGATTCATAAATTCACAAAGAGTGCTTAAAATATTAAAACTGTTTTCTACCCCCAAAAGAAAGACTCTGTGAGGGAAGTGGTCAGTTGGGAGCTCGACTGAGGAGACTGAAAAGTGTTTGGGGATTTTGGCCTGCCACCCCTGCCACCACCTTCTCAAGTTGCATTTCAAGATAGAGATCAAAACCGAACTTCCCTGAGGGCTAAAATGTATAATCGTTTAGGAGTGGAAAGTACTCAGCAGAATTCCATCCTTAACTTCATGGAGGATCTATTCCACACATGTAATGGTGGGGGGGGGATCTATCCACCATGTATAGAAGGTTTATGCCTTGTGGTTGGTTGGAAGATGAACACTGCATTTGTGAAATAGTTACCTCCGCAGTAGTACATAGAGAGCATCTTGCATATGTGGAGGACCTACCTCTGTCCTATGGAGCAGCTACCTTGCATGATGGTATGACCACCCACTCTCTGTCTGTGCTCACTCCTAGTCGCAGCCGTCAGACCAAACTGACGTCATAAATCAATGCTGGGATGCAAGCTTAACTAATGTACTTTTTATGCAGAAGATTATTCCTGGTGGAAGAGAAGGCATATTCTAAAGAAAAAACACATAACCAATCCAATAGTGGCCAATACTTTAGAGACATTTTCCACTTTAGTAATAGCTAATGAGATAATTTTCTTCATATATAGCACCTATCAAAGTTAAATCAGGATCGAATAAGCAATATAAACAGACTTTTAACCCCTAGCAAACTAGAAGCAGTAATTAAAAGACAAACAATCAAAAACAAGGATTCAGTGAAGCATTCATCCAGATGTGCAAAGAAGAATTAACACCAACACTTCTCAAATTATTCCACAAAATAAAAACCCAAGGAATACTGCTTAATTCTTCTTATCAGGTTACAATTGCCCTGGTATCTAAGCCACATAAAGACCCAACAAAGAAAGAGAATTATAGACCAATTTCCCTTATGAACATAGATGCAAAAATTCTCAATAAAATACTTGCAAACTGAATACAAGAACATGCCAAAAAGATCACTCACTATCTTCAAGTAGGTTTCATTCCCATAGATGAAAAGATGGTTCAACATAGAGTAAATCAAGAAATGTAATCCACCACATAAACAGACCAAAAGACAAAACCTACACAACCATCCCATTAGATGCAGATCATTTCATTAGAGGCCAACCTCTGTTCATGATAAAAGTCCTGGAGAGACTATGGATACAAGGGACATACCTCTCAACATAATACAGATTATTTACTTCTAGCCCATAGACAAAATCAACTTAAATGGAGAGAAACTCAAAGCATTTCTACTAAAATCAATTCTAAGATCAAAAATCGACTCTAAGACCACTCTCTCCACACTGTTCAGCATAGCACTTCAAGCCTTAACTAGAGCAGTAAGTCAACTGAAGGGGATCAAGGTGATACTAACAGGAAAGGAAGAAGTCCAAGTATTTTCATTTGCAGATGATGATAGTATACGTAAATGACCTTTAAAATTCCACCAGTAAACTCATACAGCTGATAAACACTTTTAGCAAAGTAGCTGAGTACAAAATTAACATCCAAAAATTAATAGCTCTCCTATATACAAATGAAAATGGACTAAGAAAGAAATGAGGGAAGCAGCATCTTTCACAGTAGCCTCAAAGAGGATAAAATATCTTGAACTAACTCTAACCAAGCAAGTAAAAGACTTGTAAAACAAAACTTTATGATGATAGAGAAAGAAATTGAAGACCACAGCCATTCTTCTCCAGTCAGGCCCACCTTAGCAACCTCCTCAGATCTGAGAAGAGTGTGCCATGTCATCCAGCCTCTGCCATCCAGCCACTGCCCCTGATTAGACAGCTAGAATATGCCCCAACTGAGCACTAGCTGCCATGTGCCCATCTACAAAGAACTAGGATAATGTTGACATGTAAAAATAAGTAAACAAAAATACTTCTGATTGGTTTCCAGAAGATCACAACCACATTCAAATTCCTGACTTAATCTCTGAGGCCCTGCCTAGGCCTTCCACTCACCCTCACAAGGCATTTTCACCTGGGTTCCCACACCTAACCTTATTTCCACACCTGCTGACTTGCCCGCACATGGCTCTAACCAACAAGTCTCTCAGGTTTTTTCTGTACAGCATGCCTAAACAGCCCAGTCACTCAGCATTCCATAGAAAAACCATACACACACAAATACATATACACACATAAAAACACATACAAAAAACACCCAAACACATACATACACAAACACAAATGCAAACGCGCATGCTCACCCTCACACACACTCACGCACACATGCACATACACAGAGAGAGAGAGTCATTGAGTAGTCCTAACACTGACGTGGTGGGGAATAAGAAGGAAGCGCCATCTCTGCCCTTCTAGCCTCCCTGTGGCAGGAAGCATCTCTAGGGTCAAGAAGAATGTTGCTCATTATGTGGCCAAATTAAAAAAAAAAAAAAAATTGAAAAACTTCACTCTAGAGTGCCCTTCAATAAGTTAGATGGCACACATGATTTGCTTCCACAAAATTCCTTCTTCTTTATGAGAGATAGAATTATCTTTAAAGTTTCTCTTCCCGTGTTGATTGGGAAAAAAAAAAGCAAGCAATAAATCCTTAGCCCTACCTACCTATCTTAAGGTGACTCTTCTATGTGACCCTGACTGAAATGAAAGGGAAACACCAACTGTCTGGAGATGGGTGGAAATCTTCCATGATCCGCAGAGGCTAAGGCAGCACAAGCTATTACATTATATGTCCGTATTAAATCATGGGTAATTGCCTCATGCCTAGCTTTGCTAGGCCTCAGAAGGAGACACAGGAGACCCTGAGCAAAGGAAACAAGATGTACTGATTGGTTTTATGTCAACTTGATACAAGCTAATGTCATCTGAGAGGAGGGAACCTCAATAAAGAAATGTCTCCATAAGATGGGGCTGTAAGTCTGTCTAGAAAGCATTTCTTTTACATTAATGTAGGAGGGGCCAGCCCATTGTGGGTGGTGCAATCTCTGAGATAGTGGTTCTGGGTTCTATAAGAAATTGGGCTGACAAGTCTTGAAGAGCAAGCCAGAAAGCAATACCCTTCCATAGCTTCTGCATCAGCTCCCGCTTCCAGGTTCCTGCCCTGTTTGAGTTCCTGCCCTGACTGCATTTGATGATGGACAGATGTGAAAGTGTAAGCAAAATAAACACTGTTGTCCCCAAGTTGCTTTTGGTTATGGTGTTTCATAGCACTAGTTACCCTAACTAAGACAAAAACCAAGTCTTCAGCACTTTGCCCCCGTAGGAATTCATTTTCTCTACTCCCCATGTGCAAAATGCCAAGCGAGGCTTTATGAATGAAGCAGTTACGGAGTATAAAACAAGGGTAAGTGTGTTCCTTTCTGTTCTGGTAAGGCCACGTGTGATGGGGGAAATTGGAGCACTCACACGTGTTCAGGTTGGATGGGAAAGGGTGTGAGTGGCAAGAGCTATGCAGAGTTTTAGGTGAAGACAGAAAAGGCCAGCAATGAGTGGCAATCTTCTGGAGCTGAAACTATTAAGTCAGGACCCGTGGATAAAGGTAACATTGAAGGGAGGACCACTGGGAGGCAGAATTTTCTTCCCTGTTAAAAGAAGCCATCCAACCACCAAACTAAATGGATAGAGTAAGCTTGCTGTCCAAGTACTGCAAGACACATGATAAGAGAAGATACGTGTGGGCTGTTGGGGGTGGGGAGCTGTGGATTGACTCACATGTCCTAATACACCACTGATGTTTTCTGACTCTGACACTCCTGTCCTGAATACCTTCCGTGGCCTGGGAGTGTGTTCCCTGAAGTAGGAGAAAGCTGTGCATTTTGCAGCAGGGAGACAGTTGGTTCTTAGCATAAAGTAGAACTGGCCGGGTGAGGAGTGGAGTAGAAGCTTGTGCGCTGTCTTTCTGGGAATAAGATGCCCACTCTCCCACTCTCCCTTACCGCCCCACTGAATAACCACTGCCATTTCCTCTCTTCCTCACCTTCTGTTGCACCCTGAGGTCCTCCACTGATCTGCTCACATCAGCCCTCTCACAACTCCCTGTCTTGGCACCTTTCTTCTCAGCTGCTCCTTGTACCATCAGATGAACTTCCTCTTACCAAGGCTGACTCCCACATTTTTGTTTCTTGGATTTTTTTTTTTCACTTTTTTGTGGCGATCTACTTTTTGGGAAATTCTGAATCTTCAGATAATTAACTTTGTTTGGAATCATTAGCTTTTCGACCCCTGACCCCAACCCAATTCAAGAATTCTCCACCAGCTGAAGCCGAGGAGCCTCAGGGCCCCATATTTCTTTGTTAAGTGCACAAGACAATCACTAAAAGAAGACAACTAACTTAGTGTTGTTTCAGAGTCTTGGAAGAATTGTGGAAAGGTGGAAAGGTACTTTCTTTAGGAAAGTAGGATCAGTGTATTCCTGGACTTTGTGGCAATTGTCAGAAAGAGAAGCATACACACACACACACACACACACACACACCAGGACCCCCGAGATCTCTCAGACACTGGGCCACCAACCAGGCTCCTTCCTAACCCCTCATCAATACTTTGCAAAGATTGTTCCTAATTTTGAGAGTGTGAAATATGTAACTGAAGTCTCCTTGGAGCGCACCGTGAATTTCAATATCCCATTAGGCCTCCCTGTAATTACAGATGTGATGGATATTTTCTCCTGGTTGGAAAGCTTTGCATGAAGATGAAGTACTTCCCTTTAATGAGCTTTAATGACCTTTACACCTCATGGCTCTTTATCTTCCTTTCTCCTGTTTTAAAAAAATGTTGAGATCTGAATATTTAAGACTATTTTTTACAGTTTCTGTCTGCTGGAGAAAAGTACAGCTGTGGCGAGGTACCTTGGGGGAAGCAACTTCAGACTGGCTGCACTGGGTGACCGAAAGCCCACTAGGGTGAGCTTTAGGGGGAGGCCTTGGGGAGGCTGTGGTGCCTGTCTTCTTGTTAGTCTGTAGTGGTAAGAGAAACAGGACCTACTGAGTGGGCATAGAACTGAAGGAGTCATCACAAGACGCAATTCTTCAAAAAAAGAAGAGTTTTGTCTGTGTCTTTGGGGGTAAATGTTTTTGACAATTTTAAAAGAAGAAAAGTATATTCCGGGCTTGGAATGAATAGTAAGTTCGCTAAGATAGCAGTCCTGTAGGACTAAATAGAACCATTTACTCTAACATGCAGCTTCTCACGGAATCACTTTTAATAAAGCATTAGACAAAGCATCAGTCTGAAGGCTTCTCTAGAATGTCGTTATGGAGACCGTTACAGACAGCACTTGTACATTGTGGCTGGGTGGCTACAAATCACCCCCCCCCCCAGATAACTTTCTACACCAAATTAGAAAAAAAATTAAAAGTTTATACATAAAATAAATAAATCTTTTTTAAAAATAAATATTCAAAATTCATAGTTTTGCTGAAAGTATCCTGTTACATCATGCGGTGAGGAGCGCGCGACAGTCACTTACTGGGAAACCTGGAAGCAACAAAATGGATAACTAGCAATTTTGCTTCATTGTCTGTATTCCAGAGATGTGTGTGTGTGTGTGTGTGTGTGTGTGTGTGTGTGTGTGTGTGTGCCAATGTCATGTACACAAAGACGCTAGGAAACACACTCCTGTTGACCTACCACAGCGGAATACAGTGAACCACTAAAGAGTGGGAAAATTCCATGCATGCTCACAGGGACTGTCCTTGTGCTGTATGACTAAATTTTAATAAAATAAGGTACAGAGCAGCATACAGAATGGTCCCCATTTTCAATATTTTGAAACAATATATACGCAGAGAGACATGCATATATTGACTGTAAATGATCAATGTTGACTATTTCTCAGAGGAAGTTTTATTTTAAAGAAAGATAGAGGAAAATGTAAGTTTTGAAAAACATTAAAGAGCCCTGAGCCCTCTGCATCTGGTTTGGACAGGTAAGGAATCCCCAGGCCTGTTTACTCTCTTCACACTTCCACTATGCCATGAATATTCAGTCCAGACAGGTAAGGGGCCTGGGAAACTCCTGCCTCTCTTCCCCCATCTCATGAGTAAGCAAGTTGAAGTCTCTAGACCCTCTGACCCTGTATACACTTCCTTCATTACCAGAGCAATCCAGTGTCTTCTGGACATTCCTGGGCCACTGCTCACACAGATTAAGAGGAGCTGTGGTGATCTGCATAAGACCTGTACAAAATCAAGCTAGTCAACTAATTAGTTAATCAGCTAATTAATTCATCAAGATAATTAATTCTAGCCTAAAGGGAGTGGAGCTCCAAAGCCTTCCCCCACCCACCTCTAACAGAAATGCTTTTGATAGCTGATGGCTTCTAGGGGAGAGAGAGTTAGTTTTTAAGGGTGTGGCTCCTGATAGGTCTACCACACTCCAGCAGATGGCCCCACACACATACATATATGGACAAAGCAAACCAGAGTCAGTGGATTATTAAATTAAAAAGAAAATAGAGGCAGTTGGACAGTGGGATCCAGGAGTGGATCTGGAATGGGTGAATGGATGAATATGATCAAAATACATTGTATGAAATTCTCAAAGATTAGTAAAAAAAAACATTTTTACTAAATGCTCATAGGCTAGTCTTCATGTGAATTTTGGAGTAAAATACCAGTGTTTAGAAAGCCAAAATTTAGTGTAGGAAAAAAAAATACCTCAAGAAGATAATGCTGACAGAACAATGGAGAGAAATTATCATGCTAGAGAAATCTCACATGCAGAAATTGGACTCTCAGGTCCTATATTCTTTATTATTTCTGTGAGTCACTTATGAGAAAAAATACAAAGAAAACTATGAAGATGCTATAAATTTAATTGTAACATCCAGGTCACAAGACACTAGAGATCAAGCTATTTTAGTGCAAGAAAGAAAGGGTGTTTTGTTTTAAACAGTGGAAAACTGGCATGATATTAAAAATTTAGAAAACTAAATATAGAGACATTTAAAACAGGCACAATCATATCCTTGTTTTAATTAGGGAGAAGTAAATCATCTGTTAAAAATACAGATTTGCATTTCTAAAATAAATCTCCATTCGTGTTTTTGATTTTTTTTTTTTAAACCGACAGATTTTCTGTAAGGAAATTTGATAAAACGGTATATATAGCACAAGGCATTCTTAGGATAAATCCTATAACTCAACGGAGATTTTGCTGGGTTGGCCTTATGATTTTCTGTTTTTCACGTTTTTTTTTTCATGCTGCTCTTGTGAGTGGCAGAATAGAAGATGGACCTGAATCCAGGTAAAACGAAGTCAAGTGCATTACTTCCTGTCCTGGCAGCACTGCGACACTCCTGTTGGCTCTCCACCTCCACCGTCATCTCAGACATACTCTCTGGGTGATCCTGATTCTCTAAAGGAGACTCACACTCACGGGGATATTTAATACAAATAATATTAAACCAAGATATGCCCCTCCAAAAAAGAAATCAAAAAAACAAAACAAACAAGAAAAAAAAAAGTCCATTGGTCTATAGAAATAATCTCCAATGAGAATTACCCTGAAGAAACCAGGTTATGGAATTAAAAATAATCATAAACATGACAAAAGAATTTAAGGACTTTAAAGACACAAACAACCCAATAAAGGAAGAAGGAATGAAGAAGGGAAAAAAGAGGGGACCAAAATAACAGATTTAGAAGTAAGCAATGAAATACTATAACAGGCAGCAAAGATGTTCAGAAGACTGTAAGGAAATGTTTTAAAAATCTATACTTTATTAAGTGAGAACTTAAGAGAAGTAGATTAAATTCTAGGTTTACACAAGTTACCAAAGTTATGCTGAGAACATATTAACAACTTAAACAGACTTGCAACAACAACAAAAGGATTAAAACAGTAATAGAAAGCTTTTGATGAAAAAAAAAAAAGTCCTGCTCCAAATGGACAGACACCAGAATTCTCTCAGAACTTCAACCAGTTATGAAGCAGTGGTTCAATAGCTACAAGCACTTGCTGCTCTTGCAGAGGACCAGCGCTTGGTACCTACCACCCACATGGAGGCTCAAAAGCACTTGCAATCTCAGTGCAAGATACTCTGGATAGCATCTGCTGATCTCCAGAGGCACCAAGCACTGATGCAGTACATTCAGGCGAAACCCCCATACACCTGGAATAATGGTTTTTTTTAAATAAATCCATTTTTAAAACAACTACAATCGATACTTTTAAATTATTCAAACAATATTTAATACTTCTAAAATTATTTAAATTATTCAAAAAATATTCAAAAACTTATTTAAAAAAGAAACAGAAAGCACATTACCAAAATCCTCTTTAAAGGAGTATTATTGTAAAACTAAAACCAGATAAAGGAAGAAACAAACAAAAATCCTTCAAACTAATATTGCTAATGAACACAGATACAAAAACTGCCATAAAATATTTGCAGGCCAAATAGATGCATATATCAAAAAGATTATCCACCACAATCAAATTGAATGGCCTAATATAAATAAGCAATAAATGTAATTAATCATGTAAATCAACTTAAAGATCTCAATTGCTAGTTGCTAAGTTACCTTCCAAGCTGCCACAAAATAGCCCATTAAGTTCTGAGCTCTAGAGAGAAAGTACCCAAGGAGCTGAAGGGGTATGCAGCCCCACAGAAGGAACAACATGAACTAACCAGTACCCCCAGAGCTCCCTGGGACTAAACCACCAATCAAAGAAAACACATGGTGGGACTTGTAGCTCTAGTTGCATAAGTAGCAGAGGATGGGCTAGTCAGTCATCAATGGGAGGAGAGGCCCTTGGTCCTGTGAAGGTTCTATGCCCCAGTATATCTGAGCTCTAAATAACTTTTCCAGCTCAAAGTTCCAAAACCCTTGCACAGTTCTCATCAAACACAACACAGTCAGTTCCATCACAGCAATAGCCCACCCTCTATTACCAATTTCTTTCCAAATTAGGTTACTGTTGCTGTGGTAAAACAGCATGACTAAAATCAACTTGAGAAAAAGGTGTATTTAGCTTACACTTCTGTCATCACACAGTTTATCCTGGAAGGAAGACTGGGCAGGACCTCACAGAAGAATTTGGAGGCAGGAACTGAAATAAGGGTCACAAAAGAACACTAGTTGCTAAGCTCCCCATGGCTTGATGAGCTTGGTTTCTTACATAGCCCAGTCCTATCTTTCCACACCAATAAGCAATGAAGAACTGCCCCACAGACATTCCAATAGTCCAATCTGGTGGAAGCAATTCCTGAAATGAATTTCTCTCTTCCTAAATGATGCTAGTTTGTGTCAAGTAGGTAAAACATAACCAACAAGAGTTATTCCATGTGTGTGGGGGGATTGCCTGAAGTATGTATATGTACTGCATGCATGCTTGGTGCCTATAGAGATCAGCAGAGGGTATGCAAGGTATCTTACATTACAGAATCCTCACAATAAGAAATAAAATGGCTAGGAAATATCTTGAAAAGTATTGAACATCCTTAGTAATGTGGAACCAGGAATTAAAACCACTCTAGATTTTCATCTTATCCTAGTAAGAATGGCCAAGATCAAGAAAGCAATTAACAAATGTTGGTAAAGATGTGAGGAAAGGGAAATATTCACTGTTAGTAAAATTGCAAACTGAAAGAACCACTACAGAAATCAGTGTAGAAAATTTTTCAAAGGCTGGCCTATGTGCCCAGTTATATGCCACTCCTGACATAGTCCCAAAGGACTCAACAGATAGATGATCAGTTGTGTTCATTGCTGCTTTATTCATAATAGCTAAGATATAGAAAGATCCTAAGTGTGCTTCAACTGATGAAAGGTTAATGAAATTGAGGTACATATTACACAATGGAATGCTAGTCAAATATAAAGAGAAATAAGGTCTCTGGGTGAATGACTAAAACTTGAAAAATATTACACTGAGTAAGGTCACCCAGACGCAGAACAGCATACACTGAGTAAGGTCACCCAGACGCAGAACAACATACACCACATGCTTATCTTTTATTTGTGGATCCTAGCTCTGATGAAAGGGAAACAGGAAAAATGGGAGGTGGGTAATTACTTTACCTAGAAGGGGGGGCGGGTAATATAGAAAGAGAGGAAGGAAAATAAATAACACTAAATATATTTAAAAAGAGCATAGGGAAACACTTTTATGTTTACTTAGAAATACACTAGATGAGAGATAAATACATAGTTTATGGAAGATAGATATATATAGATAATATATAGATAGATGATTGATAGGTGATAGATAAATATATGATAGGGGATAGATAGATAGATAGATAGATAGATAGATAGATAGATAGATAGATGATAGATATGGATGGATAATAATAATAATAATAATACATACATACATACATACATACATACATACATAGCAGATACATAGATACAGGTAGGTAGATAGATAGTTTAAACAGTTACCACACATGAGGTGATTGTGTTCCTCTCAATAGCTATAGACTATCTGACAGAAACACTACTACTGAGCAGTAGTATGTGTGTGTGTGTGTGTGTGTGTGTGTGTGTGTGTGTGTGTGTGTGTGTAGAAAGAGAGAGAGAAGGGAGAGGGAGACTGTTTAAGCATTTATATAGAACACTAAACAGATAACAAAAAAATATCTGAGTCAGTCTAGACAAATTCCCAAGCCTTGGTCAATGCGTAGTGGTTGAAGTATAACTTGTGAGTTAGCCTAGCTTCAATGCTTGAAAGCTTTCCCAGGTTGCAGGCTGACCTGTTCCATTCATTTGTTTCTCTTTGTTTTGTTTTTTGTTTTTGTTTTGTGTTGTTTTTAGTTAAAAGACCCCACAATGATTTAATGTGAGCCAGTCTCCTTATGATTGGCAAATTCTAATTTTTCTTTTATGATAATTTTATATAACCTATATGTATTATCAAAGGTTGTTTAAACTAACTTCGTTATTACATTTTTATTTTCTGGGTGTAGTGTCCTATAGACTACATACAGGAAGAAGCCCATAATCTGACCTGTTGCCCACCTAATGTTTCTGAGTTTGCTGAGGGGCAGGAGTGCCAAGAGCACTCTGGGACTAATTTTTTTGTGCTTTTCACAATCTCCATGGCAAGGAAGACTCCTGAGGAGGGACACATAAGGTTACTTCTTTGAGAGTAGAAATAATTTTCTGGAGAAAAGGCATTAATGAATCACAATGTAAATATCCCCCCACAAATGAAACATCAGAAACCCAAAATAAAAGGCAACACTTGGCTCAGCTTTGCTTGACTGTGTGTGTGTGGGGGGGGGGGGACAGCTGTGCTGGCTCCGTGGTTCTCGCCAGTTTTTCACCACTCATGGTTGTGCTATCTCCCTTTTTCTTATCTATTAACTGTAAGGCTTGTGGCATGCAGGGCATTTCTTAATCCTTGGAAGATGACTGAAAGGATAAGAATTAAAATTAGAACAACTCCCAGAATTGTTCTCAAATTAATAATGGAAGACAGAAAGCCTTGTCTTGAGACAATGGATTTCAGAGCCGGCAAAAATTTCTTTGCAACATTTGAGACTCAAGTAGATTTTAATTGTGCTGAGCTCAAAGCTAAAATTTGTCAATATAAAGCTGCATATTTATTGCCAGATCAGGACTACTCCGCAAGCCATTGGAGATGGGATTTAACTTGTTCCCATGACATCTCAGATGAATTATCCTGAAGTAGGAGACGCATATCCAATTGAATGGCGAATGACAGGAAAAAGTCAAACCTTAATATTTTGAATTTGATAATATATAAACAAGATTGCTTCTTCTAATGCATTTATCTTACCCTCTAAATTATTGTTTATATTTTCCTGTGTAATAAGTACTAAGGAGACATTCTTTTTTTGTATTTTTTATTAGATATTTTCTTCATTTACATTTCAAATGCTATCCCCAAAGCCCCCTATTCCCTCCCCCGACCCTGCTCACCAACCCACCCACTCCTGCTTCCTGGCCCTGGCATTCCCCTGTACTGGGGCATATGATCTTCGCAATACCAAGGGCCTCTCCTCCCATTGATGGCCAACTAGGCCATCTTCTGCTACATATGTAACTAGAGACACAAGCTCTGGGGGTACTGGTTAGTTCATATTGTTGATCGTCCTGTAGGGTTGCAGATCCCTTTAGCTCCTTGGGTATTTTCTCTAGCTCCTTCATTAGGGGCCCTGTGTTCCATCCAATAGATGGCTGTGAGCATCCACTTCTGTATTTGCCAGGCAATGGCATAGCCTCACGAGAGCTATGTCAGGGTCCTGTCAGCAATATCTTTCTGGCATATGCAATAGTGTCTGGGTTTGGTGGTTGTTTATGGGATGCCCCAGGTGGGACAGTCTCTGGATGGTCTTTCTAAGGAGACATTCTTAGAAACTATTTAACATGTTCTGCAGGATGTATTTGCTGAGCCAAGGCAGTACAGACACTATGACAGATGCTAAGATTTCAATTAAAGTAATTTCTAATATGAAAGCATCAACAAATCTTTTGGGACTAGTAAGAGTGTTCATATCTAAAGCATGAGTTCCTAGGTCATCAAACCAAGGCTGGCTCAGATTCACAGGTAATAAACCGTAGGAAGTTCTACTTACTGTAACAAACATTTTCTCATCATGTGAGGAGCTAATACAATTAGTAATAGTGCAAGATGAGCATTTTATGATGAAAACAGATTTAAATTTAGTGATAAAGCTTTTTTATATTAATACAGCAAAGACAAGAAGAAACATAGAAACTCAGAAACAATAGATTTGGCAATAGATCAGATTACAGGCTTCCTCCTATGTAGTCAATAGGACACTGCCCCAGAAAATAAATAAATATAAGAGTTTGCATGCATGTATGTATATATGTATGTAAATATATATAACCCATCATCAAAGAAGCTTCCTTTTGCAGCAAACTGAGGCTGTTTCAAAGAACCACATCTGTAGAGAATAAGATGCCTATCCCCAATGATTCATCTGAAAATAAATCTCTACATCTTAATGCTCAGAGAAACTCGGGGAAGAGGGGAGAGAAATACTGTAAAAGCTGGAGGACCTCCAGGATGCTGTTAGATAGTGCCTTTTAGACATGATCAGGAAGCTGCACCCCTGAAGTCTCAGCAATGTGGTTGCCTGAACAAGATCTTCATAATGACAACAAGTAACAGGCTAGTGAGGATGGGGAACATTTCCCAAAACCTCATCTCTAGATGAAGAGCTACAGGCAGTGATTACTGGGAAAGCAGGAGCGACTTTCTCCAGGAACAAGCCCCTAAACAAACACACACCTATAAGTAACATGAAATGAGCTCAATAAACTATGTGTGTGTGTGTGTGTGTGTGTGTGTGTGTGTGTGTGTGTGTGTGAGAGAGAGAGAGAGAGAGAGAGAGAGAGAGAGAGAGAGAGAGAGAGAGAGAGAGAGAGAGAGAGAGAGAGAATATGTGTGTGTATGTGTGAATACAATAAGAAGAGCTCATGAATTCAAGAGGATCATGAATTAGAGAGAGCTGTGGGGAATGATGGAGGGACTGGGATGAGGGGAAAGAAGGAGATGCTTAAAATACTACTTCAAAAGCTAATAATAAAATAAAAATAATTCTACTTCTGCATCTTGGAAAGCTCATGACATAGTTACAAAAAAAAAAAAAAGCCTAAGAGTCTCTAGCATAGCATCCCCAGATGTCTGAGTCTCTGCAGCCCTAGATGAGAAGTAACATGGAAATGAGCAAGTAATAACTGATTCAAGCCCCTGGCTTAAGCAGACCCCGACAGTTCTGAGAACAGAAGTACACGGGCTTTTTCACATTGGGTAACAACAGGACATTAAAGGTGATATCACTATCTTGTAATTACTACATTCTAAAACAAGTTCTCATGCAACCACAATAACTGCACCATAGATATACAACTAAGACCCTTCTGTCAGCTCTGACACCTTGGGACTCAGGCTCTATTCTCAGGCTTCTACCTATGGCACCTGTGACCCCTGGTTTGCTTCTTTTTTTAAATTTTACTGTTATTTTATGTTCATGAGTATTTTTCTGCATTTAGATAGATAGATAGATAGATAGATAGATAGATAGATAG
Organism: Mus minutoides; assembly: GCA_902729485.2. Taxonomy (NCBI): domain Eukaryota; kingdom Metazoa; phylum Chordata; class Mammalia; order Rodentia; family Muridae; genus Mus; species Mus minutoides. The sequence goes on from LR753311.1 coordinate 2,555,350, forward strand.
ATAGATAGATGATAGATAGATAGATAGATACATACATACATACATGTATATATATATATGTATATATGTATATATATATATATATATATATATATATATATATATATATATGCCTATTCCCCAGGTAGCCTTCCAGTGCGCTCCAGCTGCCCAGAATCTGCCACATTAACTATATTCATTATCATGATGGCTGGTCAGTAGCACTTGATATTCAATACATCAACTTACCCAAGTTGGATCATCTCTAAACTGAAATCTTAGCACAACCAACTGGAGAGGTCTCTCATGTTCCTATTAAGAAAGGGAAATGAGGGGTGGATGACTTTGTTTAAGAGGACCTGATTCTCAGAGCCAGCTAAGTGACACAGTAGTTAGCAGTGCTTCTTCTACAAACCTGATGAACTGAGTCCTCCACAAGTTCAATGGCATACATGCACACACACAATACTGATGGTGGCGGTGGTGGTAATGGTGACAATGTGACGATAACAACGATGAAGACAGAAGAGGAGGAGGAGAAGAAGAAGAAGAGGAAGGAGGAGGAGGAAATTTAAAAACAGATGTCTACTTCTCCAGCAGGAAGAAAACTACATGGAAAATGGCCTTCCTCTCTCTCCCTTTCTTTTCTCCTTTTTATGAACAGCAAAATATATAGAAGAGACCAAGTTTGAAATTCACATTCAAAAACCATGGATCTTATATAGATGATTTCATTCCTCAGGAGGAAGGAAGGACTCTGTCTCTGCTGCTGTAAGACTGTGCATGGCAGTCCAAAGATTAACCTTTAGAAAAGGACCCTGTAATACATTAGCATCTGCTGTGACCTTTGAGAATATATGCATGTCTAGCCAGAGGTCCCTGAAGCAGTGGCTAGGCAGGCTTTATAAATCTACAAAGAATTCTACTCTGACAGTGTCGGTCGATGGTCACAGTAAGTAAAGCCAGGTCGTCTTTAAATCAGCTTCAAGAATGGTGTTTTCTAAACACTTTATTCTCTGGATATATTTACACTTTTTGCCTTGTTTTATCAGCTTGTTCATTTTTTAAAGCCTCATAAAAGTTAGTTATGCTCCAATAAATTTCAAAAGAAAGCAAAACATTGTCTTTATAGAAACTTGTTTCCATGAAAAATTAATTTAATATGTCTCCAAACTTAAAAAGATAGCAACAAGTCTACCTTATCAATTGATAAAACAGCCTTTTATAGATGTGTGTATACTGTGAATAGGAGTGAAAACCAGTAATCTTTCCCTGTAGGAAAACGCACAGGAGACTACATTTCTACCCAGTGAAGGAATACATCAGAACCACCTCTAGTCATAAAATAATTCTCCTCAATGGAAAAAAGGGGGTACCTTTTCCTGGAAAAAAAAGAAAAGATACTCTTGGTAGTGGTGGTAGAGGGGATGTGCATGGGTGTGGTAGGCTCGAGGTGCAAAATGGGATTAATAAAATCCTGTCTTTAAAAGAAGGAGGAGCTCTGGAACGCACCATGAAAGCAGCTACAATAAACTCATGCACCAACATTAAAGACTTACAAAACATCTCACACTAAAGACAGAAAAGACCATTGAATGATTATCATCAGTTCTCATCAGGACCATCTCTCCTTTTATGCACCTGCCCCAAGCTTGTGCAAACAACTATCAGAGCCAAAAACAAAAAACAAACAAACAAACAACAGCAGCAGCAAAAATGAAACAAAGACTTAACTAAAAGAGAAAAGAGTTCTCCACATGATATCCTGGGCAGCATCCTTGATGGGGGAGGAGACAGAAAAGAGCAAGACAGGCTCATGCATCCATTCAGGACTGAGAGAAGGGGAAAGCAATGAGGGGAGAAAACGGAGAACAGTGTAAGACAAAAGAAACAAAGCATTCGAGCCAGGCGTGGTGGCTTACCTTTAATCCCAGCACTTGGGAGGCAGAGGCAGGCGGATTTCTGAGTTCAAGGCCAGCCTGATCTACAGAGTGAGTTCCAGGACAGCCAGGGCTATACAGAGAAACCCTGTCTCAAAAAACCAAAAAAAAGAAAGAAAGAAAGAAAGAAAGAAAGAAAGAAAGAAAGAAAGAAAGAAAGAAAGAAAGAAAGAAAGAAAGCATTCATGGATTAGTTATCTCTCAAAGCTATAACAAAATAAAACTCAGAAGACAGACACTGGAGTTTGCAACAAAGGCTGAAAACTTCTATTAAACTCTGAATACTGGGAGAGACTCAAGCTGGTAGCTTGTCTCTGAAGCACAAGAAGCCAAACTCAAAAAGACTGTAAAAATGCATACACAAAGCACCCTACAGATGTTTCCAAAAGGCCAAATGTAAACTAAGAAAAAAATACTGGTCTGAAACACTCTGCAGGAATGGCATATTCTCAGACACAACATGAGGATTTGATAAATTAACTTGAATCAAACCTTAATACTAAAAACAGAAGCAGACAAAAATACAAAGTGAGAATTCAAAGACTTAATTATGCATTAAATGAAGATTAAATGCTAAGACAGAAAGAGTAAAGCCACAGGAAAGGGAATAAAGGACAGTGAAGGAACAAAAAACATTCCCATATTTTTATGAAAAAAAAAAAAAGTTAAATGTGAGACAGTAAGAAGCCACATAAAGAGAGCCAAGAGGCAAGGAACATAACAAATATTTAAAGTTATCATCCTAGGGAACTTTGTGAAACTAAAAGGAAACAATCTTATACGTTATAAAGCCCATGGGACACCAGAGGACAATCTAATAAAGCTGAGACTTCAAAGGTAAGTTTTTAAATTCTTCAGGCCTGCAGCAAAACTAACAAAAAACTTAGAGATATCACAGAAAGCATTTCCAAGCAGGCTTCCCAAAATGTGTATTGGTTAGTGTTCATTGTCTGCTGGACAGAGTCTAGAATCACCTGGACAGGTTTCAGGGCACAACTGTGAGGGTAAGAAAACATCTAAATCTGGATCCTAGGTGAAAGCTATCTGACCTGTGGGCATGCCTGTGGAGAATTATCTTGATCAGATTGATTGAGATGGGAAGTCTCTGTGGAGAGAATCATTTCCAGGGCTGGGATCTGAAACTATTCAAAAAAGAAAAAAGGAGGGGATGAGATGCCTATATTACACACACACACACACACACACACACACACACACACACACACACACACATACTGCACAAGGAAAATCATAGAAAGGGGAATGGAAATCTTACAAGAGCATAGGATGGGAAGACATAAGGCAAAAAGACATCTTGAAGACATGACATGGCCTTTGCCCTTCATGAAGTTACTGCAACTGGGTCACCTGCCTAAGACATGCAGGTTATGAGTCTCATCAGCATTTCTTCAAAGATGGATATGGGAAATGTGCTGGGGAAAGGGTGTCCTTTGCTTTGGTGATAAAATAGAAATGATATCAATAAAACCCTAGTACATACCTCCCATCCAAGCTCAGGCAAGGTATTCTAATTCAACTCGGTGAGTCACACAAAAAAGAATACAGGAAACCAGTAGATGGACATGTTGGAGAGAAGGGTTTTAGTGGGAGAGAGGGAGGGAGAGGAAGGAGAATGTGTGTGAAAACAGTGAAAATTTATCATAGAAATGTATGAGTCTATCACACAGAAAAGGAAAAGAGGAAAGAGAGGGAGCGCTGTTCATCCCTCTCTGCTCCCTAATTACTACACACTGTGTCTAGAGTCCCAAGCTCCTGCTGACAGAAATCGCCCAACACACACACACACACACACACACTCATGCACTAGGCTGTGCCCTTGAGCTGTGAGCTAAAGTCAACCCTCTCACCCTCAAGACGCTTTTGTCAGGGAATTTTATCACAGCGACAGGAAAGAAACTAAGGGGAAAGGTGGTGACAGCACAGCATCTTCAGAGACACAGAAGAGAAGCCAGCTCCGCCATGTGGTAAGGATATCCAAGCCAGCTTTAAATTCACAGGAACTGGCAGGAGGTGGTGGCACACGCCTTTAATCCCAGCACTTGGGAGGCAGAGGCAGGCAGATTTCTGAGTCTGAGGCCCAGGACAGCCAGGGCTATACAGAGAAACCCTGTCTCGAAAAAAAAAAAAAAATCACAGGAACTGAAAGAATATGCTATATAGGAGGTGTTCAATATTAACCTCATCCATTGGGCTAGAGAGATAACTTATCAGTTAAAAGCAGTGGATGTTCTTCCAGCGGACCTGGGTTCAATTCCTAGCACCCATACAAAGGCTCATAATCATCTGTAATTTCAGTTCCAGGGGATCCAATGCCCTCTTTAGTCCTCTGTGGACATCAGGCACTTACATGGTATGCAAACATATATACAGATAAAAATGCCCATATACATAAAATAAATACTGTGACTTTTAAAAAAAAATGTATTAACCTCATCCATCAAAATACTAGAAAAACCTAGGAAAAATGAGCCAGTGATGAACATACATGAGAATTAGCTGCAGAACTCAGACAAACAAATCGAAACCATCAAGGAAAAGTAATAAGTACATGTTCTATCAAGAAAGGTGAAATTAATCAAGTAGCAAGTATATGGAGAAAGACCTAAAGAGAAAATAAACTTACCAATGGTCATATGGGTGTTAACTAGAAGCCAAAGGACATCTAAGATCCCTTTGCAAAAATTAAAATGTGAAAGAAAAGTAAAAAGTAGTCAACCGCTGGAGATAGTTCCATAGTTAAGATCACTCGTGGCTCTTACAGAGGACCTTGTTTTGATTCCCAGTACCCACATAATGGTTCAAAACTATCTATCACTCAAGTTCCAGAGAATATAACACCTTCTTCTGGACTCTTTGGGTACCAGGCACACAAGTTGTGATGGCTATTCATGGTTTCCAATTTGACTATGTTTAGAATGGACTATAATCCAGAAACGGAGGGCATACATGTGAGACATTTTCTGCTTGGTTTGATGTGGTGAATCCATGTCTAGTTCAGATTTTTGAGGTAGGAAGACAAAAACCTTTGATCCAGAGCACAAGGCAGGAAGACATTTCTTTCATTTCCACCATACCTTTTTGTGGAAGTCTATATAAGAACATAGCAGAAGGAAAATTTTGTTCTTTGCCTGTTTGCCCTCACCTTGCTAGCACATCCACTCCTTCACTAGCATTGGAGCATACTTCTTTGTGATTTCAGCATATACAGAAGACCAGCTGAGGCATCCAATCTTGTGGACAGTGCAACTACTAGATTTCTGGACTTTCTGTTCACAGCTAACCATTATTGGATTAGTTGGGCTGCACCCTGTAAGTCATTCCAATAAATCCCCTTTTACATAAAGAAAGAAAGAGATTCATTCCATAAGTTCTGCGACTCTATGGAACCCTAATAGACAAATGCTGTACATGCATATATACAGTAAATCACACATATACATTAAATAAATAAATGTAGTCAAAGCATTTATATTCAAAGTTCTTCCTTCGTGTAAACAAAGTGTATATTAAGTACTAAGAAACAGGATGAAAGACTTGAAGGCATATTACTAGAAGATGTACCCAACTGAGTTTTGGGGGTTTTCCTCTTTTTGTATTATTGGGATTTGAACCTAGAGCTTTTATGTATGCTAGATAAGAGTTCTACTTATGAGCATGCTCCCGTTTCTAGGTTTTTATTTTTGAAACAGGATCTCACCAAGTTGCTAAGTTGTGGTTGCTCTGGACCATGAGGGCATTCAATTTCCATGCAAGAGATCAAATGCGATATATGAGGGGCTTGTGAAGGTCAGCAGGCTCATGTGATATATGAGGGGCTTGTGGATGTCATCCCAGGTTTCAGCTGTGACTTACTGCGCTCACTATATCCACTGATGCTGAACTACAGGCACTCCATATGTCCTGAGAAGCTGGGCCTCTCCTACCTCCCTAAGAGACCAAGTCAATGCCTCAAAATCTTCATGAAGTTTACCTACTCAGTGAAAATAGAAAGGAAGTGCAGAGGCCATTGAGTCCTGTGCCTGGATAACTGAAGAGGAACATTTAGGTGACAGCCTCTAGCTCTTCTGAAATTAAGAGCTCAATCTAAATGAGGGAGAGTTGGTTTGTCAGGTCTAGGTCTCTACACTAAGGCTGTCCATGACACTGCTCATCTTGGTACTTCTTTCTTGGCTATATCCTGGGCCTGAATTCTCCCTGATGATGACAGAAAAATAAGCTAGTAGCATGAAGCAAGTCAGTCTGCTGAGACCACTGCCATGATTGTTATTAAAACAATTCTTCATATTTAGAATTACTCTTTTCATTATCAGCACAGGCAGAAGTGAATCTGAAGAGGAATAAATTGGTCAAGCACTATATTTTGCACCTTGTTTCTTAGCGGCAGGATCAGCAGGATGCCCAGGGTCCAGTGGGAAAATCAACAGTTAGCACATGCTGTCCTGAACAGCAGCTCACTGTCTTTTTCCCACATCTCAGGCTCCCAGAAATGTCCATCAAGTTAATGTCTCAGAAAAACTTACCATATTTCTAGTTTCTCATGAGCTGGGAAAAATGTCCAATAAAATAAATCTCACCAAAGTTATCATTCATTTTTTATATGGGGACAACTTACTATTTTTGACTATGCCCCCTCAAATTTTCCATGGTGGAAACTTAATCTCCAATTTCATATATTAAGTGTTTAGAGGTGATATCACTGGGAGGTGACTGAGTCATGCAGAGTCTACTCTCATAAATGGAGTGATCTCATGAATTAATAAATTAATGGACCGTTGATGGAATGGCTTTGTAATAAATGTTCTCTGGCATAATTGCTCTGTCTCATCTGTGATGCCATTTCCCATGTTATTATGTAGCAAGCAGGCTCTGCACCAGATGCCAGGCAGATGCAAGGGCAAATGTCTTAGATGTTCAGCCTCCAGATTTCAGAGCTAAACAAAGCATTATTCTCAGCAAATTACCCACTTCTGAGTGTTTGTTATATTATGATATTGTGATAGAAAATAGACCATAGTGATTGGTCTTGATTGCTAGAATGACCTAGGAAATACACCACTGGATGTGCCTGTAAGTTCATTTCCAAAGAGGATGACCTGAAGAGGAAAAATTGTACACAAAGTGCAAAACCTTCCAAACCCCGGTCAATATATGGTCAGGAGGAAAAGCAGTATCCATGCACCTCCTTCATGTATTCATGAGCAGGTATGTCAATCATTGATGCTGTGACCCTCTGCTGACACCACACTCTCATCTCCTCAGTCTTCTAAGGTAGACCAAACACTAGTGTCTCTCCAAGGAACTTGCAGGCTTCCAGCATTAGATTAGGATGGATGAGTTACTCAGCTTCATGAGCTGAGTCTCTAGTGTATACTTTTACTCTCCAGTGTGCAGGTGAACATTGTTGAATAACCAATGCCTATGGAGTAAGCCAATATAATATATACTGTATATGGTTTGTTGTTTTGAGGGGGGTGGGACTTGTTTAGGGGAGAATGTGCATGAGTTTGGAGCTATAGCCTAAAGATGTTCTAGAATGCCTCTAAGAAGATTGCAATGAATCATTCTGTTGAAAATGTAGAAGAATGCTCATAGCAATGCAGATGTTAATAACAGTGCTCATGAGATTTAAGGGGATGAGAACTCTGCTGGAAATCTTATTGTAGATTCCTTTATGTGTTATCCTGTAGTAGAGTATCTGACTGTATTTTCCCAGTTTCTAAAATTTTAACAAAGTGGAATTTCAAAGTAATGGGCAATTTATTTGCTAGAGGAAATTTCAAGACAGAGTAACCTTTGGGCTGTGGAATGGTTGCTTCTCACTGTTCTTAACCAGGTTTACAATTAGAGCAAAAGTAGATCTGTTTCTTGCTCCAACAACCTTATATTCTGCTAGTAGAGAAGACATGGTTCCTAGATCGAAGAATGATATTATCTGCACTAAATTGAACACTAACACTTCTCCTTGGTTACTTTCAATTCTTCACATCTTTGAGTCAACAAGCCAAAGTAGGAATTATAGTAATAGCAGGTGTGTGATTGATTCAGATGACCTGTGGGAAATTGGACTTCTATCACACAACAGAAGATTAAATAGAGAATACAAACAATTTATAGCTCATTTCTTTTATTTTCTTTTGTTGTTATTGTTGTTTGTTTGTTTGTTTGTTTGTTTCAAGACAAGCTTTCTCTGTGTAACAGTCCTGATTGTCCCGAAACTCACTTTGTAAACCAGGCTAGCCTCAAAATCACAGAGATCAAAATCACAGAGATCCACCTGCTTCTGCCTCCAGATTGCTGGGATTAAAGCTGTGCACCACCACACCAGGCTTTTTGTTCTAATTATTTATTTTTAGTTCATTTATATTGGTGTTTTGTCTGCATGTTTGTCTGTGTGAGGATGTTGGAGATCTTGAAACTTGAGTTACAGACAGTTGTGAGCTCCCATATAGGTGCTGGGAGTTGAACCCAGGTCCTCTGGAAGAGCAGCCAGTATTCTTAACTGCTGAGCCATTTCACTAACCCTATAGGGCATTTCTTAACATTCCTATGATTTGTAGTTAAGTTCAATGGAAAACAACCCAATTCAAACAGGATGAAAATGGAACATGAAAGCTATGAGTGTTTTGCTTCTGTTTGTTAAGAATGTTTTTCTAGGTGTGGACGGATGGCTCAGTGGTTAAGAGTACTCAGTTCCCAACCTTCACAACTCCAGTTCCAGGAGATGCGATGCCCTGTGCTGAGCTCCTTAAGTACTAGGCACACATGTGCTGCACATATACACATGCAGGCAAAGCATTCACACACATTCAAAGAAGAGTGAATTTGTATGTATATATGTATATATACATATTAAGTGAATAGTCATGCTTTCTTTACCTACTATTATTTTCCATGTAATGTAACATCAAATGGCTCTCAGCATTTTAGTATTATTTAAATTATGTTATTGTATTTAAGTTATGAGATATCCAAAGACTAAGTATTCTTCAAAAGACTGTCATATATTCTGTGGAAAGAAGTAGTGAATTTTCAGCTGTATAGGAGATACTTATATGATCTGAGGAGTAGTTATTTCTTTGTCATTATCATACTTTAGAGGACTTCAGAAAATGTGATTGAACTTTATTATCAACTTGGCTGCATTTAAGATTACATAAGAGTGACAGATCAGGGTATATCTCTGAGGTCATTTACAAAGAGGATTACCCATAGTGGCCTGTCCCCTAGCCCACATATAAAAGGATTCAAGGAAAAAGAAGTTGCCTACTCCTCTGCCTTCACTTCTTCCTTAGCAAGTATATCTGTAGACACCAGCTTCCTTTGCCTTCTAATAGAAGCTGAATATCACTGATGCTCCAGGAATCTTTTAGGCCTTCAATTCCAGGTTGGAACTTCAAAGGCAGCCATCTCATGGGCTGAGCAGCTACCAGATTCTGAGGCTCTCTACTATGCAGCTAACCATTATTTGACTGATTGGTACCTATTCTGCAAATTAATCTGATCCTCCAGAGAGCCTTGCATATCACATAGACTAAGACACCATTTAGTCCTCAAGTATGTATAACAGTGATCTTCTCCAAGCTCAGACTCAGGCAAGCAATGCCTTGCAGAGGAACAACTTTCTAGGGTAGGAATGACTGCCTCCAAGAGCCATAGTCTCTCTCTGCCACTTAGCACAACTTACGTTAGAATTCTTCACATACAGGTTGGCAGAAGCCCATTATTGTGCATATACCAAGTTTCAGTTTCATGATTCGACATGAAATAAAGCTCATTTTGGCAGGACCATTTTGCACAAGCCTCTTGATTCCATTCTTCTTCCTCTGAGCTTGAAAAGCATCCCTGGGCCACATAAACAAGCACACTGGCAGCCAAGACCATAGAAGGAACCTCGCCTCTCTGGAACAGATTTTCTGTTGTCGATATCAGCCGTGCTCCCAATAACACTGGACCTATCTCTGTGCAATGCTCCTGTGAGGTGCTCACACATGAAACACCTTTCAGGCTGCCCTAGGCATGATGAGTTTGCATCCGGTTTTCAGCCTTACTCCTGAATCCTTGCTAGCATCTTTTCTCTATGCGCTTGCCACCTTAATGATCAGTTAGCATTAAGATTTCAAAACAGAAAAACAAGAAGTGTCCACCAGGCTCACAAATGCTTCTGAGCTGCTGGCTCAACTCAGCTCACTCAGAATATGATGACACTAATCCAGGCCATGCCATTGTTTCTTAGCGACAAATATGCCTTGATCTGAGCTCATCTTACCTGCACCAAAGGCTCTAAACACCAAATGACGAATATTCAAGTATTCAGCAGCATGCATTGGTGCTTTTTTTTTTAATTAAATAAGTTAAAGAACCTGATCCTTAAAGATACATCTTCAATGATTATTTTTTAATATTTAAAGTACCTGAAAAATTCCATGAAAGAGAATCCATATCCATGCTGCTCTGCAATTCCCGCACAAACAACATTTGTGGATGCTCCGATCAGTGTCCCATTACCTGGAGTCAGAAATTAAAAAAATAAAATAACATCCCAGCTCATTTTAGAAACTGGTTTCTGCTCTTTTCTTCTGTTCAGAGGCTGTGATGGGATGAATACAGTCACCGTCAAAGTTAATGCTTTGCAAATGTCTGGGAACAAAACATGTTGCCAACCAGAAAAAAGAGTTACCTGTCTGTAAATAACATGATTCCTTCACAGATAGTTATCACTGCTCTATGAGATGCTAAGGAGAATTGAGAAGGTCCCTGTGGGAATCAAGTAACATGTATGTTTTAAGAAAAACATGCAAAGAAAGCATGGGTGACAATGTGTGTCCTTTTAAAGCAGTGACATGAAACCTCAGACATGAACCATGGACCGCTAGGCTCAAACATTTCCTAAGAAATTCTTTCAGCAGATGAAGAGGATTGAAAACACTATATGAAACAATGGTGTGGCCTAGTTTTGTTCATTGATGGGTATTTTTTTCACATAAATGGTCTCTTAAATAAGCTTTTTTTGTGTGCACACCTTTTCCCCAATTTTTATTAGATATTTTCTTCAGTTACATTTCAAATGCTATCCCAAAAGTACCCATCCCCCGCCCAGCTCCCCTACCCACCCACTCCCACATCTTGGCCCTGGCATTCCCCTGTACTGGGGCATATAAGGTTTGCCTAACCAAGGGGCCTCTCTTCCAAATGATGGCCAACTAGGCCATCTTCTGCAACATACGCAGCTAGAGACACGAGCTCTGGGGGTACTGGTTAGTTCATATTATTCTTCCACCTATAGGGTTGGAGACCCCTTCAGCTCCTTGGGTACTTTCTCTAGCTCCTCTATTGGAAACCCTGTGTTCCATCTAATAGCTGACTGTGAGCATCCACTTCTGTGTTTGCCAGGCAATGGCATAGCCTCACAAGAGACAGCTATATCAGGGCCCTTTCAGCAATATCTTGCTGGAGTATGCAATAGTGTCTGCGTTTAGTGGCTGATTATGGGATGGATCCCCGGCTGCAGCAGTCACTGGTTGGTCTATCCTTTTGTCTCAGCTTCACACTTGATCTCTGTAACTCCTTCAATGTGTGCTTTGTTCCTAATTCTAAGAAGGGGCGAAGTATCCACACTTTGGTCTTCATTCTTCTTGAGTTTCATGTGTTTTGTGTGCACACCACTTTTTCATAAAGGGACATCCTATGCACATGGAAACATAAGCTGGTCCTCATAGATTGGATAAAGAACACAACCAAGGCTATCCAATCAGATTACCTATTCCAGTGCGTCTCCTCCCCCAACCCCCACAGCTGTTAGTTCATGAAAAACGAACACAGCCAAGCCTGTAAGCCTCTTCTTTTTCCCTAATTGGACCCATCAGTATTCAAGTGCACAACACAAGCTCCCCCAGCTTAGCTCAGGTCTGACATCAAGCAGTAGAGAAAAAGACTCGTTCCCCTGAGGCTTAGTGAGTGGATGCTGCTGCTCCAGAGTTGCTACTGTGTACATGCGGGAGAAAATGATGCTCCTGAGACTGGAAACATAAGAACAGAACAGAGAGGTAGAAGAAATCCAGTGTCCTCGTGAAGAAAACAATGGGAGGGAGACTGAAAAGTTTGTGGGGGTATCAAGTGTGAGGAGTGAGAAGCCCTGAACATGAATCCAAACTTCTGACTAAAGAGCAGTGGTTCTCAACCTGTGGGTCACATTTGGGGAATCAACTGACCCTTTCACAGAGGTTGCCTAAGACTATTAGAAAACACAGATAATTACATAACAGTACGTAACAGTAGCAAAATTACCATTGTTTATGAATCAGCAATGAAAATAACTTTATGGTTGGAGGTCACCACAACCTGAGGAACTGTATTAAAGGCTCACAGCGTTAGGAAGATTGAGAACCACTGTGCTAGAGCAACATCAAAGAGGAGCATAAGGGTGCCTAGGGCTGTCTACAGATAGACAAAGAGCATGCGAAGGGTCTGGAACAGATAGCAACATACAAGTCATGGTTTTGTTGCCCCAGACACCTCCCATGGGTGTTTTTCTTAGATGTATCCAATCTATCACCTGTCTGTCTGTCTGTCTGTCTGTCTGTCTGCCTGCTCCTGTTCTGAATCTAGAGACATGACAAATGAGACTCTTCAACTTTGCCAATTAATGTCTTACTGTTAACCTTCCAGCACCTAAAACCACCTGGGTGGTAGGCTTCTAGATGTGTGTGAGAGATTCCACTGATTGTTAACTAAGGAAGGAAGTCCTGCCCACTATGGGTACCATCATTCCCTGGCTGTGATCCTGGGCTATGTACTTAGAAAGGAAAGCTGAGCATTGCATTCATTGCTCTCTGCTTCCTGACTGTCAATGGAATCTGACCAGATGCTGTGTGTCTTGCAGTTTCTATTGGTGTGATGAAACACCATGACCAAAAGGAAGTTTGGGAGGAAAGGGTTTATTTGGCTTACACTTCCATATTAAGGAACCTGGATAGGCAGACGCTGGTGCAGAAACCATGGATGGGTGCTGCTTACTGGCTGGCTCCCTATAGCTTGTTCATCCTGCTTTCTTATAGAACCCAGGACCACCAAACCAGGGGTGGCACCACCCATAATGGGCTACATTCTTCCCCATCAATCACTACTTAGGAAAATCGCCTTGCAATTGGGACATAGATGTTCAGAAATTAGATGTCATCTGGTGGGTTTTTCCTTTGATGAGTATAAAGTATCCTTCCCCATCTCTTTTGATTACTTTTGGTTGAAAATATATTTTATTACCTATTAGAATGGTTACTCAAGCTTGTGTGTTAGATCCATTAGATTGGAAAACCTTTTTCCACCCTTTACTCTGAGATAGTATTTATCTTTGTTGCTGGGTTGTGCTCCTTATATGCAGCAAAATGATGCATCCAGCTTATGCATCCACTCTGTTAGCCTGTTGATGTTGAGAGATATTAATGACCAATGATTGTTAATTCCTGTTATTTTGATGTTGGTGTGTGTGTGTGTGTGTCTCCCATGCATGCACTGTGTAAGAGTTGGAGGAAGAACTGAAGAACCCTGAGGGCACAGGGACTCCACAAGAAGACCAACAGAATCAACTAACCTGAACCATTGGGGTCTCCCAGAGACTGAACCACCAACCAAAGACCATACATGAGCTATACCTAGCCCCCTCTCCCACACACATAAATATGATGTGCAACTTAGTCTTCATATGGGTCCCCAACAACTGGAGCTAGGACTGTTCCTGACTCTATTGTCTACCTGTAGATCCTGTTCCCTTAACTGGGCTGCATTATCTGGCCTCAGTGGGAGAAGATGTGCCTAGTCCTGCAATGATTTCATGTGCTAGGGTGGGTTAGTATCCAGGAAATCCTCCCCATATTCATAGGAGAAGGGGAGGGCGTTGGGGGAGGGACTGTGTGAGAGGGAGACTGGGAGGAGGGGGGAGCTGCAATAGGTATGTAAAGTGAATAAATAAATAAATAAATAAATAAATAAATGGAGGGAAAAGAAGAAAACAAAAAAGAAAGTGTCCTACAGGCTTCGCTACGGTCCTTGGGAAGCATTTTCTCAAGTGAGGCTGCCTCCTCACTGATGACGGTAGCCTATGTCATGTTGTCAGAGAACTAGCCAGTACATTCTGCAAGTTCCTGCTCCTTTGATTCCCTGGCATGGTAGACCATATCTTTAACTGTGAACGAGAATGAGCCTTTCTTGTATTAAGTTGTCTTTGTCAGGGAACTTTATCACAGCAATAGAAGAAGCAACCATGACAGTCAGATGAGTGAAATATGTTTCAGTTTCCAACTATCTAGTCAATGTTCCCTAGTCCATGAGAGATGGGCCCCAGCAGAATTTGTGTACAACTAACACCTGGCACAAGTAAGTGTTTAGTATGCCAGGAATAAGTACCTTCCAAGACCAGAGGTACTTTTTAAAAGTTCTCAGTGCCAATAAAACTCTATTGGTTAGTAGTGCTACATACCTGCTTCCCAAATGCGCTTAGTGTATAGGCTACATTCGCTTATTATTATATAATAGGTCAACTTTAGTGTCTCCCCTGGAGACCCTCTCCATGTTTACCCTTCAGGAACTATCCCAGGGGCCTATTGCCTTTAAGATTCTGCTCAAAACCCCCTCTCCTCAGATCATATTCTCTGCCTACTCTCTCCATCACAATCTTTCTCTGGCATTTTCTATGTGCTCAGGAAAAACCATGGGAGAATGTGCCCACTGTTATTACCTTAGGTCAAATGATTGGCTCTCCCCCACAGAGCACAATGCCAGGTTATTATAGTAGGTAGTTTATACATTTGAATTTTTTTTAATTCCATTTAAGGAATGAATTTTCAAATGTTCTTGCATCTTATTTCAATTGCTGTATCTATGAAAGAAACGCTGTTGCCGTTTTCCTGAGCTGTTTCTCAGATGGAAAAAAAATGTAAGCATTCTGCACTTTTATATGAATTTCAGCCCCAGTCACAGCATTAGATAAATTAGTTGTCTCCTGAAGTCACAGATGCATCACTGGCTGATGTTAATCCCCCTTCACAAATGAGCAGATAAATGAACCAGAAAGTTATCGACTCAGTAGTCAGAGAAGTCAAAGAACACAGAAAGCTAGATTATCTGGAGGCAATAAGAATGTTAAATATATCTGGTGTGTTTATCTAAGATTCTCTGCAATCCACCTGTGCTCCCACAGGTGATTAAGCTGTCTAAATATAAAAAGGACTCTAGCTTGACTCCCCTCCAGACAGCTAAATCCAAAGCCCTCGTGTATTAACCAGCGGTCAATTCTGTCTGGCAATCTCTAACTCACATTACAGTTTTCTTTAGACTTCGGTCCCAGCACCTGTGCTTGACCGCTTACCATCCCTGCTCTAGAGTAGAGATGTGGTAGAGTCCCTGCTCTACCTAATGCATGTGCATTCCTTCTGAACAGGGGAGCCCAGAGAGGAGAATGAGAAAGAATGTCCATTGCAGAGCCTTACTTGGACAAGGTGGGAACGCATTAGCTTTGAACTATCAACAGTGACTGTCATCAGATCATGGGTTCTGCAGAATGAGAAGTAGGGAGAAAGTAAATCCTGAGTGAGACTATATTGTTGATATAGCAAAGCCATCCTTGGATCTGGGTGTGAGTGAAGACAGTGTGTAAAGCAGATGTCTGTTATAGCTTTCTCCCCCTGTGTGTTTACAGCCTGAAGTCTGCTCCCCTACAGAGACCACTCCTACAGAGATGAGCTAAGCCTGTCTTCTTGGTCAGATGTATGAAATAACCTCACCTTCCTGTTCAACTGCATATAACAAACTCTGAGCTTCCCAGAGACCCCAGACTGCACGGTCCCAGTTTTCCTGTATGTTCATGGTTTGGCCATTTCTCCATTTCCCTTGGTGGCTGTGATTAGGGTTCTGGGACCCAAGCCATGAGAGGTCATTACCAAAATGAGAGGCTTCACAGAGGAGTTCTGGTTGTTCAGATTTTGAAATCAGGAAGTCACCAGTATTCTCCTCAATTTACCTTTTATCTGTTAACTACTAAATCTTGCTTTTTCTAGACAACAGGGTCAGTGTGGTCTCCCAAAATGCAGTCGGCAACCCTTACCTCCTAGGCAGGCACCGAGGGCCAGGGCATACATGAGAGGCAGTGCAGGCAAACTAATTTCAGGGTCTTGGCTCAGGTTCAGGAGTACAGGAATCTGTGGAAGAAACGAGTATTATGGACACATGCCATAGAAAATTATAAGAGCCACCCACTGTGACTGACTTACAGAACCTAAAGAACCCTGTTTTAGAAGAGATAGCACAGCAGTTAATGCACTGGCTACACTTGCAAATGACTAAGCTTCAATCCCCAGTACCCCTGTGTAGCCTTATAGCCAGCCTCTTAAGGATCTGACCTCTGAGAGTAAAATACAGACATAAATGTAAACAAAAATGCCTTTCACATAAAATAAAATTAAAATTGAAAATTTTAAGAGCTTTATATCATTATTGTTATTATATTACCAATATTATTATTATTATTATTATTATTATTATTATTGTGAGTGTGTTTGTCTGTGTGTGTAAGAGAGAGAGAGAAAGAGAGAGAGAGAGAGAGAGAGAGAGATGGGGTGGTAGTATCATAGCACAAGTATGGAAAGCCAGCCTTGTAGATTGGAATCAGTTCTTTCCTTCTGGGCATAAAATTCAGGTTGTCAGGCTTACATCCTCATGTAGCAAGTGCCTTTGCCTGCTAAGTTACCTCACTAGCCCTCAGAGACATCCTTTTAATGGTCAAACTGTTTTTATTTTTGATTATTTAATTTTATTTTTTAAATGAGCATAAGATGCGTGTCAGGGAACCAAAGCAAATTTTGGCATCCACAAAACTTTGTGTTTGTACCCATCTGTCTGTGTCTTGTGCTAGCCAGATGAACAGTCAGCTTTCCTCGTTTAAAGCTGCCCAGGCTGCTGTTGTGAGTCACAGTGGATGAAGTCATGTCAAGTCTCATGTGGTGCCTAAGAGCCATGCATTCAGAGTCTATGAAACCCTGCCAGTGTCGTGCCATTTGTGAGGCATCCTGTCAGTGTCAGACCACACTAAATCACTCCTCAAATGTGTCTGCCTTCACTTTAATTGACAGGTGGAGGCTGGTGGTGTGACTAAGGGGATCAGGATCAAACTCAATGACCTGAGTTTGATTCCCAGATCCCACGTGTTAAGAGGGAGCTGACTCCTGCATGTTGATCTCTGATCTCTCTCTCTCTCTAACACACACACACACACACACACACACACACACACACACACACACACACACGGGGAGGTAGGGTGGGTTTGTGACCCTGCAATTTCCCTCCAAGGCTACCTTCCCTAGCCAGAGGACTCACTCATCACCTACCCATTGGGGAAGGCCAGCAATCTGCACTAGAAAGTTCATGGAGGGGACAGGGTGCCTTTGCTGCTCACATTCCTAGTCCTCTTAGGATAGATAGCCTTATTTAGCTCTCATACATGGCATATTGGGATCCAATCCAGATCCTCCCTCCACAGAAACCCAGCCATGAGTGCCTATAACTGCTGTGTTATTTAGCCTAATTACAGTCCACTGGACCTGGCTCAGCTTTCTATATTATTTTGTTTCAGAACATTTTAGAAAAAGAAAAAAGCTAAAACCAAAAATGGCATCAAGTAAAAAACAAAATGTAAGTGCCTGCACGAAGGACCTTTGACCTTTATCACCACGGCATGGTTTTCCCCGATCCCTGCGATGACAGGCAACAGCAACACTTGCTAGAATGCCTCCTTGTGGGCCTGGAAACAGACCTGGGATGAGAAACTGCTGAAGAACAAGATGGCGTTCAAAAAACTGACTTCACACATGGGCTAAATGGCAATACATACAACTATGTGTATCCAAAAAAAAAATCAATTTTTAAAAACTATAAAATTATGTGCACAAGTGTTCATCATTTGAATTCGGGCCAGGATAAAAATTATAACATATTCTAATCTGAACGTCGCCACTAAATCTTTCCCATTCAAATGAAGGAGTGTGGGGAAAAAAAGGGAGGGAGGCTTCAACAAAGAAAAACTGTCACAGAATTCTCAGTGCTTAGCTAAGTATTTTGGGTTCCCTTGAGGACACTGTAGCAGAGACCTAGGAATTCTCTGCTACAGGGCTATAGTCAGATTCCCACAAGCTCTTGTCCACTGCAGACAGGAAGAATGAGCAAGGAAAGAAAGGCAGGCAAGTGTGAAAGGGATTCCCAGGCATGGAAATGTGTGTCCAAATATTGAAATATCTTGACACCAAGATCCCCATAATTTTCACTGACCCAGCCCAGCCTGTTCCGGTTTCCCTTCACCTCAAACAAGCAAGAGACTGATGCTGGCACGTAGTGAGGGGCAGAGCCTCACACCGCCCACCTCAAATACCCCATGACTGTTTTCGTGGCATTAAAAATTAGTAGCGCTGTGTACAAGGAGATAAGAATGGGTCAATTCCCAGTCTTCTACATGATAACAGCCAGTTGTGCCAGCACCACTTGTTGAAAATGCTGTCCTTTTTCCACTGGATGTTTATAGATCCCTTGTCAAAGATCAAGTGACCATAGGTGTGTGGATTCATTTCTGGGTCTTCAATCCTATTCCATTGATCTATCTGTCTGTTGCTGTACCAGTACCATGCAGTTTTTATCACAATTGCTCTGTAGTACAGCTTAATGTCAGACATGGTGATTCCCCCAGAGGTTCTTTTATTGTTGAGAATAGTTTTTGCTATCCTAGGTTTTTTATTATTCCAGATGAATTTTCAAATTGGCCTTTCTATCTCAGTAAAGAATTGAGTTGGAATTTTGATGGGGATTGCGTTGAATCTGTAGATTGCTTTCAACAGGATAGCCATTTTGACTATATTAATCCTGCCAATCCATGAGCATGGGAGATCTTTCCATCTTCTGAAATCTTCTTCAATTTCTTTCTTCAGAGACTTGAAGTTCTTGTCATAAAGATCTTTCACTTCCTTAGTTAGAGTCAAACCAAGACCCTGATATAGCTGTCTCATACAGAAGTGGATGCTCACAGTCATCTATATGATGGAACACAGGGCCCACAATGGAGAAGCTAGAGATAGAACCCCAGGAGCTGAAGGGGTCTGCAACCCTAGAAGAGGAACAACAATATGAACTAACCAGAAACCCCAGAACTCGTGGCTGTAGCTCCATATGTAGCAGAAGATGGCCTAGTCGGCCATCATTGGGAGGAGAGGCCCCTTGGTATTGCAATCTTTATATACCCCAATACAGGGGAACACCAGGGCCAAGAAGTGGGAGTGGGTGGACATGGGAGCAGGGCGATGGGAGGGGGGAGGGAACTTTCAGGATAGCATTTGAAATGTAAATTAAGAAAATATCTAAATAAAATAAAATAAAATAAAATAAAATAAAAATTAGTAGCGCTAAATATTGATTCCTATTTCACAGCTAACAATTAGCAATGACGGCAAGGGCCCATGACAGCTAGCCGATGATCTAGACACAACTCTTGTCTATAACAATAGTGACCTAGAAACAATCAGAAGTGCCAAACATCAGAAACATTTTACTTCTGTTTAAAAAATACAATAGCAAAAATAGCCAGGCATGGTGGTAAGTGCCCACCATTCAAGAGGCAGCCTCAAGAGTTCTAGGCTAGCCTGGTCTACCTAGTAAATGCCAGGCCCAGGGCAACATCATGAATCAGCCTCATCTTAAAACTAAAAAAAAAAAAAAAAACAGCTAATAGCAAACTTAGTCCATCACCAAACCCTGGAATGTGGATGCCTTCCATAATCTACACTGCTCTCAGTACAATGTTTCTGAAGTCTTATCCAGACAACATGGAAACTGAACTCATCTACTGACTGATTCTTTCTCCTCTGGGCAAAAATAAAATTCTCACGGTGTCATCCTGCCATTTATGAGCTAATTCTCTAAATCTCTCCCTCCTAATGATAACTCGTTCTTTTCTGACCGTGGAAAGTGGAGTTTTACCACTGACACACATGAGCTGTTCTTCATACACAGTTCACATAATGAACTGATAGAGGTCACTACAACATGAAGAACTGTATTAAAGAGTCACATCACTATTCTTTTCCTGCAGCTGCGGCACCTCCTCACCAAGAGGCCTTGTAAGACCCCAACTCAATATGTTTCCCAGACCCCTAGAAGAAAAGCCAGCATGAAGTTCTTTGTTCTCTCACTTTTATCCTGAGAAGCCGATTGACCACTGGGTGACCTATCCAGGTGCCTGACTCATTGTGTGAGGGACCAGGAATGTTTGCCAAAGATAGCCTGTAACCCTTCTGTCAGAGAGGAGCTGTAATTCATCATCCCCATTTTTTATGTTTGTTTGTTTTTGTTTTTCAAGACAGGGTTTCTCTGTGTAGCTCTGGCTGTCCTGGAACTCATTTTGTAGATGCTGGCCTTGAACTCAGAAATCTACCTGCCTCTGCCTCCCAAGTGCTGGAATTAAAGGCATGCACCACCATGCCTGGCACATCATCCCCATTCTTATGATGTTTACTCAGCTTCCCCATTCTTGTGGAATGCTTGCCAAAGATAGCCTGTAACCCTTCCATCAGAGACGAGCTGTAACTCATCATCCCCATTCTTATGATGTTCACTCAGCTTCCCCATTCTTTGTGATCTTATTCTCCCCTTTCTTTGTGGTTTCTTCCTTTAAATACCCCCTCTCCCAGCTACTCGGGGTGCCATGGTCCTCTATAGACCGTGGGCCTGAGAGCTCTTGAAATAAAAATCCTCTTGCTGTTTGCATCAAGACCGTTTCTCGTGAGTGATTTGGGGTGTCGCCTCTCCTGAGTCAGAATGTGGGGGAGTCCTCACGTTGTAGGTCTTTCAGCCTCTAACTCCCAACTCCATCTGTACTAATAGTCCTTTGAAATAGCAGCTGTCTCTGCCAGCTCTTTGGCCCTTGGTGAGATTCCCTAAGTGTTCCCTGCATGCAGAAGGCTCCACAGCTGTGGAGAATGAAGGCACTTCCAGAGAAAAGGAACTCTCTGCAGACAGGAAACCTGGTGCCCCTCAAACCACTGACCAGTCAGTGGGTCAAAACCAAATCAGTGAGGGAAACTGCCAAACACAGGTTCACAGCGGGGAGTCACTCCACACACCTGGCCTTGGACATAGTGGATGGAAGAAGAAGGGGGCAGATTCTCAAACCCTAGTCATTTATTAAGCAATGGAAAACTCCCAGTCAGTGTATCACTGACTGCAAAAGTAAAAATAAAACTGAAAGCAGTAATAGGCAGCTGGCTAGTTCCACATCACTGGCCCTGGGCCACACAAGCACTCTGCAAGCCTGCTGTTAGGCTCTGCTGTCAGCGTCTAGAAATGAGCTCAGGCTAAACTGTAGAAAGATTTCTGGTGATTAGATAAAAGCCAGAATTCCTTAGGCACTTGCAAAACTGGTTCCTAGCTGCCAAAAGAAGTCATTCCCCATACCCCTGGCAGAGGGGACAAGTGACTACCTGTGGTGCCAATCAGCATATCAAAGTCGATGCTGGCCACCAGACCCTCTCAGTACCTGTTGCACATCTCTAAATCCATGCTAGCACCCTCCCCTTCCCTCCTCCAGATACTCATCCCCCTTTAGATTCACAGGATGTCTCCCCCGCCACCCCTACACACACACACACACACACACACACACACACACACACACACACACACACTCTGTAGCCCAGTCTCTCTTTGCTATTCTCTTTCACTGCTCATGCTCTTGTTCACCACTCCCTCTTGCTGTCTCTGTCCTCTCTCCTCCCTTTCCTCCCTTCCTCCCTCCCTCTCTCCCTCCCTCCCTTCCCCCTCCCCCTCTCCTCTATGTCTTGCTACCTCACTATATCCACCATTCTCTCCCACTCTTTCCCTTCTCTAGAACTGGCTAGGCCCCCATCTAATTTCTCTTTCTCTCTACTCTGGACTCCTCCAGATGCCTTTGGACATTATCTCTTAGTCACAATTAAAACAAACAAACAAACAAACAAACAAGAACAACAACAAAAATCCTTATCTTAATAACGAAGCAATCCTGCTGGCAGTCTCATTCATGCTCTCTCTCCTACACCCCATCCCACATCTCCATCCTCCATCCCCTTGAATATACCCATAGAGTGCAGAGGACTACTGCATCACCTTCCACAGGTAGTGCTAAAACCACAGGAGCAAAAGAAGGCTCTGTATGGGCATTTGCCATCACATGGTACCAGCACAGGTGTAGGATTCCCAGTCTGCATCTGCACTTATGCATGTGCAGGTGCCAGGACAGAGAAGGAGAGAGAGCTGTTACCAGATGCAAAATCAACAAAGCAAAGGCTAAAGAGATGGTAAAGAGAGGCTCCCTGCCTCTATGCAATGGTGTGTCTCAGGATAGAGGAGGCCCAGTTGGAGGGGCAGGCAGAGATGGAACAGATGATTCTGGGGGACACAGTAAGATCTAAGAGAGCCTGAAGAGAGGTATAGTTTGAAGATATAAACAAAGAATTACTTAGGGAAAAGCAACCTACCGTGATTAATTCCTATTTTTATCCATTTATGCCAGGCATGGCTCTTGGTTTTTTTCAACATGAATATGCATGAGTTTCCCTAATAAAATCCCTCTGTCTTTTTTGTTTAAGGAGACTGCTGCTTTGGGAGTTATCCCAGAGCTCTTCTTACTTGTACTCAGAATAAAGCTTCCTTCACCCTTTCATTGCCTCCTGTGCTGATTGGCTTTGCACTCATCCAAGGAAGGTGAACTCGCTGTGGTCTGCCACAGGCTGAACTACCAAATAAAATGGTCCTCACTAAAACACGATGACTAAAATTGTTACCCGCTAAGGTTCTCTACTTGACATTTTTCAAAACTTATTTACATAGTGTTTGTTTGAGTGTTTTTTTAAGAAACTAAAAAGGAATGTGAAAAAAAAAAGAATGTTTGTTTGTTTGTTTGTTTTTTCATTTTATCCAAATGAATGTTCGGTCTTCATTCTGCATGTACACCATGTGCATTTCCGATGCCCTTAGAAGCCTGAGGAGGGTGTTGGATCCCCTGGGATTGCAGTTATAGATAATTGTGAGCCACTATGTAGATGTCAGTGCCCTTAACTTCTGCTCCATCTCTTCAGCCCAAGAAACAATATTTTAAAAGAGTAAAAATAAAGCATTGGAATGAGATACAGCAAAGACTTGAAGAGAAGGTAGAAACCTCACCCAGGAAGAAAGAAATACATCACATGAACACAACTATGAAGCAAATAAGGAAAAGCTGTGCTGAAATGTGCTAAAGTTCAACTCATAAGAGACCTTCTCTAGTAAGCCATGAATAATTAGCAAAGCAAGGAGGGGTCTAGATACGATCTAATTACACCTTGTCACATACATACGTATAGCATGTACAGAATTCTGCTCACAAGCACATGAGAAAGTTTGACTATGTCATTGCCTTTGTCTCAGCACTTTCTATTTGTTTAACTTTCAGGAAATAAACCGTTACAGACAAATGATCTCAGTTCCTCACAGTATTGTCTTTACCTTCCCACCTCCTTAGACAGCCACCTTCATAAATTTGAACATGTGGTTAGAATGAAAATGCCTCCTATAGGCTCATATATTTGAATACTTTGTTGCAGGCTGGTAGATCAGTTTGGGAAGGATTAGGAGGTGTAGCCTTGTTGGGAAAGTATGTCACTGAGAGCAGGCTTTGAGCTTTCAATAGATTCATGCAATTCCTGATGCTTTCTATTCATTTCATGATGGTAAATTAAGATATGAGCTTTCAACTGATCCTTCACCCTGCCACCATGAACTCTACCAAATTAAATTCCTTTATAAGTTGCCTTGGTCACAATATGTGATCACAGTAATAGAAAAGTTATCAAGACTGAGTATCATCTTCTTTAGTAGCACACTGTGGAAGAGGCTAAATAGAGAATGTTGATCTACGTGTATCAGCTTGGAGGGAAATAATGCACCACGTTGTTGAGTGATACTATTCCTGGGAGGGCATAGGCAAACAAGTACTCAGTACAAGTACTCAGATAGGAAGCCAACAATGGACCAAAGTATATAACCAACATCCATTTTGGTGAGCCAGTGGTTTTTGCTAGGGTTACATTCAGCAATGTATGTAACATTGAGGGGTTACTTATAGGAACAGACATAGAAGCTCAGGCAGTGGTAGCTGGGGAAATGAGTAGTGGCTTAAAGAATGTTAGGTGATGATCCCATCAATGGATGCCATCATGATCCACCAGATACTAAGAGTCATATTCAAAATAAACAAATGAGTCATATTCAAACAGTAACATAATCTAGTGTTTACAATATGGGGTGCCTCCATTTTATTTCTAGTAAGATTTTGGTCTGGAGATCCTAAAGCTTCCCCAGAAGAGAACAGCATTCAAGGCTAGTATCCAGAACCACATCACTTTGTGAAGCTCCTTAATTTTAAGCAAGAGATGACAATGACAATCCCCAAAACTAAAGCAACTCATTTTTCTATATGCTTGTTCTTTCCATCCATCTCATCAACCCCCAGAAATAACTGATCATGAGAGATGTTTATCCACCACCTAACATTCCTTATGTCACTACCCATTCCCCTGACTGCCCTTAACAGTAGTCACCACAACCCCAAAAGGAAGATGTCTGTCCTTTTCCCTCTTTCCCTTTTATCCCGAACAGATAAAGGATTATGGCAAATGTTTATGTCCTGGGAGCACGTGATGTGGTCTCACTGGGATAGGATAAGTGTGTAAAGTTGCCTTGCTGTCTCTGGGGCTGAAGATGCATCTGACAATGGCATCTATTTCAAATTCTCATTATTAGTCTATTGTGCCTACAGAGGAAGACAAAGATTTATTAACTGACTTTTATCTCTACAGGATCTGAAAAAAATACCGATCAATCCTAATTGTTAATTAGTAGATTCTTTATCGTTATCTAATATACGGATTAATTGTCACTGACGTTTAATGTCTCCATTTCCAGTCCTTTCTCCTTGCTTCTCTTGCTTTATTGCACAGCCTCTGACTAGTAAGACATGTTCATAGATAACATTGTCTTGTTCGTTTCTTAAGGGGAAAACACTCAGTGTGTCACATTAAAGCATACTGCTTTATTGCAAAATTTACAGACTCTCGGGACTCCTTAAACACACCACCCTGCATCCCTGAAGATCTTACATGCCTTGTTCCAGATGTGTCCACTAGAAATAACAACCACTGAGTTAGTTCAGAATTCCCAAACCCACACCTTGAAACAAGAACCATCCTGGGTCACTAGAGAAGAAAGCTTAGCATAAATGGAATGAAATGAATTCCAGACTGAGGAAGTCTAAACAATGTAAGTTGGAGAAAGAAAGGCTATGAGCCTAACCAGCCCTCTCCTTACATGACCAGCTCTGCTGTACTCATCCATGGGGATCCTTGTTCACACCATACATGGGCTATCTGTATGGGAGGGAGGGACCACTTGGGGCCTCAAGAAAAACAGAGAGAATTCCCCCACCAGAATCCTGCTGTGAGAACATTCATCCTTCTGCCCTATACTAAGCACTCTTGGGCCCTGAGCTGTTTGTGGCAGGACTCAGATCTTACCTTTAAGTCTCTATTCTCACTCTGACTTTTTCACACCAGAGACCAGTTCCTGTCCTAAGACAAACAATCAATGACACAGAAGATGGCCCCAGAGATAGGGTCTTGGTGTTGGTTGGGAGTTAGAATCAAAAGGAGACTTAAACGTCTGTATGTGCAGACCAAGTACCAGAATTCATGAAGGTTGATTAGAATAAATAACTTCTCCATTTGAGGATAATAAAGGCATTAGCTCAGACTTCTGGTCTCTTGTTTTTCCTTTGAAAAAAATTAAACTTTTTTTTTTTTTTCTGGGAAGGGTAGCAGTCCTCAACTGGGCTCCCCAAACAAGCAGTCACCATGATATGCTGTCCACTCTCCAAAGCCTGGTCTCCAGCCTGTCTTCATTATCTCAGTGTTCCATACCCAGCTGCCTCAGGATCAGCTGCCTCAGGATCAGCTCCCATTTTTCCCTTACATGTAAGGGCAACAGAGAAGCTGGTTTCATGTCCTGTTTCTTAGGGAGAAAAAGGATGAGCCCAGATGGGAGCAGGTAGAGCTTGGCCTTAAACATACAGGATCACACCACTTACCATCGTAGCAGTAAATGGGATGTTGTCAATCAAGGAGGATGCCAAGGCTGAGACCCACACTATTAGGACAATGGCAGCTGCAAAGCGCTGATCTTCTGGAACCATCTAAAAGGATCAGATGGTAGCCATGTTATGCATTAACTACTGCAATGCTAAACTGCATATATTAAAAAGAGTCAAAAGATTGTTACTCTTTCTTCTGATATATGACAAGACCCAGGAAAGCATAGACATCCAAATGAGGGCCATACCTATACCTTGGCCACCAGTAACTGGAGAGGAGGCACTCTCAGCCAAATAGCTCTATATGAGGAGAAACGTACATTACTTACTAACATCTGATGATCACACAGATTGGCCCAGCAGAATCCTAAGATGGGAATTTTTGCAGCATTCACTTACTTTGTGCTACCCCTTTTAGACTTTAACTGAAGGCAAAAACAAGATAGCATGCATCTATAATTGTATATTATTTGACAAGTATCCCCTTCATCTCTAGGTTACCCAGGGTAAAGTAGGCTCCTGTCAGTGCTTTTGACATAATTAATGTAACACTCTTATCAGACTTCTTTTGTTCATTTTTCTTTTAACAAAAATCAAAGGATAATGGCTTGAACACATTCTATTAGAACATTCAATGTACCTTTATTAGTAGGGCAGTCTGTTCTCCAACATACTCTACTAAGTGAAGATGTGTCAATGCCTAAAAAAAAAGATATGTTTAAAAATGAGAGTATATGCAGATTTCATTTGTCTTTCAAAAAGAGAACATAGGGTAGGCATAGGTTATCCTTTCTCATTGAAGACTGTATTCCTTACACAGTCTATAAGTAATTTGGTATTATATATACACATGAAGATGCACAGAAGGAGAATGTACAACAGCAAAGACAGGGATTCCCTCACTGGTTCATGTCAACATCTAAGCTACATTTATACATGGACAGAAGGTGATCCCTTTATTTTAAGGTCTATAAGGAACATACCATTTAATCACATACAAAAAATGTCAATGCACAAAAAGGGACTTTTGAATAAACTATATTTCCAATGTATTTTAAAGGCTTGAGTTTAAATTTTCCGTTTTTACAACCATTGAAGCAAGTCAGTTTGTTTGTTTGTTTGTTTGTTTGTTTGTTTGTTTGATTAAAGTACATCTAGTGAGGCACATGACCATTTTCCCAGCATAGTAAATCTGTCTCCGTGAGAGCCTGTGTCCAATGGAATATAGAAGAGCAGAGTAAGATGATGGATGCTCCTGAAATTCTGCTCACACCACAATCTCGGCCTCAGGCAGAGGACACAGCACTGGGATAGGACAGCAACCCAGCTGCCCATCACCTCTTCAATATATGGCATTTTTAATGGGATTTCCATTGAAGGGAGATTAATATTGAAAGGTCAACTTGGATGTGCATAAATTTAAGTTACAGTATCCTGATCCATGTGTATAGTTTCCAGTTGGATTTTATTTGAAGATAATAAAGCTGTAACCTCAAACAAAACTCTCAATCAACTTAGATCTTTTAATTAAAAATATTTTTTCCCTCATACAATATATTCTGACCACAGTTTCCCCTCCTTCCACTCCTCCAAGCACCTCCTACCTCCTCTCTCCCTCAGATCTACTCCCCAACTCCCAGTTTCACTTCAGAAAAGAGCAGTCCTTCAAGAGACAACAATCAAACACAACAAAACCAGATACACTAAGAAAGGCAAAAGCCCTCTTGTCAAGGCTGGCCAAAGCAACCCAATAAGAGGAAAAGAATCCCAAGACCAGGCAAAAGAGTCAGAGGCACACCCAGTCTCTCCATTTTGTCTCTTCCCTTGGAGTTCAGAAAACCCAAAGGAAGACAGGGAGGAAAGATTGCAGGAGACAGAGGATGGAGGGCAAGGAGGAAAGGGTCCATTGAATCAACTCAGCAGGGTTCATATAGGTTCACTGAGACTGAAGCCAATGGTTCAGGGCCTGGAAGGGTCTGTACCAGATCCTCTACATATATGCTATGCTGTTAGCTTGGGTGTTTTAAGGGAAAGAGGAGGACTCAATCAACTTAGTTTTTAACATTAACTAGGCCAGAAGGATAATCTACCCATAACAGGGCTGCTCAGCTCTAGGGGTACCAATATTTGGAGATCATCGACTTCAAAAGAATTACAATCACCTCAGTGGCATACCTCTAGGAATGTCTGTGGGGGTGCTCTAAACAGATAGCATTTAAGAAGAAAAACTCATCCACTATTCCATGGGCTGAGGTCTCAGCCTGAATAAAAAATAAATGGAAAAAAGAAAGCAAGTGGAGAACCTTTCATCTCTCTCTACTTCCTAACTGTGGACACAAGATGACCATCTTTCTCATGTTTCTACTACCATGTCTATAGTCACAAGTGAGACAAAACAAACTCTCCTTTCTGTAAGTTGTTTTTGCCAGGTAAGTATTTTGTTATAGGAATGAGAAAAATAATACAGAAGATTGGGGGAGGGGGGACCTGATTCTTACTGTAATAACAATACATTGGCAAAAGTAAAGTCAAAGGGCAGAGTTGATTTGGGCTTACAGACTGAGGATATAATCCATAATGGCAGGGACAGCATGACAATGGGAACATGAGACGTTGGCCACAACAAATCCACATTCAGGAACTCTTTTGTACCTTCAATAATAATTTAGGGCTTTGGTGCGTGTAAAGGTATCATCCACATGTATAGGTAGGTGGGTCTTTCCTCTTCAGTTAAACTGTTCTGAAAACACTACCATGGCTATCGTGTTTCTAAATCCAATCAAGTTGACAATGTGGTGCTTAGGCATTGGCAAGTGGCTTGTGGAAGACTTTAGAGCTGAGACCACAGAAGCCCTAGAACACTATAAGCATTGATGGGCCATTCTAGTGGAAGCTTGAAATACCAGGATGTCAAAGGTAACAGGCATTGGAGACTGTGCCCATGAGGTCCCAGGGGGAGCAAGATATTACCATTAAATGGGCTGGAGGTCATTCGTGTTGTAGTAAAAAAAAAAAAAAAATCTGTTTTCAGCCTCTATCCTGAAAACTTCAGTGAAGCTAAATTCAGAGGTAATGGATTAAGTTGTTTGTTGGAAACATTCCAATAGAGAAAAACACCCTGCACTTACTGCTCATGGTCAGGTCTTTAGTGAAAAAACAGAAAATCATGAAAAATTTGCAATTTGATGAGGAAATAAGTCTAAGTGACTGTAGAGTTGCAGGCAAGATGGGTGCAGAAAAGGTGGCTGTAATTAAGGAGGTGAGTATACAGCAGTAAAGAGAAACATTTCCCCTTACATAGGGACAATAGGGTTGGCTCCAACTTAGAAAATCATTTGAAAGAAGGAAGTCTGACTTTAAAATGCCACTCAGTTGGTTCCTTTTCCAAAACAATCATGTAGAGAATTATTTTCCAAAGTTTAACCATTAAGATATGGAGAGGCTACTCTAATAGTGTCAGGTTGCCAAACTATACTTTAACCCAGCAGTAAAATTGACAGCATGACCCACATGGTGCTTGTTTTACAAGTATGTAAAAGGCAAGAGTTATAGAGTTGTGGACGATCCCACCAAGGTGCAGAAAACATGCTGAGGCCAGGCATTGTGTCTCAGGGCAAGAAAGCCTTAAAGGGCTTCTAGTGAAGCTATTGTACTGAGGCCTAAATTATAATGGAAACCCCATTATACTGACATTACCAGAACCATGGATGTCTACCAAGGAAAGCTGCAGGCACAGAGAAGCCAGCCCAAGAGAATTTGCCTCAGGTGATAGAGCTGCAGAGGTGAAAATGGTTAAAGCCCAAATGATTCCATCGCAAGACCTAAGTGTCAGATGTGGAACTTCCTAATATGGTTCTTTCCTCCTGTTTGGAATGGGAATGTTTTCTGAGTGTTTTTGAACACTGGAAATACATAGCTTATAACAACTTGTTGTTTCTTGTCACTTTGGACTTTATAAGAGTTCACAGTTATGACTGGCTGGCACCTCAGTAGAGATTCTGCACTTAAACTTTTGAACACCATTGGACCTTTAAAATACTGAAGACTCTTAGACATGGACTAAATAGATTTTGTATTCTGAAATGAGCATGAAGATATTAGACAAATGTGAAATATTAAAACATGAAGTATTGGATTTGGGTGACAAGTTGACAAGAAGGTTTATGATAGTTAATTTTCAATGTCAGCTTGGCTGGATTTTGATGTAGACGTCAAACCTCTAGGTAGGCTTGTGGAGGTGTTTTCAGAGAGATTTAACTAAAAAGGGAAGACCAAACCTTGAATATGAGAGCCACCATTCCTTTTGATTAGGTTTCTCACTGAATGAAAAGGAGAAAGTGACCTGTGCCCCAGTTACCATCTCTCTCCAGTTCCTCACTTTGTTCCTTGTGACCAGCCTTACCCATCTGTCATCACAGCTACAACTACCTGCTGTCACAATTACCCAACCAGGGTAAATGCTACTTTTAAACTGAGCCAAATAGACCTTCTGAGGTATTCTGTCACAGTGAGCAAAAGTGACTGCAGAGCCAGGCGGTCACTCCTTGCTATGGGGTGGACTTGTGCACGGTAAAATGTTGTGCTGTGTCCCTCGTGGGTAATAGTAATGCTTCTACCATTGCCATATAGCACCACAAATGTCCCAGAACACAGGCTGAGTCTCATAGGACAATAAAATAAATCCCTGTTACTAGCTAGTAACCTAATATAATCCAAGTTTAATTAAACAATAATGTGCATTTAAAAAATTAAATGCAGCTAAACCTTTTGTCTTATTATATGAAACCATTGAATAAGAGAAAAATAAGATGTTCAACTTAAATTTTCTGCCAGATGACATATAAAGATGGTCATATGTGCATATTTCTACACAGCATACAATGCCTATCTTATGTGTGTATGTAGATGCATAGTGTTATATAAACTCTCAGTGTCTATGTATATAGTATGAAGAGATTTAAAAAATCATAAACAGACTTGAACATTGCATCAAATAACTCATTTATAAATATCTAACATCATACATAAAAAATAAGGAAAATACAAATGTTGTGTGTTACTATATAAAGTGGTAAATTAGGTAAGTATGTGGTGATTCCATCTATCAAGTATAAAGTTGACAAATATAATGTATTGTGTTTGTGTACTTAAAGACTATGAGCAAATGTTGTGTGTTACTATATAAAGTGGTAAATTAGGTATGCGGCAATTCCATCTATCAAGTATAAAGTTGACAAATATAACGTATTGTGTTTGTGTGTACTTGAAGACTATGAGCATCACTCATCGCCATCAATGACATACAGTAGAGAAAAGGGAGTGATAATTCACAGCACCCTGCAGGACACAGCAACTGTGCCAGAGATAAGCCAGAACAATAACTCATTGCTGCCACCTTCAGAAGGATGGACAGCAAAATGCGGGCTCTTCTGCATCCAAACAAAAAGACGCTGGATACAATTCTTAGCACAAGTGGCTGGAACAAGTCATCCCAAGAGACAAATGTGGGCTCTTCTGAGTCCCACAATTAAGATTAGTATTGAGATTACAGTCTAGGGCCACCAAAGACAAAAGAAGGCAAGAGATGTAGATACAAGTAGAAATAACTAAAACAGGAAAGAACTAACATCTAACAAATAAGAATTCATAGATATCAGATATAAAAAGAATTTTGTTTAAAAAAAAAAACAAAGGTTGAAGAGACTTAAAATGTCAATTCAAATTAGCCCTTTATGAGTTAAAGATGAAGGTTGTCTCTAAATCACATGATAACCGCTAACAATATGGAATGTATAATTGAGGGAAACTAGAATTTTAAATACTCTCAATCAAATCAAATAATTCAAAAAGGGAGGCTGAAAATAAAAACATAGAACGAATAAAATGATAGATGTAAAGCCAGGTTTCTGCAGTGTCATTTACATGTAAACAGAGTGTTTTCAGGCAGATGTGGTAGCACACAGAATGCAACAATCCTAGCACTTGAGAGACTGAGGTATAGAGATGACTTGGAGAGCAACCTAGGCTCCATAACAAGTGTGAGACAAGAATAATATCATCTTAAAATAATAATAAAATAGGCAATGAAATAAAATGGTATGGTAAAATAAAATTAAAAAGTCATACTTAAATAATGAAGATTGTCACAGTGGATTAAAAATATAAAATCCAAATATATAACATTTGCTAAAGGTGCCCAAAAATACACAAGCAGAAAGAAAACATGTTCCAAGACTATTTTAACAAATGAAAGCTTCATGCTTCTCTTTATTACTTATAAAAGCAAGCAATTCTAAATTATACGTGACTAATAACAGACTCAAAAGTCTCTGAAGCATAAATAAATAAAATGACTACTCCATGTAGATAATTCCACAGTCATTTTACAAAAATAATGGAGTAATTTAAGTCTAGAAGTACAATGTAAATAAAAATAATTTGAACAAATAGGAACACAGGGGCTAGCCAAATATTGCTCAGTTGGTTGGCTGGTAAAAGCCAACCAACACTGACAAAATGAGTTTGGTCCCAAGAACCCATGTGATGGAAGGAGATAACCCACTCCCCCATGTTGTCTACTGACTTCCACATGTACAGCACATCACAGAATATAAATGTAATTGTATGAAGAATGTAAACATGATTAAAGTGCATGTGAAGGCCCGAAGAGTGTTGCCAAGCTGAGCTGAAAAGAAATCTACAGTCTCAAATGTAAATACTGAAAAACCTAATGAAAATGGAAAGGCAATCATCCAGAAGTTTAAAAAAAAAAAAAAAAAGAACAATTTAAGCCTTTCAATAGTAAGGAAGAAAAGTAATAATAATTATCAAAGTAGAAAATATTAAAGTATCAAACTTATAGTTGATTGTTTTATTAAGACTAATTATAGGGAAAATCATAAAGACAAATGGGATGGTAGAAAAAAGACAAGAGTGTGGTATCAGCAAGAAAAGGGCTGCTGGGCAGTGGTGGCGCACACCTTTAATCTCAGCACTTGGGAGGCAGAGGCAGGCAGATTTCTGAGTTCGAGGCCAGCCTGGTCTACAGAGTGAGTTCCAGGACAGCCAGGGCTACACAAATAAACCCTGTCTAGAAAAACAAAAAGAGAGAGAGAAAGAAAGAAAGAGAGAGAGAGAGAAAGAAAGAAAGAAAGAAAGAAAGAAAGAAAGAAAGAAAGAAAGAAAGAAAGAAAGAAAAGAAAGAGGCTGTCGCTAATCTCAAATGAGAAATGGGTAGGGGATAACTAACTGAACAACCTTCCAAAAAGTCATATGAAGACCTACTTACATTACTGTAGAAGCTCCCTTAAATGCGCGCGCGCGCGCACACACACACACACACACACAATTGTAGATAATATATAATAGGACAACCATGTCCCTACTAGACACTAAACTATGGGCTAGCTAATTAAAAGACCAGTGGCAGGAATGAGTTTCTTCTTTTGGAATTGTTGGCCAGTAAGATCCTAAATATCACCAAGTACTGCAGGCAATTGCCAACGTGCTTAGTTACCCTAGAGAACTTGATTATAAGACCCTAGTGCTGAAGGGTATGAACACACAGCATTCTTGCATCACTGGAGCGATTACACTAGTTATCAGAAGCCTCTTCAATACTAGCCGGCTTTCATATGGCTAGAAGATGCCATGCATCCTACTGAAGGAGAAAAGCAATCACCAACCTTACCCATCTGTGAACCACGTAGCAACACTAATGACTGACCTTCAAAACGGGCTCACTGGTAGTGGCATAAACATCCATGGGACAAGCATCACTTTCTGCCTGAATTTAAGTCCCACTTCACAAGATGAAACCAAATCCTGGCACAAATACAGGGCTGAGAACCTGTGGCTAGACAAGTCATAAGACCTAGGGGAGAACCAATTGCTACTATTCTGCTAAGTAGACATAATACTAAATTTACTCCTAATGACTTCTTGCTATAGTCATAGATTAATGCATCTTTCAACCCTCTTCAGAGAAGCTTTTATTTGCAGTTGATAGCGATCAATGCGGAGACCAAATCGTGACCAAGATACAGAAAATAAGAGCCTGCAAATCACTGGCTTAGTCCTTAAATGGAACACCTATAATGTGCCCCTTCACTCAAGGCTCAGGGACAATTGAGGGGATAAAAATTCAGAGACAGTGAATGAATACAGGGAAACTGTGTCCTCTGAAAGCAACAAGGCGGTTGATAGCAGGACATATGAACTAATAGCAGTTACAGTAGCATGTGCAAGGCCTTTGCAAGCCCAAACCACACTAATCCTGGAGAAATCCCTGAGTGAATGAAGACCTGAGAGAATGTGTATTGTTGGTAGGGCATGGGCATGTCAAGGACTCCAGTGCCTGAGCTCCATTGTAGTAGAAGTCCCTGGCCAAGGTGAGACTCAGAGTAATAGAATTTTTTTTTCCCTCAGATCCAAGTGCAAATGTTGATAGTGTGTACAGAAAACGTTCACTGTGGCTTTCTCTTCATGATGCTTACAGGCTGAAGAATGCTCCCCTGCTGTGCCTCCCAAGATTATCTAAAGCTGCATCCTTGGTTCAGCTGTAGGCCATGACCTGCCTTGCCTCCCTCTTCAACTTTACAACAAACTTGCTGAGGTCCTGGGGTGCTGTCATTTCTCTATCATAGAGCCCAGTCAACCCAATCCCACGTTTCCTATGTATCTGTGTTTATCTTTTCTTCATTCCTTCACTGGACCAGCAAGGTCCAAATCCCCGGAGCCGCCTCGAACTCAACATCCCAGGATGGAGAACAGAAGTAAACATGAAGCCCTGCTTCTACCCAAGGAGCTATTGGCAACTGGCATCTGCTAGGAGAGAGTCAGTTTTCTTTACCAAAGTTACCACTCGTAAGTTGACTATACTGCAGCCAAAGGTAAGAAAGTAAAAGAGATCACAGATTTGAATAAGTAAAAAAGTAGGAAGTGGGCTGGTGAGATGGCTCAGCGGGTAAGAGCACCCGACTGCTCTTCCGAAGGTGATAAGTTCAAATCCCAGCATCCACATGGTGGCTCACAACCATCCATAACGAGATCTGGCACCCTCTTCTGGAGTGTCTGAATAAATAAAATAAAATAAATAAATAAAATAAATCTTTTTTTAAAAAATAGGAAGTAAATCTGGGAAGAGTTGACAGAGAGGGTAAATATGATCAAATTTTATTATTAATTTTTAATATTTTTAAGATAAACAAGTTACCCTGTAGAAACAACAAAATCAGATAAGGTGTAAAAATATGAAAGAAAATAGCTCTAGCATTCTTTTTGTTTCCATTCAAATAATCATCTGATTCATTACTATTGGTTGAAAACTTTTCTCCCCGATTAATTGCTTTGGCGATCAGGAAGTGGGACTTGCTTAAAGGGAGCCCGGCCTGAGGTTGTCCCCTTGAGACTCTGGCCCTTCCTGGGACTTCCGCTACTAGCTGCAGGAAGCCGTTGGCTCTGCACACCCTTTGAGGGAGGTGTCAGTCTGGAAACAATGAAACCAACCAACAGGAACTGAAAACCATCCAGCAGTGGAGCTCTTCCCTTCTCCAAACTGTTCGCCCAGGTCTTCAGAGGCAGTGACAGGAAGGTGAGTAAGCAGCGCCTTGCATCTCTTTCCCACGTTTCTACTTCAGTTCTGATAGGGCACCTGATGGATTGTCCACACTTGCAACCATGTGGCCTGCAAGCGGAGAGTTGTCTGTCCATCCTTTGTTTCTCTGAGACAGTAACTACATTATCGAGAGAACATAGTGTGGCATGTAGAGTGGGCACCCATGTGTATCTCCCAGCTTGAGGATTGGAGTGGGGGGGGGGTAGGGAAGAGGTATTGTTTTTTCAACAACAAATGTGAGATTGCCTCTAGGATTTTTTTAACTTCCTGTCATCAGAAACCTGTTATGGTTTTCTGAAAGTTTTTATTATAATTTTGAATACTGTCAAATGGCTTTTTTTTTAACCATCTATTGAAATGATCACGTGGGCTTTTCCCCTATACTGTTAGGACAAAGAATGAATTGCTTGACTTCAGAATGTTAAATCAGCACTGTGTTACTGAAATAAAACTGTTTTGGCTTTTTAAATACTGTGGCATCCAGTTACTATCTGGCTAAAGATTTTTAGGTCTGTCTTCATGAGATCTGTTAGTCATGGTTTCTTTCTCCCATAATGCCTATATCCAAGGAGTTACAATACGAGCCATTTTCTCTTGAATGGTTTCATGGGATTCTGTTCTTTCTTAAGTTTGAGGAAATTCTACTGAGAAGTCAGCTGTGTCTGAACTTTCCCAGATGGAAACATTTACATTATTAATTCAGTTTCTCTGATTGATATAATAGTATTCAGATTATCTATTGCACCTTAAGTCACTCAGGGTGTTCTATTTCAAGACAGTATTTCATTTGTGTAAATTGTTGAATTGATTATTGTAAATGTATTAATATATTCTCATTGTTACTTTAAAATCTGTAGTGTTTGGATTACAACCCCATTTTCTTTTGACATTGGTAGCATGGATCCTCTGGTTTCTTTGCGAAGGATTAGCTTTCTATCTGAATTTTATATATTTCTCCTTCCTTTCTTGTTGATAATATTCTTTGTTGGTTTTTTTTTTCTATTTGGTTGTCTTCATTCTTCTCTCATATTTTTCTTAAAGTAGAACATCAGATGATTTTTGATATTTTTTGTCTCATGTATTTCATCCACAATTTTCTCTTTAAGCTAGCTTTGGTTGTATCAAAAACAAATTTTTGAGGTAGTTTCAATTCACATTTTCTCTCATACTCTGGAGTCTATCTCCCATGAGTATAGTTTAGTGGTCAGCTAGAGACTACAGTGGCTCAAGTTTCAGTTCTTCTCTCCAGACTGGTTGGCTGGCACCTGTATGTGATTTTTGAGCTGGTCAGGCAACTCTGAGGCAGATCTTGGTAAAGTGGTTTGAGATAACCCCACATATCCAGGTACTTGTGAGACTTGTGAAGATCATGCACAGAATTGCATGAGTCCTCTGGTTCTCTGTTCTGGAATCCTCTGCCCATCCGTCCCACAGACAATCCTGTCTGGCTCCTCAAGACAAGCGCTGTCAATCAATATCACCATGACACTCCATGATAGAGGCCTAACCTGGGATAGTCAAGGAGATGAGAGAGAGAGAGAGAGAGAGAGAGAGAGAGAGAGAGAGAGACCCACCCATAAGGGGGCCACTCAAGGTTTCCACTCCCCTCCACCACCTACTTGTTTTTGCTTATTCAAAGTTCACAAGCTGTTGACGTTTCTGTTTTGTCCAGATTTCAGTTGTAAGCAGAGGGAAGAAAAGACTTTAGTGGGTTTACAGCTAGAAAGCAGAACTGGAGTTGGAGTTCTTGTTTCTTATGAAATAGAGGTATCATAATACCAACCCAGGTCTACACTTAGAAGGAGACTGAATATGCTTTTCCTGAGCCTATCTTCTCTTCTTCACTAACTGATACACCCAAGGAGGGCTCAAGCAGAGGCAGGGCCTCATGCAACCCAGAGCCCTCTACAAAGTTAGGGAGAACAACTCTAGAAGCAACTCTAGAAGAAAGAGAAAGGGGGCAGTCAGCCTGATTCTCTCAGAGATTATGCTGAGGGAAAAGAACACCAATACTGACATTCAGAAGTCAAGCAGAAAGCAGTGTGCCTTAGGGGTTCCGTTTTTTTTTTTTTTGTTACTTTTTTTTTCTTCTCACAGTGTCTGCTCTATTTTAAATTCTGACCTAAGAAAAATAATCCAATTTTTAATCATTGACACATAAAATATTCTTACATGTTTAACAGCTGATGCATTTATTTATTTTTATAAGCATTCTGAATACATTATAATTACAATCATTTTAAATAAACTTGAATTATACTGCTATTTTGGGGGTAATGTCACAGCAAGGTTGTTTTAAAAAAAAAGAAAACTGACAAAGAGCTAATTGTAAGCCATCTTTGACACAAAATTTAAAAATAAAATTGCCTGTGTATTAATTTTCCTCAGAATTATGCATGTGTCTTCTCATGGCGATCACTGGTGATCTTACTTGCAAGAGAGCATTTCCACAGAGACTGACTCAAAAGAGAGTGCAACAGGCAAGCATCTCTATGTTCCTGTGTCTATAGGAAAGCTAGGAGGCAACTCTCAGGGTCCTCCACACCAGAATCAGCAGGCTTTGGACACATCTGTAAGTCAATAGCCAATCCTATTTATTCTATATCCCATAGAAGAAAAACATGGAGTGGCTTAGATATAAGGCAATAAATTAAAGGAGTGAAATTAAATAGGTCTTCTTTTCTATTTTGGTATAGTAGGTTCTTTTTATTCTTGCTTCAGTATTGATTTTATGTTTCCCTTTGTTTGGCTTCCTTTTTGAATGGGAGCAGATTATTATTATTATTAATTATTATTATTACCTGTTATTGCCGCCAAAAGTTAGGAAAATAGTCACTGGTGTGCCAGCAGCCTAGGGGCTACTGTCATTGAAGCTTTTGGCCTCATCTCTCACTTTCCTGGTATCACTAGGAAGTTAAATGTCGGCTTTGCCCCTCATTGGGATTTAAATTACCATATGAAAAGGATGGACTTATTTAGGCTTTGTTGAGATCCAGTAAGGGAAAACAACTTCCTTCTGGTTAGAATATCAAAAGCTACGTTTTACCTCTGGCTCTGAGTCTATGCCATACAAGATATTCTAAACTATTATTCCCTCCTTGAAGAGTTTGTCCATCTGGGCCTGTCAAGCACTTGGCTTGTAGTTCCAGCCAATGCACATGTCAAACCATGCTAAGGAGAAGACATTATCTCCTTCATTAAAGCCCTAGAATTCCTCCCTCCAGACAGTGATTCACAGAGCTTCTAGCATGTAATGCTGCAGCCTGCCCAGTTTCCTGAGATACCCAGAAAGGAACAATTTCCCTTTTTTCTTCTTCTTTCTTTTTAATTCTTAAAATAACTTCTTTATTGAGATAAGTTTCACACATCAAACCATTCACATCTTTAAAATGCAGAATTGAAAAGTTTTAGCATATTCATAAAGATGTATGCAAACACTCACACAATAAATATTAGGCCATTTTTATCACCCCAGAAAGAAACTTAAGGCATTCCTCCCCTGATTTTTCCTGACCCTCCCTATTACCTTCCAGGCTCCCTGTATCCTATTTTCCCTAAGCAGCCACTAACCTACTCTTTCTCTGTATCCCTTCTTACTAGTTTGGATATTTCCTATGAAAGGAACACACAGGATTTGGTGTTTTTTCTATTGATCAAAATATTTTCAATATTCACCCTTAATTCAGATTGATACACAGCAATACTATATTCAACTTTATGACTAAAGAATATTACATCCTATGGGTACATATTTTATTTTTTTCATCAATAATAGATATTTGGGCATTTAGATTATTTCTACTTCCTTTGTTTAGATAGTGGCCGCAGACTTGGCAGGCTTTTCCAGACCCTCTGGGTCTTCTCCCTCTATTTCTCTGATGTTATCCACCCTTCCCTATTCTGCCATGCAGCTGCTTGCTGGTTATCTGGCAGCCTAAATATAGCATGGCTTTCTATCCTCCTTGTCTTCCTCCTAGCAGACACCAAGGATGGTTTAAAGTTTGCCTGCCCTGTTGTTTTTCTCCTGAAATCTAATGAAATTGGCCTTTCTAGTCCATTTTAAACAGAAAGAACCCAAAAGATTTCCCAGTAACATAGGCATTTCTGAATTTGTAAACTAAATGTGTTGGGACACACTCTGCCAATGGAGGGCCATGTGCTTTTACTAACACCCCATTACAATTCATCTTCAGTGAATGACTAATCTGTTATTCTATGTAATATGTAATTTCTCAGTTGACCTTTAAAGTTTCTCAATACAATTGGTAACATAAAAATTAGAGAAATTTTATGCTAAAGTTTATTCCTGAACCCTTTGGTTCGGGAATAAAAGTAACTTCATTTAAAAGAAGTTTATACATACATAACCAGGTTCATACACACACACACACACACACACACACACACACCACATGAAAGAGCCAGGGAAAATCTAGAAAATCACAGTAGAGGCTACTTCGGAATTTGGCATAACTTATTAACTATTAATCCAATTATTACATTCAACCTATAAATGAATGCCTATTATGTGGCCTATTATTTGTATGATTATTCATTTCAAAGACAAAAGAATACAGGACTGCATGCAGAACTCATCACCCAGGAAACAAGAGATCACCAACCACTCTAACAGTGATAACATTATTTTTTGCTTTCTTCTCAGTTTGAAATTGGGATAAAAAGAAGTCCTTCTGACAAGAAGCCTTCCTAGCTGACTGTTTCTGAGAGCCACTCTCTAAACAACAAATGACAGCAGCCTTTGTTGAATTAACAAAAATATATACTTTTATAGATGCATAATTCTGCATCTCATATTGCTCAATCTCATCCATGTAGTTCTCGCTTTGTAAATGTTTATTGAGTGCTTTCTATGTCGCTCGTACTGGGAGAAGTGCTAGGGTTCAACATCAGCACTTTCCTGGTCTTCTGGAGCTTAAATTCTGGTGAAGGCAGACAGAAAGCAAGAATTACACACACACACATGCACACACATGCCTATCGGAGTATCATCATCATGTAGAACAGACAATAAGTTGCTGGAAGAAAAGGAAAAGCAGGGGAAGAAGCTCTCTCCACAGGGTGAGGTAGGACCTTCCTGAGGATGGACGTGGAGCAGATGCTAGCCACTGACATGCTTGGAAAGAGCCTCCCATCTAGAGGTGATGATGCAAATGCACAAATATCCAACAAGCAGCCACTGTGAGGAGCAGGGGTGCTATTAATATGAGCAAGCATGATCTGAAGCAAGTTTGTGTGTATCTACATAGTTTATAGCTGAGACTTGGGGATTTCTCCAAATGCAGCTAGGACAGTATACCACTGTCAAAGGTACAAAATGCTATTATTCTTGAAAGGGGGGGTAAGGGTGCTTAATGGCAGTAAAGAGGGACTTCTGATGCTCAGCTGTCTTCCCAAAGAATGGAGGGCTGACTTTCCAATATCATTGGCAAGAGTATAAACTCAAGATCCTCAGATCACAAGCCTGCCAAGAGGCCAGTAACAAACTCCACTTACTCGCCAGTAGGCTTGAAGTAGCTGCTGACTTTCATAGCATCTTATGGTTTCCAGATAAAGACGAATTTACATATGTTTGTGTACATTTTTAAAGGTCATTTAATTTATTATTTAACAGGGCTGCACCGTTCCAGCCCTGTCTTCTATAAATTTTTTAAGCTAACATCTAAAAGAGTACAAATAGCATTTATAGTCTCAAGATACTAGGAAAATAGATGCAAAGAGATTTTACCAATATCTTACTTCCATCAGTGTAGGGGAAGATAAAATGCCTAGGTAACAATCAAATGATACAGAGGAAAAGAAAATTAATGCACATATAACTTAAAAGATCTTTCAGTCCAGTCCTAAGCCAAAACCCCCTGTCTCCTACTGTCATCAGCACTCAGTAGCATCGTCTCTGAGAAACAGTAAGAGGCAACTTGAGAAAAGGACTCCAAACTGGTTCCTAGATAAGGAACATAGATGAAAGGTGTCTGTCATGCCTCCAAACCAGCATTTCACAACCAGTTATGACAAGAAAAGGGATCTTATGACAGTAAATCCCTGGCGTCTCAGTCCTCTCTGACACAAGGTCTGAGGCTCCTTTGGTTGGCCAATAATGCCAGGGCATTTGTGGGCACTAGTATGGTTTCCCTACTACCTATTTAGGAAATATTCTGATACCTCAAAGGAATAGAGTTTTGTCTCAACATGTAACCTTGTAAAACTGTGAGACTGGTTCCTCTAATCTAGTATTGGTATTATTGGAGTCCTAAAAGGGTAACAGAATTAGAACAGAGCTGAAAGGGAGGTTTAAGGATAAATGCTGAACTTTGACAAAGCCACAAACTTTTAATCAGCCAAACAAATTGCAGGAAAATCATAAGAAAATGATTCAAAGAAATGAAATCTTCCAAGACCATTCTAAACTCCATAAATGAACACACAGCTCTCTTTAAAACAACCAGAGATGCCTATGTATTATCTATATGGAAACACAAACTCAAGTGATAGTAACCTTCTCCTCAGAAACTGGGAGGACAGAAGAAAACGCTGCAGTATTTCTCAAGTGCTGGGAGAAATGATGCTGTCCATTTGGAATGAAGAGGAAGTAAAGACACTCTTACCCAGGAAATATAAAAGACTCTCTTAGCAGACCTGCATTATTGGCCGAAGCAAG
The DNA here is from genome assembly GCA_902729485.2 of Mus minutoides. Lineage (NCBI taxonomy): Eukaryota > Metazoa > Chordata > Mammalia > Rodentia > Muridae > Mus > Mus minutoides. Next base: position 2,597,769 of record LR753311.1, read on the forward strand.
GTCTGCTGTGTTGAAACTGCAGGTACTGCTCAGCCATCTGTGGCTCCAAAGACTTATAATCATCACATAGACAAGAGTAGTGGTCCAGAGCTGACAATCTCCGTTATCAAATGGGTTATTCCTGCTCCCTCTTAGAAGCAAGGAGAGCTGTCTGAAACATCACAGCAGCCCTGATCACAGACGCCTCGGCACTTCAGTAAGATTCTGGGTCTGTGACAATGATTGTCTGGCTCATCTCAGAAATGAGTAGAGACTATGAAGCAGAAGGATGGCTGAGATAAAAGGCACATGGCATTAGAGAAGAAAGTCTATTAACAATTCAGACTTGATAGTCACCTTAGAAGCCGAGCCCAGCGGCCAGGGCTGGAGAGTCTTGCGGCCCCTCCCGTCACCTGCTTCACTCCCAATTTCTGTACAATCTTGGAACATCTTCCCTAAAGTCCATGTGCTGGAAACCAAATTCATATGTTGATTGAACTTGGAGGTCAGTCTTTGAGCTATTTACAATGAGATGAGCTCATGAAAGCAGGCCCTTGTGATGACATTAGCAGCTTTGTGTGAAGAACAGGAGAGACTCAAGCCAGCACACAGGCTCTGACTTACCATGTGATGCCCTCTGCCATGTCACAATGTAGTAGGAAGTTCCTCACAGATAAGGAATGTGCTCTTGGCCTTGCAGTCCCCAGAAATCTATGCTAAATAAACTTTTATTCTTTATAAATTACTTGGTTTCATCTATTTTGTTATATCAGCAAAAGATGAACTAGGACTATAAGAGCAGCAGATATTTTAGGTTCTGGGTATGATTAAATGGCGTCATGATATCATATACTATTTGACATGATTTATAAGACTCTTATGCTGGAGACAAGTAACTTTCTCCTGAAATAAAGTAGGCACAGGTAAAGGTCTGGTCTTGAGTAACTGATATGTGTCCCTCAGTCCTGTCCTCAGCTTCATTTTTTCCCCCAGCTTCTGCCCTATCTCCACCTTCTTGACCTAGGTCAGTCAAGTTGTCTTGACTTCAAGGAGCCAGGTAAATTTGGAAGATATTGGCAGGACCAAACAAATGAGAGTAGGTAGGGAGACATAGCCCCTACCACACAGGGCAGCCTTCTCTCACTGATTGCACAGGCAGGGAAGCCCCCACAAGTACAGCTCCCACTCAAGCCCATGAAGCTACAGCCTCCATGGCTATGACTTCTGTGTTATTCTCTGGACAACTCAGCATACCCATTTCTTCCAAACTCTGACTTTAGGCATATAGTGTTTGGGGGTTTTGTTGATTTGTTTGTTGTGTTTTCCTATTGAAACCCTGCCTAGCAAGGGGAGTCAAAAGAACTCATCCATATCTGGGGATTCGCTCAGCTTTTGCCAAACATGCATAGAGCCCTGGATTCTGGATTCAGTCACCATCACCCCACATATACAACAGAGAGAGAGAGAGAGAGAGAGAGAGAGAGAGAGAGAGAGAGAAAGATTCTCTCTAGAGCTCTCTCTAGAGTTCTTCAAGGTGAGGAAAAATAGGAAATAATCTAAATAACAAGGAAGGGGAGAAAGATGCCCCCTCACACACCCAAACAGTCAACAGTATAAACACTTTTAGAGTGCTGATATATTCTATTCATATGGAGAAAGAATCATTGGAAAGATATTGAAGGATACAAATAACTTGAAGAAAATTTTATTATAAAATCACATGCATATATGATTCTAATTTGGTTTTTAATTACCATATATGCACAACACAGGAAATCTATACACCAAAATGTGAAAAATTGCTATCATTGGTATTTAATTACAAATTGGGGGAGAGAGTATTGCTTATCTGATTTTTCCAATTTGCTAATGTTAAAATTCTGAAAATCAATCTTTTAAGTACCTAAGTGTTAAAAACTCTAAAGGAAAGTCTTTTTTGTAATTACATTGCCCCCTACCCCACCACCACCACCTTGACTACAGGGGTTGAAGCTGACCTGGGCTACAAACCAAGTGAGCTACTCTGGGTAAATAGGCCTGAAGTGAAGGGGCAGATGATGTCATAAGGGAATGGCCATCTGAATCCCAGATTCAAGACCTGAAAGAACAGGAACAGGACAGAGCAAATGAGCTCTGCTGTCCTTCAGTGTAAGGGAAGTCAACCCTGCCTGGGATGCTGGGGCTGTCAATATGCAATGCCCAGTGAGGAAGACTCTTTTTTTTTTTTTTTTTTAGATTTATTTATTTATTATATGTAAGTACACTGTAG
>LR753311.1:2600116-2642674 GCA_902729485.2 Mus minutoides
TGTTTTTTTTTTTTTTTTTTTTTTTTTTTTTTTTTTTTTTTTTTTTTTTTTGGTTTTTCGAGACAGGGTTTCTCTGTTTAGCCCTGGCTATCCTGGAACTCACTTTGTAGACCAGGCTGGCCTCGAACTCAGAAATCCACCTGCCTCTGCCTCCCGAGTGCTGGGATTAAAGGCGTGCGCCACTACGCCCGGCTGAGGAAGACTCTTAATGTAGTAGCAAGTACAGCCAGAGCCAAGAAGACTGGTGCTGTCTCGGGGCCAGTCTCACTCTGTTTGACCTCCAAGTTTCTGTCTTAAAATGAAAAAGAGTCCATTAAATAACCTCTGCTGTTTCACCTGCATCAGAAATCCTTCCATCTGGAGATAGGTGAAGTTTCTCCTGCTTCCTGCACCATGGCTAGGCTCCTGTTTTAGGGAGGACTGCACAGAAGTACGAGAAGCCCCATTGATGTCTTCTAGGCATAGAATATTGACATACTTGGAACTCAGAAAAGAAAAACCTGTTTTTTCCTATGTTTTAGCAAAAAGCACATTCTAAAGGCAATTAAAGCACATAGAACACTTCCTTTCATGTAGTTTAGATGATTTCATAACTGTAGAATGTTAAAGTGTATTACTGATTTGATTTCCTCAACAGATTATCATGCTTGGAGAATTATATTAAATGGAACTTATTCAGACTATAATTATCACTTGAATAATTTTATTTTTTGAGTGCTTTACTTTTTCTGAAATTGAAATATAAATGAATGAATTTGAAGAAAGTAGGTGCCTTTGTTCTTTCTCTGCACCTTCTTAGGAAAAGCTCCTATGGAAATAAATCCCAATAAAGCCCAAGTGTTAGAAGCTAGAAGTGCCAAGGCAAGGGAGGATCATCAGAGCTCTGCCAGGCCTCCTCTGAACCCTTAGTACAGGTGCACCATCCATGGGGCAGCCAGTTTCCTCCATTACTCAAGCAACTGAGTGTCTAGCTCCCCTGAGACATTAGTGCTTCTCTATATGAGCAATTAACTTAAATAAATAACTATGTAGACATATCTATCGCTTCCCAGACAATTTATTAAAAATCTATTGTGCCTTTTCTCTTTGCTTCTTCTGAAAGGTGGGAGTGGTTGTGTGTGTGGGAGTGGTTGGTGTGTGTGTGTGTGTGTACAGACTTACCACTGCAATGCTGCTTTATTGTTGAGAGCCCTCGAGGCTCATCCTAGCAGAGGGGACATTGAGGCAGGGGCATCTTTGGTGGCTTCTAAGCAAGAAAACGTCAAAGGAGGAAAAGAAGTGGGCATCTCTACATCAATAACATACCCAGAGAGAGCCCTTAGCAATGGCTGCTCTCCTATCCTCCTGCATCCTAAACTTTGAAGCCTGACTGGCTGAGCTGAGGAACAATGAGCTGATATTGTAACTGCAAGGCTGAATTCTACAAAGTTCCTCCCTTTTTATAAACACCATTGTACTGGCTGGTTTTGTGTGTCAACTTGACACAGGCTGGAATTATCACAGAGAAAGGAGCTTCAGTTGGGGAAATGCCTCCACGAGATCCAGCTGCAAGGCATTTTCTCAATTAGTGATCAAGGGGGGAGGTCCCCTTGTGGATGGGACCATCTGTGGGCTGGTAGTCTTGGGTTCTGTAAGAGAGCAGGCTGAGCAAGCCAGGGGAAGCAAGCCAGTAAGGAACATCCCCCTCCATGGCCTCTGCATCAGCTCCTGCTTCCTGACCTGCTTGAGTTCCAGTCCTGATATCCTTTGGTGATTAACAGCAATGTGGAAAATGTAAGCCGAATAAATCCTTTCCTCCCCAACTTGCTTCTTGGTCATAATGTTTTGTCCAGGAATAGAAACCCTGACTAAGACACACCATGCTTCTTAGCATTGGTCAGGGACCACACAGCTACCACCCTGTACCCCAAACCGTGTGTAAGAACTGAGGTCTTAGGAATCAGTCACTTCTTTCTCCTTTTGTTCACCAGATGTCCTTTTTCACTGCTTGAATGGTGACACCCTCCCCCCCCAGGTTCAAATACTTCCCTGGCAGGTTCTGGCTACAAAGGGAGTCTGGTTCAGAAAACTCCACTGGGAGATTTAAAGCAGATTCAGATAATTACCAGCCCTCTCTGCTCTGGAAGTGGCACTGTCCATTAATGGAGAAAGAATCTCTTCAAGAACAAAACAACAACAAAAAATGCAAAATAGATTTCCCCCAAGAACTCAGCCCTCCTATCCCTCACTGCCATTCCACCCTTACAGGAGCCAACAAGGATGGACTGACAGAGAAGCCCTTAGCTTATGTGGTGGCAGAGGTAAGCACAGCTTGGAACTCCAGGTCAGGATTCTAACTTTTTGCATTTGTATCTCACCACTATGCCCCACTCTCTTGTTATTCAGAATTAATCTTTAATGTTAGCAGAGAGCTCCTTGCATATAAGAATGTTTCTTCTTGTTTGAGAAGGAGTCCCGATGAATATTTCATGTGATAAGCCCTTGTAAAACTTTTCTTTTCCTCATTAGAACAACATAGAACACAGCAATTCTTCTGTACACTAGAAATTGGTCTCAACCTCTAACAAGAATAGTCTTAGAGAGAGAAAAAAGAATAGTCTTTAAAATGATGAGTGTGGTTTGGTGACCATTAGCAAGAAAGACATTAAAATTTAACATGGTACATCCAGACATTTTAAAACTCTCACCTTTCCCTCTTGGTGAATCTCAGTACCTCAGAGTCAATCTCAGCTCCTAAGCCCCAAGGGGCATGAAGTCATAAAGGAGACAAGCCTGTTAGGACAACTCCAAGTACAATGGATCCTAAATTCACTCAACTTGGGAACATGGGGTAGGAATTGACCTGGCTGGGTAGGTAGTTTAGGATTGAAAAGAGCCCATAGCAAAGTGGGATAAAAGCCAAAAATGCCCTTGACCCTCTTAGTAACCAAAGATACCAAAAGTGTTTGGAGGTTCTTTCCCTTCCATGTTGCAGCTTGTCTGCCTTGTATCTGACCTCCATCCCAGCTTTGACAGCACACTTGGTTCCTTTCCTTTGTTCCCACATCCCCCTCCTAGGGCAAGCTGTTGGTGTTTGCAGCTTGACTGCCCTCATGCCTTTCTTTTCAACTGTAATTAAATTGTCCTTGGGGTTTTATTTGAGTTTGTTCTCAAATTCCTTTTGTCAAAAAGACTAAGAACCCCAAAGGGTAACTGCAGTCCCCCAGTATCATTACATCTCCTGGACTGAGCCATCAAAGAAAATCAAATGCAGCCTATGTGTTGCAGAACCAGGTGGACAGCAGGACCTAGTCTGCAGCAGCAGGCATGGTCCTTGATGGAGATGCTCCAGAAGAAAAGATAAAAGTGTACCAATTGGGTGCTGTCAGGATAGAGGGAGGCTGCAACCACACGGGGATGAAAAAGCTGTGGTTAAGAACATTTCAGGTAACTCTGCTATGGAGGTCACAGAGGACATGATCTGTCTCACCAGGAGCAGTCTAGAGGAGCCAAGTGAGTTGAAGCAGATAATGACGCACACAGAAGTACCTTGCTAATCTCTGCTTTTTGGGCAACAGAATTGCCACCAACTCATCCCTCAAGGCATGTTCAAGGACAAACCAGGAGCAAGTTACAAAGGACAAGACCAGTAGTTCCAGGCTCTGACTCCTCCCTCTTTCAGCACTCACTTCTACTCCTAGCCTCTAAATCCAGGGCAGAGCACTGTGGAACACCTACCAGTCTAGCTTGTGGCCACCACACAGTGTAGCACAGTGCTTGTTTAACTGATTTACAGAGGTTTCATTTTATATACTGGCAACTGGGTAACAGCACACACCTATTCTCTCCCCAAAAGATAAGAAAAAAACAAGAAGAGAATAGCAAACACTACAGAGAACTTTTCAGCTATGATTTCAATGTGTCCCTCAAAGTTCATGTCTGAGCACTTACAGCCAGACACAGTGTTGGTAGGTGGGCCCTATGGGAAGCACTTAGGTCATTGGCACTCCATACTCAGGGTGAATTAGTATCATTTCAAGACAGTGGATTTGTTCCAGCTCTGCTTCCTCCTATACACTGTGACTGACAGCAAAGCTAGACAGTCTCCACCATGCACAGACATTTCTATCTTGAACTTCCAGCCTCCAGAATTATGAAGCAAAGCGACTTCCATTTATTATAAAGTACTGTCTGGCCGGGCATGGTGGTGCATGCCTTTAATCCCAGCACTCAGGAGGCAGAGGTAGGCAGATTTCTGGGTTCGAGGCCAGCCTGGTCTAATAAGTGAGTTCCAGGACAGCCAGGGCTATACAGAGAAACCCTATCTTGGAAAAAAAAAAAAAGTACTGTCTGCTTTGAGTATTCTGTTATAGGACAGGAGATCGAAATTGGCTTCCAGTTTAAGATTTTTTAAGACTCCAAAGAAGAGTGACCAATTTTTTCCTAAATGCCAGGAATGAATGTTCTTAGGTATCTAGCTTCCTCCTATTGCTGAAGGTCAGAAATTTCAGAAGTGTTTAAGTCAAAAAGTCTTTGTTCCATCATGGCCTGAGTCTAAAGAACACAGGAAGGAGCGGGCGTGGTGGCGCACGCCTTTAGTCCCAGCACTCGGGAGGCAGAGGCAGACAGGTTTCTGAGTTTGAGGCCAGCCTGGTCTACAAAGTGAGTTCCAGGACAGCCAGGGCTACACAGAGAAACCCTGTCTCGAACCCCCCCCCCACACACACACACACAAAAAGAATGCAGAAAGGGGTAGGCTGGGATGGGGTAGGTTTTTTTCCCTTATCTCTTTACCCCTTTCTGGAAAGCATACTGAGGTTGGGATCTCCTGACATCTGGAACATAGCTCATCCCACTTCCATGCATTGAAACTGTATAAAGTGAAAGAAGTGTAGCTCAGTTGTGTCCATTACTGGGACCCCTCCTGATGTCACAAGCTCTGCCTTCTTTCTCTTCTTTAATCTTCTTGTTAAAAAAAAAAAATTTCTTTCTACTGTGGGGAGCGAGCATGGCCGCATGGACCAAAGATGGCACCTGGCTCTATGCCAAGCCCTGTGACCTAGCTTGTTTATCCCAGTCTCAGTCATGCACAGTAAAAGCAGCGCATGTAACTCGTTGGAGAGATTAGTGCAACATCTCGCAATACCATTCTATCAGCCAATCCTGCATACTGCCTTGGACGTGTGCGTCTATGATTGGGTGGTGTGAGGAGGTGTGAGTAAATGGAAGTATAAATTGAGGGCAGCCCCAGATGAGAGGAGACCAGAGACCAGCGTTAGAGAGACCAGGGTGAGTGAGTGAATGGATGATTGATGTGTGTGAGTGAACGGCTGCAGCTGTGTGAAACCTGAGAGAGAGAAAAGCAGAATAAAGTAGAAGCTGCAAAGGCAAGCTGCTCTGAAACCACCTTGGCATCCCTGTGTCGTTTCTTCCCACTGTCTCTGCTGGTCAGAGACATGTGAGCTGCGACATTCTACATCTCAACTTTTCTAGCCTATGAATTTCATTCTTTGAATTTATGAGACAGAACCAAAAAGCCTTTGTGTCAAGGTGGCTTTGGTGGCCATTGAACACCAGTGCCCTAGCTCCCCACCCCAAGCTAAATACAACAGAGCTGAGAAAGGGCCTACATTCAAAGATATACCCCCCATAGTCCCAAATCATTTCAGCAACAGAAATATACTAAGATATACACAGTCCTAATAATATGAAGATAGACAGCATCAAAATTATAAAAGAGATGGTGGAGCAGAGACAAGCAGAGTGCACTCCTGTATGCCCACACAGCTAAGGGAAAATATCTCACTTACAACTGCAGAAAGGGGTAGGAAGAGTAAAAAGGGAAAGAAAGGCTGCAGTAAGTACCACGGTATAGTGCTCTTGAACTCATCTCTCTAGTCCCTGAACATCTTTTAATTGTATGCTCACTGTGCAGAGACATTGACTTCATAATGGCATTTCAATACGAGTATGCCATACACTAAAGCTGTGTACACTGCACATTGCACGCTCTATCTCTTGCCTCTCTCTCTCTCTCTCTCTCTCTCTCTCTCTCTCTCTCTCTCTCTCTCTCACTTCTCTCATCCTATTCTGTTTTCCAAGTAGTTCCCTTTTACTTTCATGTGTATGGGGGGTAGGTGGCTAGGGTATGTATGGCCATATTATGGTATATAGGGGGATGCTTGAGCAATTGTGTGGAGGTCAGAGGACAAATGTTGCCCACTTGTTTTTAAGACCTATCATTGGTCTGAAACTCACCAAGTAGGCCAGGCTGACTGTCCAGAGAGTCCCAGGGAACTGCTTTTCTCTGCCTCTTTAGTGCTAGAATTAAAAGAGTATGTTCTCCATGTCTGCCTTTTGATTTTTAATGGCTTATGAGGATTGAACTTAGGTCCTCATGCTTGCAGAAGAAGGATTGTACCAACTGTGCCAGTGCCCCAGTCTGCTGTTTTTGTTTTCACAATAACCACTGTGACTGGGGTGAGATAAAATGTTAACGTAGTATTTGATTAGATTTTCATAATGGCTAAAATAGTACAATTTTTCATGTATTTTTTGCCATGTGCCTATTCATTTTGTTTGTTCATTTACTGATTGAGTATTTATTTGAGAATGGGGCTTAAATTTTTGAATTCTATATGGATTTCAGATATTAATTTTAAAAAGAGAAAGAAAGCATGGATTTGGGTGTGCAGAGAGGGAGAAGGATCAGGGGGACTTGCGGGGGTGATCAGTATATATTACATAACAACTTTTCAAAAGAAAAAGATATAAGAGAACAGAAATGCTCCTTTACATTTCAGAGGTCAGGAAACATGAAGAAAGGATGATTAAAATGGGCCCTACAAGTGAAAGGCAAAATGATACTGCTGTGCTTAGAAGAGGGTACCACAAACCAGGATCCTTCAGAAGCATTAGGTCCAGATGCTTTAAAAGAACAATGAAGTGAGTCAAACAGAGCCACATGAAAATAACCATGAAGTAAAGTTTCATGCTTATCAAATGAGTAAAAGAGCTCCTTCCATCTCTAACCACGAAGCAGAGGAAGATGGAAAACCCACACTTCAGAATAAGCTAAGCACTCTTGAACTTTAAATTCAAAACCCATTTTAAAGTAAGAAACCCAAAACAGAAATGGTAAGTAATGGGATATATATATGTGTGTGTGTGTGTGTGTGTGTGTGTATATATATATGAATGATACCCATGGGAAAACAGAAATAAATGAAAATATAATTTTGGTCACTGAAGTTCAGAAGGTTTTAAAACAACCAAGAAAATGAAATTGTTAAAATACATTAAAGATTCCCAACACACAATAGAAATGGGAGTAGCTAGATGGAGGAGGCAAGTGGAAAAAGACTGGGATGGAGGAATGGCACCATTACTGAACTAGAATATTGGACACATCACAAGTAAAATTATTAAGACTTAGAAGAAGTAAAACCATGGGCTTCTACTAAAACAGAATCACACTGCTGTTAGACTTTCAAAATTAACACCATAAAACAGGGCAACAGGGAAGCAGTCAGCGGCCGGACAGAAACTGAGGATATCAGTGAAACAGCCCTCACAGGAATGAAAGCAATAGCTAACCATGTATCTTCCCTGTGGCTCCTTCTCTATATACACAATCAGATTAGAGCCAATAGAGCCTGATGCAACTAACTCCCAGTTCTAGAATTAAAGACGAAGTTCTAATAGTGGAATTGAAGACACAGAATAACACAAATCCAACAATTTTCAGCAGTTTCAGAACCCACTTTTCCCAATAGAGAGGTCATCTGAACAAAAAAACAAATGTAGAAACCTAAGAATTAAAGGATACCTTATCAAATGGACATAATTATAGAGGGCAAAAGGTCCTTATGCTCACAGATAAGCACCAAGCAAAACAAAAATGTTAAACACGCAGAGTTGTCTCCTCAATGGAAGAGATGTATACCTCCTTTCCACCTGCAAAGCTGGTACCAGATGTTATTAATTTCCTAGTAACCTGTGCTATCTGTAGGGCCAGGCCACATCTGGATCCCCCAGACTAGTATGTTTACCCAAGACACTTCCTCCCTAGACTTTTATCGTGAGCATTGTTTCTCAGTCAAACAAACCCATCCTTAAGAGAGATCTCACTTGTACTTTACAACAACAGCCCAGGTAACCTCTGTGCTATCTCTAGGGTCAGGCTACTCCTGAATCCAAAATACTTTTTATAATTGCTTCACTAATTGTCCCTAGATCCTTATCTTGAACATTGTTCCTGTGTCAATAGAAGATGACTTTATGGAAAAGGCCATATATACTTTGTAAAGAGTTTCCATGTAAACATATCTTACGTTTTGTATACCCATGGGGTGGACTTTATTATCATCAGGAAACTTTTTCAAAATTATGCTGTGCTTTAATATGCCCAAAATAAACTGCCCAGTATCATACTCTAGAAGTTTGAACCAGCACAGGCTACCGAATCTTACTGAACCAGATCCCCTTCGTGCTCATGCAGATTGTTGCTAGGCTAACACTAGAATTTGGCAAGCGTCCCAACACTTACTGATCTCTACAGAATATTCTACCAAAACACCAAAGGATATACACAGAAGCTTTTTAAAAGTAGATCACATATTGGATACAAACACACACACAAAAACACACACATGTGTGTGCACACATGCACAAAATAAAGCAAATTTGAAATATGTCCATGTATCTTATCCTGATGTTTATGCAATATAACATAAAACTGACAGCAAACAAATCTCTAGTAAATACACAAACTCATGGAGATCAAACAAATCACTACTGAATGGTAAATGAGTTAAAAAATAAAATTAAAATATGCCTAGAACTAAATGAAATGAAGGCATAATACAAGAAAATTCATGGGACACATGAAAAAGTTGTTCTCGGAGGGAAGTTTATAGCCCTACATACTTATATTTAAAAAGTGCAACAAGAACTTAGTAGGAAGAACTGGGGCAGGTCTTGTGAATAGGAGGAAGATAAAAGAAAATCAAGGGATAAGTTTGAACAGAATGTATGATAGATGTGTATAAAATTATCAAAGGATAAGTTAACTTAAAAAGAGTGGGGAAAAGTCATAAAGATTGCAAAATGATTTAATAATCATCTGAAAATTTTGGAAAAACAAGAACAAACCAAATCAAGTAGTTTGAAAAAAAATTAAACAGCAATTAATTAAATACAAACAAAGAAAACAACACCAAAAAAAAAATCTAAAAGCTGGTTCTTTTAAAAGATATCAACATTAAAAGTTCCTTGGCCCAAACAAACAAAATAAAGAGATAATCAACTTAACAGAATCAGAAAAGAACAAAGAAACATTTAACAGACACCACAGAAATTCAGTAATTATTAAAAAAACTTAAAAAAAAAATCTGTACTTTATTAAGTTGGAAGATCTAAATGAAATGTCCAAAATCTTAATTAACTAAGCTACCCAAATTAAACCAAGAAAGAGGCCAACAGTCTAAGCAAACCCATAACAAGGAGACTGCAAGAGGAATGACAAGCTTTCTAACTAGGAAACCCAGGTCCAGATGTGTTCAGAGCAAAATTCTACCAGACTTTCAAGGAAGAACTCCAACCAACACATCTTAAATTATTTAAAAATATAGTGATCACTGATAAACTCATTCTATGACACCCATATTCAATACTATTTTAATACAGAAACCAAGTAAAGACATCACCATTGATAAAAAGATGATAGATAGATAGATAGATAGATAGATAGATAGATAGATAGATAGATAGATAGATAGATAGATAAGCAGGCAGGCAGACATAATCTTCCTAATGAGCATAGATGATTCCGATGATTTTTAAATCACTGGAAAACTGAATACAGGCACACATCAAGATCATCTATCGTGGTCAAGTTGGCTTTATCCTGGAAAATAGGAATGGTTCAACATTCATTAGTCAATAAGTATAATAATCATATAAAAGACTTAAAAACAAAAATTGCATGATCATCTCATTAAATGCAGAAAAAGCTTTCATAAAATCCAACATGTGTTTATGATAAAAGTCCTAGAGATAGTGGGCTGGAGAAAACATATGTAAACATATTAAAGGTGATCTGTGACAAACTTACAGCTAACATTATTCTAAATAAAGAAAAGCTCAAAATAATTCCATTAAATTCTACCTGCCTAAGGAAATTAGAGTATGAGTTCTAAGAGAAAGAATTTAGGTTTGTGAAAGAGCTCTGGGGGAAGTTGCAAGAGGAATTAATATTGCATATGAAAAAGAATTTGAAAAGTACTGTAGAAATTGATATTTATATGAGCTTAATAAAGACATTTTGCAAGTTTAGACAAGTTTAAAATACTAATGTTACCCTGACTTGTTCAGCACCTTTCCCTTCTCATGCTAATACTGTAACTACAAGTTTATGCCCTGATGACCTGTGATATAGATGTTTTTCTGAGAGTTATAAGTTAACGTGTAACTTGCTTTAGCAGACACTGAATGGTGACTTTGTGTGTGCATTATGCTTTCTGGTGGCATAGTTACATGGGGTTCTTTAGGAAAACTAATGGTCTTGAGAAAAATAATGAAAAGGCTTTTGATTATGTATTATTATACAACAAGGATGTGTGTATGTAATAGAAGATTGAGATAAACTCAGAGAGACAGAGACAGAGAGCTGCCCCATAATGTAGCATCAGAACAGCCATGAGTCACCTGGCAGACTGTACCTGCGACCTTGCCTGAGACTCTGATTTTGCACTGATCCAATCCTCCCATTCTCGAGAATGTGAAACAACTGAGGCTGCTCTTCAGCCACTAACTACAGCAATAAGGCAAGAGAAGGACATTAAGAAGATGCAAATAGGGAAAAAGTCGAAACTACACTTATTATAGATGATGTGTGTACTGGCTGGTTTGTGTGTCAACTTGACACAGGCTGGAGTTCTCACAGAGAAAGGAGCTTCAGTTTGGGAAATTTCTCCATGAGATCCAGCTGTGAGGCATTTTCTCAATTAGTGATCAAGCAGGGAAGTCCCATTGTGGGTGGTACTATCTCTGGGCTGGTAGTCTTGTATTCTATAAGACTGAGCAAGCCAGTGGAAGCAAGCCAGTAAAGAACATCCCTCCATGGCCTCTGCATCAGCTCCTGCTTCCTGACCTGCCTGAGTTCCAGTCATGGCTTCCTTGGTGATGGACAGCAGTGTGGAAGTGGAAGTTGAATAAATTCTTTCCTCCCCAGCTGCTTCTTGGTCATGATATTTTGTCCAGGAATAGAAACCCTGACTGAGACAATGTGCTATTGTACATAAGCTATCCCTATAATTCCAGCAAAAAGAAAGCTAGAAACTATCAATAATTTGAGCAAGGTGGCACAATGCACAATCACCTTACAAAAATCAGTAGCCTTCAGATATGCTAACAAAGATATCATGTATACACTCCCACTTACAATATCATCAGAAACAATAAACTATTTTTGAAAAACACAGAAATATTATAAGAATGTGCTTTTGTTTTAATCCCATGTAGAAGGATGTGGGATTACTGTGGACTGTCTAAATCAACTGATTATGATTTGCCTAGCAGAGGTATTGTTTTTCCATCTGCAGATAGTTTCTATGATTGTATAACATTTGGAATTCTGGGAACTTTTCAAAAGGTATCCTATGGACCTGAGACATTCAATGGGTGGCTGTTGGTCATTTAGGGAGGTTGGTTGTAGTTTGTTAGTAGTTGAGGTCAAAGGAGTAACAAAATGAAAAATATTAGATTTAAGGATCTCTGTCTTTCTTTCTGTCTCTTTTTGTCTCTCTCTCTTTTCCTGTCTCTCTCTCTCTCCCCCTCTGTCTCTGTTTCTCTGTGTGTATGTATGCGTTTCTCTCTGTGTCTATCTCTCTGTCTCTGTCTCTGTCTCTCTCTTTCCCTCTTCATCTTTCTCTCCTATGTAGTGTTAGGGGGTGAAACTGAGAGTTTAAATGATAAGAAAAAGAAGAACCCACAAAATAAGAACAGCTACAATATCCTGTGTTTAAGGATTAGTAGAATTAATAGTGTGAAAATGATCATTAAACAAGATGCAATTTATGGAATCAATGCAATCCCAATTGAAATAGCAATAACATTGTTCAGAGAAATAGAAAAAAAAATCTCAAAATTCATATGGAACAAAAAAAGGCTGCAGATAAACAAAATGGCCTGAACAAAAAGACTAATACTGGGGGGATTGCCATTCTAAACTTCAAGATATACTGCAGAGCCATAGTAATAAAAACGATATGATACTGCAACAAAAGCAGAATTGTAGACCAATAGAAAAAGCATGGAAGACTCAAACACAGTACACATAACTATAACCATTTGATATATGACAAAGAGACCCAAGACAAATTCAGAAAGAGATGAAAGCATTTTCAGCAAATTGTGTGGGGAAACTGAGTGTCCACACGCAGAAGAATGGAATTAGACCTATATCTATCCCCCTACACAAAGACCTCTATTTGAAACCTGAAATGCTAAAACTGCTAGAAGAAAACATAAGCAGCACCCTATAAGATATAGAAGTAGGAAACGAGTTTCTGAGTAGGAATGCATTTGCCCTAGGAAGTGTGGCCAACAACTGACAAGTGGGACCTTATCAAACTAAAAGGCTTCTGCATAGCTAAAGAAGCGATCAATCAAGTGAAGAGGAAGCTCTTGCATAGCAGGAGAGAATCTTTACTAGTTATACATCAGACAGATGGTTAGCTTAGTATCTAGAACATACAGAACATACAAAGAAGTTAAAGAACAAGTAATCAAAGAAACATAATGACCAAATTAACAAATGAGGTAAAAGTCTAAACAGAGTTCTCAATAAAACAAATAAAAACGGCTAAAAATACTTGAAAAAATATTCACTATACTTAGCGATTAGTGAATTGCAAACTAAACAACTTTAAATTTTTGTCTCATGACATTCAGTATGGCTAAGATACACAAAACAACTAACAACAAATGCTGGCGAGGTTTGCGGGGAAAGTAATGAGGAAAAAGAACCCCTCATTCACTGTTAGTGGGATTGCAAACTGGCACTCTAGAAATCCATATGGGAAATTCTCAAGTGTTAAGAGTAAATCTACCATACAACCCAGCTATACCTCTCCTTAGCATATGCCCAAAGCACTCAACACCCTACTCTACAGCTCAACAGGATTCACTGGTGCCTTATTCACAATGGCCAGGAAACAGAAACAACCTAATGTCCCTCAACAAACAAATGGATAATGATATGTGGTACATGTGCACAATGGAATACTATTTCACTATACTGACAAAATAAATTTTTCAGATAAAGAGGTGGACTTAGAAATAGTTGCCTTGAGTGAGGTAACTTGGCCCAGGAAGGACAAGCCATGCCTTATTCTCTTTCATCAGTAGCTTCTAGCTTCAAAACTTCAGATGAGAGTATAAAACACAGAGTAAACTCAGAGCCCATGGAAGTAAAAATGGATCCATAGGTGGGGTGGGGGGCTTCAGAGGAAAATAACGATATGCATAGACTAGGAAATGGGAAATAGAAAGACAGAAGTGGGGCTCCAACTTACGAGTGGGGAGGGTGGTCAGTAGAGAAAGAACAAAATCTTCAAAGTTGTTTCCCAATGCCTTAAGAAATCACACAATTTTTAGTTATGTAAAATTAGTGAATTCAGCTTTGGCTATTGCCTTTGATTGCCTCTCAGAGGTTGAAGAAAATTTCCTATTGCTAAAGACAATGCATACTTAGGACTCAAAACCAAGGTTATTTGAGCTAGATCTAATCTGAAAGTCTCCTTCCTCGGGTCTAACTTCTATAGCACCAAAAAAATACTACATGCTGCTAAGAAAGCAGCCCCTATGAACCACAACAATGGTCAATATGCGAACATGCCTATAAAGATACAATACGTGGCATTCATATCTTGGTGGCAACAAACAACAGTCTAATTGGACTTGAGGCCCACTCAACAGGAAGAAAATCATGCTCCATGCTAGAAATATAATCAGCTACCCAGGGCTAGTGAGGTCATGGATCTCAGAAGATAATCTACTACCAGTTTAGTAATTACCAGCATAATTCTTAACTACAGTAGAAATCTTATCTTTATACCAACATGTAAGTGTAACTACCACCCCTCACCAAAGAACCTTCTCTTTATATCAAATGGATACAGTCTTTCTGTACAGTTAAACAGTATTCCATTGTGGGTATGTATCATATTTTCATTATCAATTCATATATGTTAAAAGCACATTTAGAGTCCTATATTCTGGTTATTGCAAATAGAGAGTCATTGAACATGGCTGAGCACATATCTGAGAAGTAGGATTAGGAGGGGTAGTCTCGTTAGAGTGGGTACAGCCTTTTTTGGAGATGTGTTACTGACAGTGGACCTGGAAGCTTTGAAAGCCCAATGTCTCTTGCTATACCTGTTGCCTGAGGATCAGGATATAAAACTCTCAGCTACTGCTCCCGCTCCATGCTAGTCTGCTTTCCACCACGAGGATCATAGACTCACCCTCTGCAACTATTAGCAAGCCACCTGTAAAGCACTTTCCTTTATAAGAACTGGTCATGGTATATCTTTACAGCAATAGAACAGTGACTGAAACAGCTCTTTGTCTCATCGTGCCAGAAAGTGCTAAGTCATCACCAATCTGACTCAGCTAGGACCCTTGCATGCTACACTATCAACAGACCAGGCAAGACATACTCACTGGAGCAACAGTGGCAAATCTGTCTTAGCTAACTAGCATCTTTCTAGATGGAGTGGAGACTTAAGCCTCTGAAAAAAATTAAAATCTGTTACTATACACTGGTCAAAATGCCTCTAGTAAGGAGGAGGCAGGCACTCCTGGGAAAGCTGCAGCAGTTATACTGCTAAATAGATGTGATGCGCTTATCTTACTGTCTTCTCAATATTTATGCTTATGCTCATAGATTAGCCTCACTGGAAGCTTTGATCAGAAAAGCATCTTTTTGCAAAGAATAGTTACTGAAAATGCTTATAGGTGGTCAAAGTGTTGGTTGAACGTTCAGTTGAATAAAATTTAACCTTTAAAATACCCCAGCAAGGCCAAGGGAAGATATGATGAAGCAGGGAGGGGTTCATGATCCCTTCCCTGGGTATTTGTAGGCAGTTGGTGGGTTCTAGTGGAGTGGAAAAGATCTTCAGTGGTATAGCTCATGAATGTTCCAGTAAACATTTGTCATGTTCCTGTACGCAATCACAATAACATCATTGCATTACTGAAAACAAAGACATGAAAGCAGAGGGTGAACGACTTGGGAAAAGAGAGATGTCTTAGTTGAGGTTTTACTGCTGTGAACAAACATCATGACCAAGGCAAGTCTTATAAAGGACAACATTTAATTAGGGCTGACTTACAGGTTCAGAGGTTCAGTCCATTATCATCAAGGTAGGAGGACCTAAGTAGGCATAATTCAGGAGGAGCTGATAGTAGATGTAGATCTTCTCTGAAGGTTTCTAGCAGAATACTGGCTTCCAGGCAGCTAGCATGGGGGTCTTATAGCCCACAGTGATAACACACCTACACCAACAGGGCCACCCTTTTAATAGTGCTACTCCCTGACCAAAGCATACAAAAACCATCACAAGGGATAATGTACAGGAGTGGGTGGGGGACAAAGAGGACGATTGAGTGAATATGATCAGAATATATATGCATAGTAAAGTGTCATTATAAAAGTTGTTATTATTATGCATAATTAACATATACTCCTAAAAACTTTTTTAAAAAATGAAAATGTTTCAAGACAAAGATGACTTATTCTAAAATTCAAAGTTATTTCAATTGTGATAAAATAATTAATGGCTTAAATTTTATTAATTGATCTAAGAGAAAATTATTACTATGAACTCTGGAGAAAAAAATCAATCCTTACAAAATTCAATATCCATTAATAACTAAAGTACTCAAAAAATATGAACTGAAATACATTTTCTTAATGTAATAAAAGGAATAGAACATCTCCAATGTCAGTGTCTTGTTTAATAGGCTAACACTAAAAGCATTTCCTCCAGAGCATCACCACATTTGAAGGTTTGCTAGCATGCATAGGATTGAATGTATACTTCTATACTTGACTAACATGTAGTATAATGGTGTAGAAAGAATGCCCTCCAGATCACAGATGGAGAACCCAAGAACAGGGTGATAGGAATATAGCAACATTTGTATGTTTCTACCAGAGATATCCTTGTAGAGTTATGTTTTTATTGGAGTCACTTTTTACTAAATACACAAAAATTCCGAGAAATTCAGGTTTTAGCATAGATTAAATTGCACAGACAGTCATGGAACTCATACCTGTTAGAGAAGAAAAAGAAAACCTGTTAAACTTGAGTTCCAGCTGCAAGCTAAGCTCTCAGCAAGCAGACAATCCCACACATAGTAGTTTAAGGCCTCTCATGTTGGCCGTGTATCTCTGCTACACACACACACACACACACACACACTGTGATAGTTATTCCTTGTTGTCAGTGTATCTAGCTTCAGATTCACCTAGATGACAGACTTCTCTGAACATCCATGAGAGACTTTCCAGATTAAGATGAATTGAACAGGGAAGACATGGCCTGAGCATGGGTTGCAGCATCCCATGGACTGGAAACCCAGACTGAATAAAAAGGAGAAAGCTTAATGTGTACCATTACTCATCTCTCTCTACGCTTTCTGACTGCAGACACAATATGATCAGCTGTCCCAGGTTCCCACCACCATGCCATCCCTGCCGTGATGGACTGTGTCCTTCAGAATGTGAGGCACATAATTCTTCCTGTCTTAAGTTGCTTCTTGTCAAGTATTGGTCAAAGTACCAATAAAAGGAGGACAGGCAACTGATGCTGAAGTGAGGTAATTGCTGTGATAAACTTGATCATGTTTGTTATGTGTATCTGTAAATCCCAGGCCCTTTTAACTAACATGAGGGAAGAAGATGGAAAAGGTTAGAGATACAGACTAAGGAAACCCTATGTTTATGGTCCAAGTGTGGAAGAGCAAATGGCGATAGGTACACAGATAGAAAGCCAAGCTCAAGAAGTTTCAGAGGGAGGAAAATAAAAGACTATCAGAATCTGGTTTAGGTGGCCATGCATGTTATGAATCTACCTGCTCTCTGTCTGTGTCTGAAAACTTCAACGAATCTGAGTTCAAAGGGGATGGGCTAAATTTTTAACAGAACAAATTTAAAGACAGCTTTATATTCAGTCTGTATCCTTATTATTGCTTGCTGGATTTACCCTGATTTGCAGAAAGAAAGAGAGAACAGAATGTGGAACAAAAAGATGCAGTGACATGTAGTGTGGCAGAAAAAAAAAAAAAAAAAAAAGCATGACCCAAGTTCCACTGTGGACAGAAATATGCAGGTGGCAACTGACCTGGTGACAACAGGAAATGACCCTGCCTTGAGGTCAGGAATCCACACACCAGGAGCTTGAGAGCATGACAATGCAAATTCATTTGAGAAAGAGAACACCTGGAAAGAGAGTGCCTCTGGGATACCCAGCTATGAGTCAGTTGCCTAGAGGGGTGGGGGGCATGTTTTTTTCCAGGTTCAGCCTGGTAGCCACATAGAGGCTACTGCAAATGTGACCCAAAGGCACCAAGTTATGTCTCAAGCTGACAGCATTATCTGCATGATCCATGTAGTAATGGTTTTACAGATACACAATGCAAGAGGGACAGGTATCATCACAGCTAGCACAAGAGCTCTAAATGGCTACAGAACCAGACCACATTAAGAGTGTTGAATTTCCTACATGGAATTCCAGAAGAGGCTACATGTGAAGCTGGAAAGGTGTACCAGATACCTCAGAATATTGAAGATGTCAGAAATACAGGACACAAGCTGAGAGCCCAAGAAAGAGTGTGCGTCACCCACTATAGACAATAGAAGTGGCAATTCCTGGCTACCTAAGCCCATTAGAACCCAGATATTGCCACGAAGCATCCCAGAAACCACACCTAGAGGTGCAGGGTCTGTGTTTGTCTTGTGGGACTGCAGTCTTGCTTTGGTCCAATCTCTCATTGCTATCCTCTTGTTCCTCTTTTTTCAAAAGGGCGTATTCACTCTGAACTATTGTCAGGGATGTTTGATGCTCCTTAATACATACTTGATCACAGCAACAAGAAAAATAACTAATATATAATCTAATTTTTAAAACCTGTGTTCTAGCTGAGGTAGCTGAGTGAGAGAGAACTCAATTGCGGTATGAAGCTATAGACTCAATTCTGGTATGACAGGAAAAAAAGACAAGGGTCTTCATACACATATACATACATGCATACATGCATACAATAGGGAGAGAATGTGCTGGTAAAGAACAATGTATGTGGGCTGGGTGTGGTGGTGCACACCTTTAATCCCAGCACTTGGGAGGCAGATGCAGGTGAATTTCTGAGTTCGAGGCCAGCCTGGTCTACAGAGTGAGTTCCAGGACAGTCAGGGCTACACAGAGAAACCCCATCTCGTAAAACAAAACAAAAAATCAAAAACAAAAACCCCAAACAAACAAAAGAACAGTGTATGTGATATAGAAAAAGATTGTGTGTGTTGGAAAAAATTATACAACACAATCTTAAATCATTCTTTGTGTTTTTTTCTTGTATTTTTATGAGATATTTCCTTTATTTACACTTCAAATGTCATCCCCTTTCCTCATTTCTCCTCCAAACCCTCCTCTCCCAATCACCCTCCCCCTGCTCACTAACGTACCCACTCCTGCTTCCCTGTCCTGACATTGCCCTACACTGGGTCATTGAGTCTTCACAGGACCAAGGGCCTCTCCTCTCATTGATGTCCCACAAAGCCATCCTCTGCTACATATATGGCTGGAGCCATGGGCCCCACCATGTGTACTCTTTGGTTGATGGTTTAGTCCCTGGGAGCTCTGGGGGTACTGGTTGATTCATATTATTGTTCCTCCTATGGGACTGTAAACCCCTTCAGCTCCTTGGGTCCTTTCTTTAGCTCTTCCATTGGGGACCCTGTACTCAGTCCAATGGATGGCTGTGAGCTGTACTCCCCTCCCCAAGCCTGGTTCAGGCTAAGAGCAGACCTGGTTGCCATGAAGGTAGGCCAGCCTCACCCAGATCCTGCTTCCTGCTGAGGCATTCCACAGTGCCTGGGACTTTGGACTGCTTCCAGGCACTTGCGTGGACTGGATATGGGTGGAGCCTACTCTCATATAACCAAGAAAGATTCTTGAGTAAAGTTAGAGATGCCTTGAACAAGGAATCGTCTTGGTGTCCATTTTTCTCTCCCATCTAGTCTCCCCAGTCTGCCTTCCAGGGAACTCAGTTCAAGATAGGCCACGGACAGCGTACCTCAACAGTTTGGCGCCATGACGTGGGACCTGGAAACGGCAAAGTAAACCTGAGGGACCACTAACTTGTGTGGAGCTCCACAAGAAGGAATGAACAGGAAACAGTAGAATCGTATCGGGCACAGGAGCAATAGGTAATTAAGCCGGTGCTGGTTGTAGACTTCAATTTTTAAAAAGTGTTGCTAGAGGTGCTATAAGATACAGGCTAAGTTGGAACAGTGCTGACCCGGCACTGATGTTGCTTAGGGTTGTCAGTGGATATGAGACTAGAAAATTCTAATCAGGCAATGGTCCGCAGCCTACAAGAGCCACTTCAGGGGAGAGGAATAGGGTTTAAAAATGTAGAATAGGATAAAAATGGCAAAGTTCTAGGGATGAATGGAATAAAGATAGAGATCAAGAGAGAGGTTAAATGGATTTCAAAATCCTCCCAGGGACCGAGAGAAGTCAGGGGACACGCTGTTAATTCTCTCTGACCCCTACGGAAGAAGTTCTCTACTGTCTTTGTGTTGTCTGTTTGGTGCATGGGTCTATCCACGCGTCAATTCATGTTTCATGTTTCATTGTCTGAATGGCTGTTTTGTGTTTCATGCTGGATAAAGAAAAATAGTTAGAACTTTACTTGCCGATTGAGTCTCAGTTTGCACAGCAGAGGCTAGGAGAGGCCCTGCATTTTAGCCAGGGTCTAGCAAGGCAGGAGAGGCCCTGCTGAAAAACTGTTTTTAAAAGGAGTCTGCAGCTTCTTAGTTCTAAACAAGGAAGCTAAGAGTTGGTTCCTTCCTAGAAAGTAGACTTGTAGATATAAGATTTATAAAAATGTCTCTTTAGTGAAGCATTAAAATTTGTGCTGTCATGCATTCATAGGTATAAATTGGCAGCCAAGCCTCATGGCGTGATGATGATGTTTTCAATATTGATTTTAAAGATGATAAATTGTTTTAAAATTGGATTTTACCTTCCTAAGGTTATAGATATATTCTAATATTGCAAAAGAAACTAAAACATCCTAGAATCCTTCCTCATTGCAGGAGGGCCAAGATGCTCAGATTAAAAAATATTTGCTTTTGAGTTGATGCAAGGCCCAGAGCAGCCTAGGGGAAGCTCGTGTGGCTCTCTTTTGTTTCACAGACCAAAACTAAGGAAGCTCTAGGGACCTCACCCCTCCCCTGCCTCCAGGGGGATTCCCTTCTAGCTAAACTGTACTTTTCAGATCTACCCAGGTGTTGTTCATTATAAAGTTTAAATTCAATTTTATAATTGGTCAATCAGGCTATAGAATTTATAAAAGCATTCCAAGCTGCTTTGCCTATCTCATATAAAATTATCATAGATCGAAAAGTTTTTTTTTTTCATTTCCATCCTGATAATTGTAAAAGGCTTCTAGTGAGCTTGTAATCACTAGGAAAATTTTGCGACTAGATATGGCTAATAGCCTTACATTATGTAAGAAATTTTTATTGTTTTTGCTTCAAATTAAAGAAGCTAAGAGTTTGAATCTTTCAGTATATGCTGTTTCCTAAGTGGAAAGTATTTTATTAGCTAATGCCTCTAAAGAAAAGTTTATTTCTAATCTTTGGGCTCACACAATGAGCTTTAAAGTTCTTGGGAGTAACTGTTGCTCCAGAAAAGATTCAGAGGCAATAATAATATTTAGGGTTTTAGTTAAACTGGAAAATTGTGGTACAGAAAATCTAAGAAAGAAAAATTGATTTGCTTCAAAATTTTATTTTCAAAAGCTTCCAGGAGATTCTAATTGGCCAAGACCTCACCTAAGGTCGTAAAGTAACTTAAACCTTTGTTGGTGTTATCTGGAGAGACACAAATTAATTGGTAAAGAACAAAAGACTTTGCAGAAAATAAAGAAAGCTTTTTAAATTGTTGTCAATTATAATTTATAGTAATTGAATACTAGCTGCTTATTTTAGTTATGGTTATTAAATGTTCCCACAGCAATTCTCTGGCAAGAGAAAACATTAATGTAAAAATCATCCTTCTTTACCTCAAAGTAAAGTTTAAACATCCTATAAGACTGCTGTGGTGCTAATTAAGAATTGTAAAGTAAATTCTTATATCTTAGAAAAATTATAACAAAAATTGTGTCTTAAAAACCTGACAAAGTGGCTGTTTTTCGTTCCAAACAGCAATTAAATTGATTATTGCAGAATATTGATATTTGGCTTATTGCTTATGCCATCATGTTAAATAAAGTTGATAATCATTTTCCTAAAGATAAGTTAAAAATTACTTTTTGCATGCTTTTGTACCTTCAAAAATTCATGCATGCAAATATCCCACCTATTGTATTTAAAAACAGCCCCTCTATGGCAGAAAAGTATATATGAATTGGATCATATGTTTATTCTTTTGAGTTTCCTCCTACTTCAGCACAGATAATTAAATCGTGTGCTGTAGATGGTGTTTTAAAATGTTAAATAATTAAACTTTAATTTGTATATTAATAGTCAATATATACCTCAGAGCTTACAATTGCTAAAATTATTTGACCCTCAGATACTATACTCAAATTTGCAATTGTTTAAGCATATACAACTCATAAGAATAAATGCTGTTCTTTTAAGAAGACTGTCTTTAGATATTTAAGAATTTGCTCTAGATTGCCTGGACAAAACCTCTAAAGCAATGCCATGCTAGATTTATCCCAGGCAGATTATAGACCGTATACAAGAATAATTGGCCATATAATCTCATTCTTTACATCATCAAAATAGTAATGGCTTAAGATAATGTTTTGATATTTTTACAGAATGTGCATGTCAAATTGTAAAAATTTGTTCTTAGTGTCCTCAGCTTCCAGCTGTTTCCACATAATGGTATCAATCCTTGAGGACTTACACTTAATCAATTGCTGCAATTGGATACTCTTATTTCTGATTAATAAATAAAATATGCACATGTGACTTAAAACTTTTCAAGCTTTCTAGTTACAACTCTTCAGGAGAAACAACTAAAAGTATCATTGCCTATGTTAAAAGTTTTTTTTTTTTTAATACTTAGTGTTCCAAATCAGACTAATACAGTTTTTGGAATTAACTATAATAATCAAGTATTTAAAATGTTCTGTCAACAATTTAATGTTACCCATGTTACTGAGAATTTTGTTTTTTTAGAATTTTCATTTAATTAATGGAAACGCCTATTTTCACATGTCTTGCTTATTTATTTTATATTTTTAAAAGAAGACAGTGTTCGTGTATGTATTTTGCATAATGATTGTATCAATATTAGGAGCTTTATGTCATGTTATTAAAATCGGTTAAACAGTCTTTGTCTCTATATTATTATTTTAGAGTTCTGTTTTCAATTTTCATTCTTTTTTTTTTTCAACTTTTATTAGATATTTTCTTCATTTACATTTCAAGTGTTATCCAGAAAGTTCCCTATACCTTCCCCCCTTCTGGCCCTGCTCCCCTACCCATCCGCTCCCACTTCTTGGCCCTGGCGTTCCCCTGTATTGGGGCATATAAAGTCTGCATGACCAAGGGGCCTCTCTTCCCACTGATGGCCAACTAGGCCATCCTCTTCTATGTATGCAGCTAGAGACATGAGCTCAGGGGGTACTAGTTAGTTCATGGTTATTCTTCCACCTAGAGGGTTGAAGACCCCTTCAGCTCCTTGGGTACTTTCTCTAGCTTCTTCTTCCTTGGGAACCCTGTGTTCCATCTAATAGCTGACTGTGAGCTTCCACCTCCATGTTTTCCAGGCATTGGTATAGTTTCCCCCGAGACAGCTATAATTCTCAAAGACAAGGAATTGTTGAATGTGCTCATCGCACTCTGAAAAATTGGCTTTTAAAAACAAAACAGGGGCGGCTATACCCCTCCAAGGTCACCAAAAGGACATCTTGCTTTTGTCTTAATTTGGGAAAGAGGGAGTGTTTAAGTTCTCTCCACAGAATGCTGCAGAAGCTGACAGTTGCCAAGGTGATCCCTGTGACAGGCTGACCTGTGAGTTTGCTGAGTACCCTTACT
The DNA here is from genome assembly GCA_902729485.2 of Mus minutoides. Taxonomy (NCBI): domain Eukaryota; kingdom Metazoa; phylum Chordata; class Mammalia; order Rodentia; family Muridae; genus Mus; species Mus minutoides. The sequence goes on from LR753311.1 coordinate 2,623,443, forward strand.
GTGGTGACAAGAAAAGCTGATCTGGGTATACACTTTTAACTTGTCCCAGATTAGAAAGGCTAAGCTGCCTTGCTTTAAGCTTTTTTAACTTTATGGGACAGAGAACATTAAAAAACGTAGAAATTGACTTTTAAAAAATTAGTCATAAGAATGAATCAATGTGACCAGTTAGTCTAACTCAATCTTATACTGGTCTAGGAATGATTCTAATATTAGAGATTTCCTATTGAAGATTGCTAAAATATCCTTTTTAGCCATTGAGAGATAACTTTGATCCCAAGCCCCATTCCAGAGAATCCACAGTCTCACTGTGAATTCCCAAAGCCATCTCCCCTACTCCTAGCTTGGTCATTGCTAATTTGCAACTCAAGATAGTACCTGGTCCTCCAGTTTTTATCCTATTGTGTTTCAATTGTATTCAGCTTTGTTTTTCAAGCAGGTCAGTCTTCCCCTACAGCCTGGTTCCAGCAAGCATGCAGTTCACCTCCTACAAGCACAGCTGGTTAAATTCCTTCGTTATGAAGACGCACATGGAATGTATATTTGTGGCCTTGTTCTGAGTTGGGAACTAAGGTGTGCTATGAAGGTCAGTCAGCCAATGACGGGCAACCAGATCTTGGAACTATATCATGCTAAGACAGGGGTACATGCCAAGAGGCTGTGGCTTGTTAATAATACACCACAGAGCCATGTATGCGCAAAATGTTCACAAACAAGCTGCATGTATTCCCAATGATGGAAATGAATAGTTCAGGAGGGTCTGAGATCCTAAGAAAAGGCACGGCTGCCAGCCACCATAACTCCCAGGCAGGACTATAGAGCATAAATAAATTTTATGTCTCAGTCCCGCTTATTTTTATTATATAAGTAGGGAGGAAATGTACTCCCTTCCCCAGCCTGATTCCGGCAGAGAGCAGACTTGTTTGCCATGAAGACAAGCCACCTACGGCTTAGCTTTGCAGCTAGGCTGGCTTCTTTTGTTGTGCTAAATGCCTTTGTGCTTCTCCCAGATCCTGCTACCTGTCGCTGTGCCTCACCCAGATCCTGCTTCCTGCTGAGGCATTCCACAGTGCCTGGGACTTTGGACTGCTTCCAGGTGCTTGCACAGACTGGCTATGGGCTGAGCCTACTCTCATATAACCAAGAAAGATTCTTGAGTAAAGTTAGAGATGCCTTGAATAGGGAATCGTCTTGACGTCCATTTTTTCTCCCATCTAGTCTCTTTCAGGCCCACTCTGCCTTCCAGGGAACTTGGTTCAAGGGTAGGCTTCAGACGGCATACCCCAACAGTGAGCATCCATTTCTGTATTTGTCAGGCACTGATAGAGCCTCTCAGAAGACAGCTATATCAAGCCGCTGTGAATTGCCATCCACAATAGTGTCTGGGTTTGGTAATTATATGTGGGATGTATTCCCAGGTCAGACAGTCTCTGGATGGCCTTTCCTTCAGTTTCTGCTCTACACTTTGCCTCTGTATGTCCTCCTCTGGGTATTTTGATCCCCCTACTAAGAAGGATCAAAGTATCCACACTTTCGTCTTTCTTCTTGAGCTTCATGTGGTCTGTTAATTATATCTTGGGTATACCAACCTTCTGGGCATTTATCCACTTATCACTGAGTACATACCATGTGTGTTTTTTTGTGATTGGGTTACCTCGCTCAGGATATTTTATAGTTCCATCCATTTGTCTAAGAATTTCATGAATTCATTGTTTTTCATAGCTGCATAGTACTCCATGTGTTAGTATACCACATTTTCAGTATCCATTCTTTTGTTGAGGGACATCTGGGTTCTTTCCAACTTCTGGCTATTATAAATAAGGCTTCTATGAACATAGTGGAGCATGTGTCCTTATTACATGTTGGAGCATCTTCTAGGAATATGCCCAGGAGTGGTACAGCTGGGTCCTCAGGTAGTAATATGTCCAATTTTCTGAAGAACCACCAGACTGATTTCCAGAGTGGTTGTACAAGCTTGCAATCCCACCAGCAATGGAGGAGTGTTTCTTATTCTCCACATCCTGCCAGCATCTGCTGTCACCTGAGTTTTTGACCTTAGCCATTCTGACTGGTATGAGGTAGAATCTCAGGAATGTTTTGATTTGCATTTCCCTGATGACTAAGGATGTTGAATATTTCTTTAGGTGCTTCTCAGCCATTCAGTATTCCTCAATTGAGAATTCTTTGTTTAGCTCTTTACCCCATTTGTAATAGAATTATTTGGTTCTCTAAAGTCTAACTTCTTGAGTTCTTTGTATATATTGGATATTAGCCCCATATCAGATGTAGGATGGTAAAGATCTTTCCCAATCTGTTGGTTGCTGTTTTGTCCTATTGAAAATATCCTTTGCCTTATAGAAGTTTTGTAATTTTATGAGGTCCCATTTGTCAATTCTTGATTAGAGCATAAGCTATCGGTGTTCTGTTCAGGAAATTTCCCCCTGTGCCAATGTGCTCGAGGCTCTTCCTCCACTTCCTTTTCTATTAGTTTCAGTGTCTCTGGCTTTATGTGGAGGTCCTTGATCCACATGGATTTGAGCTTTGTACAAGGAGACAAGAATGGATCAATTTGCATTCTTCTACATGCTAACTGCCAGTTGATCCACCACCATTTGTTAAAAATGCTGTCTTTTTTCCACTGGATGGTTTTAGCTCCTTTGTCAAAGATCAAGTGACCATAGGTGTGTGGGTTCATTTTTGGGTCTTCTATTCTGTTCCATTGATCTACCTGCCTGTCTCTGTACCAATACTATTCAGTTTTTATCACTATTGCTCTGTAATATAACTTGGAGTCAGGGATGGTGATTCCCCCAGAAGTTCTTTTATTGTTCAGAATAGTTTTTGCTATCCTGAGTTTTTTGTTATGCCAGATGAATTTGGAAATTGCTCTTTCTAGCTCTATGAAGAATTAAGTTGGAATTTGATGGTGATTGGATTGAATCTGTAGATTGCTTTTGGAAAGATAGCCATTTTTTCTATATTAATCCTGCCAATCCATGAGCATGGGAGATCTTTCCATCTTCTGAGATCTTCTTTAATTTCTTTCTTCTGAGATTTGAAGTTTCTGTCATACAGATCTTTCATTTGCTTAGTTAGAGTCACACCAAGATATATTATTTGTGACTACTGTGAAGGTTATTATTTCCCTAATTTCTTTTTCAGTCTGTTTATCCTTTGAATAGAGGAAGGCTACTGATTTGTTTGAGTTAATTTTATATGTAGCCACTTTGCTGAAGTTGTTTATCAAGTTTAGGAGTTCTCTGTTGGAATTTTTGGGTCACTTAAGTATACTATCATATTATCTGCAAATAATGATATTTTGACTTCTTCCTTTCCAATTTGTATATCTTTGACCTTTTGTTGTCTTATTGCTCTGGCTAGGACTTTGAGTACTATATTGAACAGGTAGGGAGAGAGTGGATAGGCCTGTCTAGTCTCTGATCTTAGTGGGATTGTAAAGCATTCTTGAGAGACATAGATATAGACTTGAATATACACAAGAAGATTCATCCTGTTCTTAGATTGGATGAATCAACCAATATACAGAAATTGTTTTATATTAATTTCTATATTTGGTGCAATTTTAACCAAGAATATATGTAAACTATTTTGTTGTATTATGATAAGTTGATACTAAAAAGAAGAATGATGCAAAATTACCCAATAAAGAAGAAAAACTATGCAATAACTAACCCCTCTAGACATTTATGGTAAATGAAAAGCTTCACATAGCTTTGTACAGTACATGTGTAACTAAGTAGACTATGGGACAGATAGAGATCACAGCTTGCACTTTTCTGACCTGGAAAGTCAGCACACAATGGAAGTGGCATCTAGATTTCCCTGGTAAATGTGCCCTGTTTAGTGAGTGCTACTGAGACAAAAGGAAACTCATTTGAAAATAAAATAAAACTGGATCCAAGCAAAACAAGAATTCTAAATGAGTCAGAGATTTAGGAATAAGAATGATGACACCTAAGCAATGGATGATTTCTTTTAGCCTGGGTGTACATAAAATATTTCCAAATACAAAGAAATGTCCACATGCATAATTCATAAATTTGGAAAATTAATGGGTTTGAAATTTGCATGACCAAAAATAAATAACAAGTACTACACAAAGTCAAAACACAACTGTCAAACTCGGAGAAAATAATTGCAGCATAAATCAAAGCTTAAAAGCTATGATTTTTAATAAATGACAAACTTTTAAAATTGTGTAACAAAACTCAAAACTCAATAGAAAATGGGAAACGAGACAGCTGTGGTGATCACATCTACAATATGTGGAGGCTGAGGCAGAAAGAATTCAAGTTCTAGGTCAGCCTAGGAGACAAAGCAAGATTCTCTCGAAAAGAAAAAATGGAAAAATGACACAAATGCACATCACCAAGAAGGTGTGAAAATAGTTCTCAATTATGAAAAATATGCCAAGTCACTCATTAACGAATCACAAGCTGAGAGCTTGGAGATGGCTCAGGGATTAAGAGTGCTCTCTGCTCTTGCAGAGAGAACTGAGTTATATCCTTGCAACCTACAGCATCTCACAATTGCCTATAACTCTAGTTCCAGAGAATCCAACACCTCTGTCCTATTTTGGCACCTGTACTCACATACCCATACGGGCACACAGACACACAACTAATTTGAAAATAAGGAACTTTAAAAGGAAATGTAAATGGAAACAGTGTTGATATACTGCTCATCACTAGCTGCCAAAAGAAAAAGCATGAAGTCCCTCACACAGTTGGAAACAGTGAGGAAATGGGTTAATTTTCTCATAGTGCCAGTGTGATGTTAGCCAGTGAAACCCTTGTGGAGGGAAACCTGGTGATATCTAATGAAGCATGCTCTTGCTTGTAACCCAATGGTGTGACTTCTAAGAAGCCATACTGAATACACACACCTCCAACTGTCTTGATCCTTATAAAGCACTGGAAACAACCTAAATGCCTCTATATAAGATGGAAGCTCAATAACATATTCACTGTGTAGCAAACTATATAGCTGTGAAATGTGAAGAGTTCTTTGAACTGACTAGATGTGACTTCCAAGACAGTTGGTCTTAAAAGGTAAAATGTGAAAAGTCATATACTGACAGGTTATTTCTCATGTAATAAAAACTTTAACAAAACATATCACTGTTTGTTTATTTGTACAAAAGATATAGGAGGTATATACTAGAAATATCAGCCATTTACAAGAATATATGGAAAATGTGAAAAAGGTGAAGGAAATGACCAGGTTAGTATGCATGAAGAAGAAGTTATCCTTCTTGGTTATTTTGTATGGGTTTACTTCAAAAATACCCATCTTACCACACCACCATTATAAATACATAACACAACCATATTAAAAAACACAGAGGGAAGTGGGAGTGGGTGAGTTGAGGAGCAGGGAAGGGGGTAGGGTATAGAGGACTTTCGAGATAGCATTTGAAATGTAAATGAAGAAAGTAATAAAAAAGAAAAAAAGGAAAAGAAAAACAGAGAAAGTAATTATACTAAGAAACATCAGAAAAAAAAAAGCTTATATTAGAGAAGTTTGATTGAAGGAATGGGTCTATTTTATAGAGAAGCATGAGGTGGCAGTCCTGTGGTCACTTGAAGAAGATGCTGGCTTGAATGAGTAAATAAGCACATGTCATAATAACAGCAAGAGACAGACCTTGAGGTGACTGGCTGAAATCTGAGGGGTCCTGAGCCCCATATCAGGCTCAATGTGCTCATAGAGAAACTTACACAGAAACACACAAAAGCAAATGGCTGTGCACTGGGATGATTTGAAAACCTCTGGATATATTTACTGAGAGATTTGTGAGAGATTAAGGCTATAAGCCTGAAATCAGCAACAGCCACGTTGCAGATAGCACACCCAACACCAGATCCTCTCTGGAATACCACTCTCCAGTAATAGGAAGGAAAGCATAGAACAATAGAGCAACAAAATGGGCGATGGTGTGTGGGAAGTGGGCACGGCCGCTTGGGCCAAGATGGTTCCCTGGCTCTATGCCAAGCCCCATGACCTTTGCTTGTTTGTCCCAGTCTCAGTCATGCACAATAGAAGCAGCGCATGTAACTCACCAGATATATGGCATAATGCCTCGTGATACCATTCTATCAGCCTATCCCTAGGCTTGCCTGCACACTAAAGTCGTGTCTTGGGTGTGCGTGTCTATGATTGGATTCCTTAATGTGGTGTGAAGTGATGTGAGTGAACTGAAGGGGAAAAATTGTGGGCAGTCCCAGAATAAAGCAGAAGCTGCGTGAGACCTGCTTTGGCGACTGTGTTGTTCTTTCCATTGTCTCTGCTGGTTGGAGACATGGGTTGCAACAATTGGTGGCCCATACAGGGACCCTTCTGTCATGCAGCAAATAATTAAGGGTAAGTTCCATGGTAAGTAGCAGAGGTGATAGCACTATCTGTAGGCTCCCAGGATAAGGGACAAAGTTAGGCTCCCGGTAAGGAACGAAGCAGATTAAAAAGGGAAGTACCCAAGATGGGGTACTTCTGTGCAGACCCTTCGAGGGCTGGGCTTTGCATCCATAGGCTCACAGGATAAGGGACAAAGCTAGGCTCCTGGTAAGGGACGAAGCGGATTATTTGTGGGAAAATTGAAAATGAAGTAGATCAAGTATATCAAGAAATGATAAACCAATTACAAAAAAATGGAATTTAATTGTGGCCCCCAAAAAGGTCCAAAAGGATAAGATAAAGAAATATCTAGGAACTAATTTAAGTGGTATCCAAATAGAACTTTTGAAGTTGAATTTACGTGTAGATAATCTTAAGACCCTAAATGATTTTCAGAAGTTATTAGGTGATATAAATTGGATTCGCCCATATTGCAAAATATCTAATCATGAATTATGACCTCTACTTGAGATTTTGAAAGGCAATTCAGATTTACAATCACCTAGGCAATTGACCCCCAAAGCCCAAAGATGTCTGCAGAGGTTAGAAGAGGCTTTGGCTAAGGCCCAAGTAGATAGAATTGATCTTGAGTCACCACTTTTATTTTGTGTTATAGCTACAGATTTAACTCCTACAGGAGTAATTTTAGCAAAGTGGGCCTTTGGGCTGGATCTATTTGCATAATTCCCCTCCTAAAGTTCTACCCTGGTATCCTGAAACTATAGCTCAGTTGATAGCAAGGGCTCTGAAAATAAGTGTAAGAGCTTTTAGTAAACAACCAGAAGCCATAATTACCCCCTATACACCCAAACAAATAGAAGTGTTAGCTGCTACTAATGACGAATGGGCAGTGGTGTGTACAAGTATGACAGGTGATTTTGATAATCATTACCCCCCTAGTCCCTGGATTCAATTTGTTTTAAGAAATCCCATGATTTTTTTGTAAGATCACAAGGCTGCAGCCAATTGCCGGTGCCGTTAATGTATTTACAGAAGGATCTAAAGGAGGCACTGGGATAATATATAGGGAAGGTTTTCCCCCTAAAGTTTATCTTTTTCCACATGCATCAGCACAAGCAGCTGAGTTGAATGCAGTCTTGCAAGTATTTCTAGAAATAGAAGAACCTTTTAATTTAATATCAGATAGTCAGTATGTGGTTCAAGCTGTAAAGCGATTGGAAAATGTGGGTTTCATAAAAATGACATCTGCTGTTTTTGAGCTATTAACTGCAATACAAAAGTGCATATGGGACCGTAAGAACCCTTTTAGCATTGTTCGTATCAGAGCTCATACAGGACTTCCAGGTCCATTGGCAGAGGGCAATGCTATTGCAGATAAATTTACACAGACTGTATTTGTGTTTCCAACAAGTTCACCAGTGCAACTTGCCCAGGATTTTCATACTAAATTCCATGTTAATGCCATGACTCTCAGGCAGAAGTTTGGGATTACGAGAGGACAGGCCCGAGAAATTGTCCTCCAATGTGGCCATTGTGCTTCATTGTTGCCACAACGGAGTATTGGAGTTAATCCTCGAGGGTTAAAACCCTTGATGATTTGGCAGATGGATGTGACATATGTCCCTGAGTTTGGAACTTTAAAGTATGTACATGTTTCCATTGATACCTGTTCTGGAGTAATTTTTGCATCAGCACATCCAGGGGAAAAAGCACAACATGTTATTGCTCATTGCCTCCAGGCTTTTGCAGCCTGGGGCCTTCCAAAACAATATGAAACAGATAATGGCCCTGCTTATACTTCCCAAAAATTTATGAATTTTTGTCAGGCTATGGGTATACGTGTACATCATGGATTGCCTTATAATCCTCAGGGCCAAGTCATAGTAGAACATGCCAATGCCAGCCTTAAACAAGCTTTAATTAAACAAAAAGGGGGAAGAGGGCACAATTCTGGTCCCCCAAAGATAAATTAAATCTAGTATTATTTATACTTAATTTTTAAAAATTGGATTTGCATGGCTGTAGTTCTGTGGATAGGCACTGTTTGCCACGTGCCCAGAGGGCTATCTCTGTGTTGTGGAAAGATGACCTTTTGGGTCAATGGAAGGGCCCTGATCATGTATTGGTCTGGACACTGGGAGCAGTGTGTATCTTTCCACAGGATCAAGAAAATCCCATCTTAAGAACTGGGGTGGGATGGCGTTCTGGGCATTCCTTTTGATTGGTGTGTATGGAGGAATGATTTGTTGGATGGTGCACATTCGAAGGCAAGCTAAGGCAGACCAACGTGTGCTGATACAAGCAATGGCAGCTATAGAGACTGGAGGCTCACCTCAGATTTGGCTCAGTATACTGGACCATTAATCAGAGACAGGTAAGATTCTGATGGAAGCCCTACCAACCTAAGACAGAAGTATGTGCCATGTAGCTGCGTATGCTTTGATGACTGGTAAGGAAGGTATTCCAATCTGGACAACCTAACACAAATGCAGTCCCAGAGCTTTTATTTAAAAGAAAAGGGGGAGATGTGGGAAGCTGGTGCGATGATGGCGCCCTGGCTCTATGCCAAGCCCTGTGACCTTCGCTTGTTTGTCCCAGTCTCAGTCATGCACAATATAAGCAGTGCGTGTAACTCACCAGATATATGGCATAATGCCTCATGAAACCATTCTATCAGCCTATCCATTAGAGGCTTGCCTGCATGCTAAAGTCGTGCCTTGGGTTTGCGTGTATATGATTGGACTCCTTAGTGTAGTGTGAGGTGACATGAGTGAACTGAAGGGGATAAATTGTGGGCAGTCCCAGAATAAAGCAGAAGCTGCGTGAGACCTGCTTTGGCGTCCGTGCCATTCTTTCCATTGTCTCTGCTGGTTGAAGACGTGGCTTGCGACAATGGTGTGGACTCAGAACACAGCAAAAAGCAAGCAACACAAACAAGTTAAGGAGAATAATGGTGCCTCATTTCACAGTAATTAAGCAAATAACTGGAAAAAAGTACATGAAAAATGTACAATCACCATTCAGCCAGTATTGCCAGTGGGCCATGGTAAGCATCAGTGCATATAATTTTGAGGATTTAAACATTTCCCAAAAAATTAGAGTTCTTCTGACCCTCTGTGCTTCGGAGTAGGGTGTTTCCAAGCTACATGAACAAGACGTGTGGTGGTTAGCTCCAGAATATGCTCTAGAGAACTTAAGTTTAGAAGACAGAAAAGGGTAGGGAACCCTTAAAAATCTAGAAGGAGGCCAAAGAATCAGTTTGAATAGGGATTTGAAGCCAGAGCTGTGGGAAGGGAACTCTGGTCATTCTTTATAATGTAGGAAATGCACTGTAGGCCATTTTCAGTTACCAGTGGAAATCCTCAGTCCAGTGAACCTTTCCTGGTGCTAAGATGCTGTCAGAATGAGTGTTGGGCTCCCTCTAACCCATCCAGTTCTGGACTAGAAGCATCAGAACCAACTGGTTTTCTCAAGGTGACACTGGGTGCCCACTTGATTGTTGCTCTATTCCCATGTTTGCCTACTCAAGCTGAACTTTCTGAAAAATGACAATTCATACAATGTTTAGTCTGACTCTGAAATAGTGTAATAGCAAATTCAGTTTCTGCTGGTGATAAAAGTTTTCAGAAGATTAAAGTATCAAGAAATAGATCAAAATACTCTCTGAGACTTGAGTTACAATATGGAATCTGAGGCAAAAGTGTCCTCCTCTGTTACAGTCAGAAAACTATCCTATTGGCTTCTATACCACAAGTGGCTCTTGATTAATAGCTAACCCACAGCTATTCAGAATTATCTTTAATTAAGAGAAAGAATATTTGCTGAACTTGTTTTTTAGATTAATTTCAGCCACTAATTAAATCACTTAGTTTGTTTCCCATCCCTAAGGGAAAACATATTATGCCCTTATTATTGCTAGAAAAGTCCAAAAACACCTATATAACTAAATTTTACAAAATTATATCCTGACTTATTAATGTGAAGACAATCAATTCTACATCTATCTTCACTGTTGGATAAACATTAAAGACACATTGTCCCTGTCTCGTGCTTACTTGTAGAAACTGCCTGGTTCTTATCAGGATACTGCAGTACAGTAATGAATACAAATGAGAAGAAATTGAGATATAATAGCCTTTCCCTCATGTTAAAGCAACTAAGTCAATAGGATCAGTTTGGTTCCCTAATTGCTAAGCTAACACAGAGAAAGGAGAAAAATACTAAAACTCAATTGTAGGTTGTTAAATACTATAGGGCTATAAAGCAGATGCACATACACATAAAGATTAAGAAATGTAAAACAATCCAGAGTAAACACCTAAGAAAGCGAATTCCAGACAACCCTTCTCACAGAACCATTATTGCTCTCACTCTCACAATTGTGTTAGGGGTGGCAGGCACCAGGGGTAAAGCAGTCACCAACTGGTTTCAGTGGATCTCATCTGCTTCCAAATGGTTATGCTATCAACCTGGCAAGGCCCTGAGTATTCCAATATGAAAGTGAAATGACAATTGGGAAAATTTACCCAGCTACTGCACATAACACCTCCTCATGGGAAGAAATGACCAAGAAAGACTACTGAATCTCTGAAATATTCTAGGTCCATTTTAAACACTTAGTAATTGGTCTTAATTTGCTATATATCTTAGTAACTCTTCCATTGCTTCTATTCTATATGAAGAGACACCATGACCAAGGAAACTCTTTTTTTTTTTAAAGAACATTTAATTGGGGATTGTTTACAGTTTCAGAAGCTTAGTCAATCTGTCATCATGGCAGAGAGCATGGTGGCAGGTAGGCATGGAGCTAGAGAAGTAGCCAAGAAGTACATCCTGACTAGCTGACAGAGAGGTAGATATTGGTAGACAGACAGGCAGACAGATGGACCAACAGACAAACAGACTGGACCTAAGTTGACTTTTGAAAGCTCAAAGCCCATCCCTAGTGACACATTTCCTCCAGCAAGGCCACACCTACTCCAACAAAGAGATGCCTCCTAATCCTTAGAATCCTTTCAAACTATTCCACTACCTGGTGGCCAAGTGTTCAAGTTTATGAACCGGAGGGGGCAATTCTTATTCAAACTACCACACCACAGAGGATTTTATTATGTTAGAGTGACATGGTTAAACTTATAAATAACCCTTTAGCCAAACTAAATAAAGGGCACAAAGATAGTATCCAAATTAACAAAATCATAAAGGAAAAGGGAGACATAACAGGAAAAACTGAGGAAATTCAAAAAATCATCAGACCCTACTACAAAAGCCTACTCTCAACAAAACTGGAAAATATAAATGAAGTGGATCATTTTCAAGACAGATGCCATGTACCAGAGTTAAATCAGGATCAGGTAAACTATCTAAACAGTCCCATAACACCTAGGAAAATAGAAACAGTCAGTAAAGTCCCCCAAATACAAAAAGCCTAGGGCAAGATGGTTTTAGTGCAGAATTGAAATATTCAAAGAGCTACTGCTAATACTCCTCAAATTATTCCACAAAATAGAAACAGAAGGAATGCTACCTAATTCATCCTATGAAGCCACAATTATGATACTTAAAGCATACAAAGACCCAAGAAAGAAAGAGAACTTCAGAGCAATTTCACTTATGAATATCAATAATCAGTATAATTCTTACAAACCAAATCCAATAAAATACCAAAACAATCATTCACCATGATCAAGTAGTCATCATCCCAGGGATACAGAGATGGTTCAATATATGAAAACCCATCAACAAACCCACTATATAAACAAACCCAAAGAAAAAAATAACATTATTGTCTCATTACGTGCTGAAAAAGCCTTTGACAAAATACAACACCCTTTCATCTGAAAAGTCTTGAAGAGATCAGGAATTCAAGGCACATACCTAAACATAATAAAAGCAATATATAGCAAACTAACAGCCAACATCAAATTAAATGGAGATAACCTTGAAGCAATCCCACTAAAATCAGTGACTAGACAAGGCTGCCCACTCTCTCCCTATTTATTCAATTTAGTACTCAAAGTTTTAGCTAGAGCAATTAGACAACAAAAGGAGGTCAAAGGGATACAAATTGAAAATAAAGAAGTCAAGGGATCACTATTTGTGAATGATATGATAGTATACATAAGCGACCCCAAAAATTCTACCTGAGAACTGCAGCTGATAAACAACTTCAGCAAAGTGGCTGGATATAAAATTAACTCAATCAGTAGCCTTTGTCTACAGAAAAATAAATGTGTTAAGAAAGAAATTAGGGAAGCAACACCCTCCACAGTAGACACAAATAATACAAAATAACTTGGTGTAATTGTAACCAAGCAAGTGAAAGATCTGTATGACAAGAACTTCAAGACCGTGAAGAAAGAAATCAAAAAAGACCTCAAAAAATGGAAAGATCTCCCCTGTTCATGGATCCATAGTATTAACATAGTGAAATGGCCATCCTACCAAAAGCAATATACAGATTCAATGCAACCCTCATCAAAATTCAACTCAATTCTTCATAGAGATAGAGAAATTCTCAACTTCACATGACACAAAAACCAAGATAGCAAAGTTAGTTTTATTTTGAAATCATTTTGTTAATATTAAGATAACAATGCCTACTTGCTTCCTTCTGGAATTGGACTGAAGTCCTTTAGTCTACTCTATTCTAAAGCAGTACTTCTGTAAAGCTAAGATATGTTTCTTGTAGACAATAGATAGCTTGTTTCAGCTTGTTTCTTGCTTTTTTTCCCATCAGCCTGTGTCCTTTGATTGGAGAATTTAGGCCATTGATATTTAAAGGAGTTGTTAAGGAAAAGAAAAGATGAAATTTCCAATGAGGGTGAGGGCAAGCAAGCAAAAAACAAAGAGCTGCTTTCTTTCACATCCTTTTATATGGGCTGCCACCAGAAAGTGTGGCCAGGATTTTAAGTGGGTCTTCCCGCAGCAAATGATCTTATCAAGAAAAATTGCTCACAGGTGTTTCTGGTGTTTGGACTTTAGTTATTCCAGGTGTAGTTAAGTTGACAACCTGGATTAGTCATAACACAACTTAAACAGAAGCATAATCCTCAATTAAATTTAAGCAGTAATGACAATCTCCCAGTGAAGAAAAGCTCAGGACACCAGATGAATTCCAGGCTGGATGATTGATAAATCATTTCAATCACTGGTAAATAATCAGTAGTCATTTAAAGAAGAACCACAAGTAATGCTCCTCAAATTGTTCCATTAAAATGTCAAAGGGTAATGCACTACCAAACTCATATTACAATGTTGAAATCACTGTCACCAAAACTAGGTAAAACAAAACAAAGAAAGAAAAGATGTAACAATTTTGCCAATAACCAAAACCACAACAGTTCTCAATAAAATTCTTACAAATAGAACTGAAAAACACATTAAGAAAATTGTATAGCATGACTGAATTGATTTTATTGCAGAGATGCAAGTTTGTTTCAACATATGGAAATCAGCAAGTATAATTCAGCAGACAAACAAATGGTTATCTCAGTAGTTACAGTACAGACCTTTGTTATTATTTTAGTTATTTATGTGGGTGAGTATATGCTTATGTGTGTACAGGTTAGAATGCAAATAGAGGATAGAGAAAACATCAGATCCCTCTGACTTGGAGTTACAGGCACTTACAAGATGCTCAGTTTGATATATGAGTACTGGAACTCTAACTCTGGTCCTCATGATTGATTGTGCACCAAGTGTCAACACTATAGCCCTCCCTCAAAAATGGCCTTTGATAAAGTTCAGCATCGCTTTATGATTAAAAAAGATTAAAGAAACTATGAACATAAATAAAATAAAATACATGTAATATAATAAGGGATATATGTCATGGTTATAAGCTAATATTCGTCTAATGTGGGAAACTGAGACTATTTTCTAAACTCTGGAATGAAAGAAAATTGCACTCTTGCTCCACTCCTATAAATATGCTGTTGAAGTCTTAGCTACAACAATAAGAAAAGTGAAAGAAATAAAAAGACTATAAATAGGAAATGAATCATTTAAATTACTCCCTACTCCACCATTCTGCCAAGCTGACACTGAGAACTCCAGGGAAGCACCAAAACTCCCGCAGTGCCAACCCAACCCATCTGAAGCAGCTCCTCTCCTCCTTGTGACCATATCTGTTCCCATACCTCCTGCAAAAGCCTCCCACTCAGAGACCAAGCCAGCACCCAGAACACCAGGTAAGCTTCCTTCCTGAGGACCACCAACATTCTGCTAGTGCCCACCAGCCTAGCCCCAAGCACCCCTCTTCTCCTCATCACCACATCTCAACCCATATGAGCCCTACTGCTCCACCAAAGGCCAAGTTCTTTGGTGCATTTCTCTCTACAAAGTCACAGTCATGACACTCGAGGATCAGCAGAGTAAACAAGGTGAACCAATGTCAGAGCATCATCAGTGAAGACCAGTAAGATGAAGACCAATGAAGGTCAGCAAGTTGAAGCCCAAGGAACACCAGCAAGGCAAACCAATGCCATCGCATCTTCCATTGTCTGTTGGGTTGTACTCTTTCCGAATATCATCTGTCCTTTCAAGTGTCCACTCCAGCAAAACATCACATGCCCTTTCACCAGACAGTTTCCAGAAAAATACCATATCAGTTCTCAGCAAAACATCCTCTCATAAGACAGATTCCAGAAAAACATCACATGACACAACTGAGTCTCCAATAAAATCAGAAATTCTCACTTTCTACAAGTGACAGCTCATGATGGTGAGGATGTGGAATAAGAAGGACACACCTTCATTGCTAGTAGAGTACAAACTTGTACAGTCACTATGGAAATCAATATGGTAGTGTCTCAGAAAGCTGGGAATAGTTCTACCTCAAGACCCAGCTATTTAGGCATATATCCAAGTGGCACCCTATCCACAAAACACTTATTCAACCATATTCATAGCAGCTTTATTAATAATAGCCAAAAACTGGACTGGTGAATGGATAAAAAGAATACGGTACATATACAACATTGAAGTATTACTCAGCTGTTAAAAACAATATCATGAAATTTGCAAATGGAAGTAGAAAAAATAACCCTGAATGAAGTAACACAGACCCAGAAAGACAAATATAGTATATATAGGTGGATATTAGTTGTTAAGTAAAGGATAATCATTCTACAATCCAAAGACTCAGAGAAACTAACTAAGAAGGCTCAAAGTGGGGGGACACATTGATATCTTTGGGAAGGGGAAATAGAATTTTGTGGTTGAACTGGGGGCAGCTGGAGATGGAAACAGGATGGTTCCAGAATTGAGGAATGGAGGGAGAGAGTACTGGGAGAGACTAATGAAACTGGCGAGGCATGTGGGAGGGAATGTAGAGACCCAGTACAGTGGAATCTCCCCCAATTTTACAAGAATGACCCTAGATAAGTCTCCTAGTAGTGGAGGATATGGAACCCAAACTGGCCATTTTTTATAATCAGACAAACCTCCCAGCAGTGGAACTGTGATATCAACCAACCACAAAATCGTTGACAGATAGAACATCTTGCCTATAAGATGTGGTGAGGTAATGGGGACACAGAACTTGTAGGAATGTCCAAACAATGACTTGTCCAACTTGAGGCCCACAGCACAGGAGCGAGCTCATGCCTGAAACTGTGTGGATGTCCAGGAACCAGAAGCTGGTCAGTCCAGAGACCCAGGATAGAACCAAATAAGTCTAACTCCGCCCCCCCTTCCAAAAAGTAAATTAATTGATTCCTAATGGTATTCTACTATACATATAGATCAGTACTTATCCCAATTGATATCAGAGAAACATCATTTAGCAACAAATAGGAGTAAATACAGAGACCACAGCCAAACACCAGGAGAATGGATTCTAGGAGCCAAGAGTGGTTGAGAACACAGTAAGAACATGACCCACTGAATCAACTAAGCAGGGCTCATACTGGCTCACAGATAGATACTAAAGCTACAATCATGGACTGTATCTGTCTGAACTAAGTCTTTTGCATATACATTATGGTTGCATAGCTTGCTGATCTTCTGGGATCCCTCGCAACAGGACCGAGGGGCAGGCATGTCTCTGACACTTTTGCTTACATTTGGGACTCTTTTTCTCCTCCTGGGCCACTTCTTCCAACCTTGATATGAGGGTTTGTAATTAGTCTTATTCTAAGTTGTTATGCCGTGTTTGGTTACCCCTGGGAGGCTTGCTTTTTTTTTGAAGGTATACAAAAGAGAAATAGATCTAGCAGGGGCAGGGGACTAGTAGAGCTAGAGGAAACTGCTGTCAAGATATATGTAAAGAATAATAATTTAAATTTAAAAATAATTAGATTTATCTATATTTGCTAAGAAAATAAACCTATAATTAAAAAGTCCTAATAATTCCACTAGAAAACTCTTAGACCTAATCAACAATTTTTAGCAAAGTAGCAGAATATAAAATAAACATGCAAAATTAATAGCGTTTCTATATACCAAAACAAATGTTTAGAAAGAGAAATCGGGGATGGAAGAGTCATATTCAGTGTATCTTTTTTAAAAAATGAAATATTCCAAGAAAGTAAAAAAAAAGCACCTTCAATAAAAAATTTAAGACAGAATTGAAAGTATGTGTTCAACTACAGCCCAGAAATGTATATGGCTTAAAATAATAATGAATGTAACCTAACACAAAATCATACATTTTTTAAAACAGTGTTTTAAATAATTTTTGTTCAGTTCTTGAGTGTATATCTTATGGATTATATCATGCTCCAACGTTACAAGGTTAAGCATACCTGCTAGATGATGCAGGTACCTTCATGTTATGGATTGGCAGATTTAATATTATTGAAAACAGTTATATTATTAAAAGTAAACTATGGGTTTAATACAATCACCATTAAAACACTAACAACAGAATATTTTCAAAATTCTTAACTTTCACATGGAAGCATAAAAGATTCCATCCACATAACCAAAGCATAATGAAGCAGGAAGAATTGGGCTGGGGGCATCATAATATTTGACCTCAAACTATACTATTACAGAACCATAATAGCGAAACTTGTATTATACTGCACAGAAACAGACATAGAAACCATTGTAGTAAAACAGTGTGCTCACAAATAAACTCACACAACTATAGCATCCCAACAAAGGTGCCAAAAATATAGAGAAAACAAAACAACAACAACAACATCAAAAACAAAAACAATAGCCAGCCTCTTCAGCAAATATTTCAGGGTACACTGACTATCCACATGCAGAGGACGGAAACTAAAAGGAAAAAAGAAATGATGGAATTAGAAGGTAAATGGCTGAAACTAGAAACAGTCATTCTGAATCAGGCAACTGAAACTGAAGCCATGCCTCCCATCCTGCACAAAATCGATTCAGAATGACTCCAAGCCCTTAATGAAAGACCTGAGAGTCTGACACTGCTCAGAGGAACATAGTAAAATACTTCAAGGCACAGGCACAAGCAACTTCTCAACGAAGCCTCCAATAGCAGAGAAAATAACCCCAAGAAACGAAAAAGGGGATTATACAGAATTAAAAGGCTTCTGCACAGCAAAATCATGAGCACAAAAGTGAAGAAATAGCATACGTAATGGGGAAAGTTTGCTACCTACATATCAGACAGGCAGTTAATATCCGCATTATACAAATAGCTTCAAATATTAAACATCAAATAATGCATTATCCAATCAGTAAATAAGATAGTATACTGAAAAGGTGGTTTGCAAAAAAATTATAAATGGCCAATAAATATCTGAATCTTTTTCAATATACTTAGCATCAGAACAATGAAAATAAAGCTTCTTTGCACTTCTATGAGGTAACAGAGACTCAGAAAGACAAAAGTCAAATGTTTTCTCTCACCTGTGGATGGTAGCTTTAAATTTTTAGATGTGAGTGTTTTGTTTGGAATGCCCCTAAAGGTAAGGAAATTATTAAAGACCTACAGGTAAAGGTGTTCAGGAGACGGAAGATAGAATATCCTGACATAATGGGTTAAAGGAGACTACACCTAAGACATGGAATCAGCCTAAATGTCCATAAACAAATGAATGTGTGCTCATACACACATATACACACAGAGACTCACACAATGGCTATTTAATCACAGACACAAAATGAACATTTTTAGCTGTAAAACAATATCATATTTACAGGAAAATGGATGGACCTGGAAGACCATTATGAAACCACTATAAGCCAGACTCAGAAAGACAAGTGTCATGTGTTTTGTCTTCTATGTAGAATATAAATTTAATTGCATGTGTGTGTGTGCATGAGAGTGTGTGTGTGTGTGTGTGTGTGTGTGTGTGTGTGTGTGTGTGTGTGTAAAGTCATGACTGCAGATAAGGGATCATGACTGAAATTAGGAATAGATCTTCAGGAAGTCATGAAGGGTAGAAAGAGAGTGGCTAGGAGAATCCATAGGACATGAAAGCCAAAGGGAGGACTACTTGAGAGATGGAAGGAGACTAATGAGAGTGGAGCAGAGCATGGAAGGGTGTGGCAGAAGGGAGATGAATAAGAAAAAAAGTATATCACCTGCATGAAAATGCCATAATAAAACCCATTCTTTTGTATGCAAATTTTTTAATTAATTAAAAAAAATAAAAAACAAACTTACAAGAGTCAAAAAGGCCATTACTGAGAAATTTGGGAGATGTTCTGCCTATAGAAGTGAAAATGTGCTCTCCCAGCCAGAACCGCGCCGCCGCGCCATCTTTCCTCTGAGCCCAGCGGACACAGCTAGGGACACCCCAGGACTTTAAGATCGCATTGGGGTTACGCGTGAGTGCAGAGGTGGTTTTGGGAGCAGCGGGTCAGCAGTTCACTCCAGGGGCAGGAACTGAGAACTCCGCCCCACCGGAGGCTGGGCCTCCCCCAGC
>LR753311.1:2646090-2671435 GCA_902729485.2 Mus minutoides
AAAAAAAAAAAAAAAAAAAAAAAAAAAAGAAGTGAAAATGTAATACAGGGGAACAACATGGAGGCGATGAACCCGTGCTTGGTCAGGAACTCTTTGGTGAATCTTATTTTTGTTAGTTATTTTTCTTCCCCTCTGTTTGAGGAAGGCACAACTTTATAAACAATGTCTTAAGATTAAAACATATATTATGAATAATTTTTAGAAGCCTTCCCAATCAAAGCAATACATAGCATCACATGTTCTCTGACATAGTCTTTCTCTGTAGTATTCATTCAGTATTGTGCAGCCTAAGTCAGATCCTTGTGCCATATGAACTTGCTCTTGTAAGCCATTTCCTCCAGACTTATTTTGAGCAAATTCTATTTTATTAGCAAATTAAAACAAATGTATATGTCACAAAAACAATTCAAGAAAAAGGCAGAATAGTAACCAAATAAACATTTGTATAAGAAACATTTAAATGTCAGAAATAAAAACACGGGTCACCTTAAAATTAATTGCTATCATTTCCCATTTATTGAATATGTAGAAAGATGTGCAGCCTTAGGGTTCACTCTGCAAACAAAATGCAAAAATCTAAAATCAAGTAATAGTTCCAAAGCCTTACCTCCATCAGCACAAAGAGTGCTGCAAAGAAGAGAAGCGTCGCCCACTCCACTCTGTGTAGAATGATCTCAAAGTCATGAATATCAGCTAAAATTAGCAACCAGATGGCACCCAGAATAGCAATCCATCCTGTAAAACAGGCAAAATACAGCCTGTAAAACACCATTGCTAGCACACATCTTCTGAATGGTTTACATTTTTTGTTGAAAACAATGCTGTACTGCAAACTGTGTATATTTAAAAGTATAATTTCTATTTTGGCTTATGTATACATTCATGAACCAACACTGCAATCAAGATAATGGGCATATTCATCATCCCCAGAACTCATGCTCATTCATGCTCTATCCCCTCCAGATCCTTCTGTCACTGTGTGCTAGCATACTCCCAACAAAATACCCTTCTCTTGTCTCAATAGATCAATTTACATTCTCTGTATTCTCTATGAATGAAGATTTGTATTCTCCTCTCTCTCTTCCTCCCTCCCTCCTCCTAATGCTCCAAATCTCACACATTTTATACAATGTTCTACCCTTGAAATACACCCTTGCTGTCACATTCCCAAATGATCTAATGGCGCATATTTTTATGTGACAGTGGTCAGATTACCTTGACAGAAAAGCAGCATTTAGCACAACTTTAAGGTTCTTCCCTTTCACATTGTGAGTTAAATCCAATGTTCTTCACCAGTCAGTGGTATATTTGGCTATACCATAATGTACATTCTATTTTCCCACTAAGATCATCTCAATGGTTTCTAGTGCTTGGCTATTACAAACAAATGCAAGTAAATATTCACAGAATAACAGCTAGAATGACCTTCCTCTATGTGAACAGAACCTTGAAAGGGGCAACAAATTGTCCTGGACCTGAGAAACTTATCCAGCTGCTTTTGGAGATCACAGAGTCATGAAGCCTGTTCCCTTATTCCTCAGGTTCCCTAACTGTCAAAGACACATTCTTCATTGACTCTTTTCATCCTGGCCAACATCTGGGCAGGTTCTAGTCATTTCTGATGCTTGAAGACTATAGAGCCATAGCTCACAAGCCATGACACGTAAGGTTATTGGAAATATTTCAGAGCATGTTTTGTGTAATGGCTCATCAGTATACACTCACAACTCCTGACTCTGTTGCTCTCCTCCCTACTGGAAGCTTTCGCAGTCCCGTGGACTTAGATGAAGCTACAAGATCGACCTATTCACTGAGCTATTAGCAAACAAAATCCACATTCCTATCCAGAACTTAAAGTAGCTTTCAGCTCTAACCACCATTTCTGTCTTGCCAAGGTGACTCAGAAAATGGGTGTTCATCTGATGGCATCAAAAAATGTCAGTTCTCTGTCCAAAAGAACCCCTATTGATTAACACTAAACACAGAACAAACTTTTATTGGTAGTTGCATAAACCTCCATGAGTATTGAAATAAATACAATTTTATGAGAAAAAGTCAATTTTGTTCTGATGCTGGGCTTAAGTTCTGATTCTTCAAAGAAGGAATGTGTCAGATGATGTTGCATTTCATCACATGATACACAGTTCATAACACTATTTTACATTACATGAGAATGTATTTTATGTCACATTACATTGACATAGTACATAATGGAGGCTATATATTTGAAGATTTCATATCTTGTTACATGATATGTGTCATGTGCTATGACATCACTTTGTATTATATGACACTACATTACACCATATCATGATGTTATATAATGTTACTTTATATTATTTGACCTTTGGTTCACATAATACATAGTGTCCTTATGGAGCATTTTTTTGATTGATGATTGATATGAGTGGGCCCATCCCACACTGGGTGGTACCACCTTTGAGTAGATAGTCGAAAATGGTATTTTAAAAGCTGGCTGACTAAGCCATGAGTCACAAACCAGCATTCCTCCCTGACCTCTGCATCAGTTCCTACCTCAAAGTTCCTGCATTATTCAGTTCCATTCTTGACTTTGCTGAATGATGCGCTACAAGCTGTAAGATGAAATGATCCCTTTCTTCCCCCGAGTTGCTTTTGGTTATGACATTTTATCACAGAAATAAAACTAACTTAAGCACACAGAGTTAGATGACATTAACATGTGTCATATGATGTCACATTTTACAAGACAGCTACAGTGTTCTATATAAACAAATTCTGTGACCTGAAATATTGTGCTACATAATATGACCCTACATTATTTGGTTGCTGTTAATTTACACAATGTATAGTGTCATGTGGCATCATGTTGTATATATGATACCACATATTCCATGATGTGCATTTTATAGGATGTCACCTTGTGCTATATTATATCACATATGTATATGTTCAGTTCATGAGCAGGCCACAGTCAAAGCAGAATTTATCAAATGATGATCTTATTCTATACTGACTGAAGCCTTGGAAAGATCATGTATCTATTTTTCTCCTGTTGATATCGGGCCAGTTACTGTCTCTCTAAGGAAACTATAATCTGATAAAACCACATGAGCTAAGTTGGTAAAAATCTTTTCCCATTTTGT
The DNA here is from genome assembly GCA_902729485.2 of Mus minutoides. Lineage (NCBI taxonomy): Eukaryota > Metazoa > Chordata > Mammalia > Rodentia > Muridae > Mus > Mus minutoides. The sequence goes on from LR753311.1 coordinate 2,649,216, forward strand.
CCTATTGGTGGCATCCTTTGCCTTACAGAGACTTTTCAGTTTCATAAGGTCTCATTTATTAGTTGTTGATCTTAGTGTTGTTGGTGCTCTGTTCAGGAAGTCGTCTCCTGTGCCAGTGCATTCAAATCAGTTCCCCACTTTCTCCTTTATTAGGTTCAATGTGTCTGGTTTTATGTTGAGGTCTGGTTTTATTGTTGTTCCTCCTATAGGGTTACAGACCCCTTTAGCTCCCTGGGTACTTTCTCTAGCTTCTTCATTAGGGGCCCTGTGTTCCATCCAATAGATGACTGATCTCACCCCATCATTATGGCAATCATTAAGAATCCACGACAGCTGGGCATGGTGGCATACACCTTTAATCCCAGCACTTGGGAGGCAGAGGCAGGCAGATTTCTGAGTTTGAGGCCAGCCTGGTCTACAGAGTGAGTTCCAGGACAGCCAGGGATACACAGAGAAACCCTGCCTCAAAAAAAAAAAAAAAAAGAATCCATGACAACAAATATTGATGAGGATATGAACAAAGCTGTGATACATTGTCAGTTGGTGTAGCCATTATGGAGATCAGTACAGCAGTTTCTCAAAAAACCTTTAAATAGGTCAAGCACACAAGACAGCTATGCCACTCCTGGGTATTTGCTCCAGGAAGTTCAAGTCCATGCATCATAGAGACATTCTGCATCAATGTCTATTATGACTCTGCTCACTACAGATAAGTCATGGAAACAGATAGGTATCCAACAACAGGGAAATGGGAGAGACAAATGTGGAAATCACATACACACAAGAAAAAAGTGTGGCATTTTCAGGAAAATGAACACAACTGGGTATCACTACATTAAAAGAATTAAGCCAATTTCTGAGAGACATATATGTGTTTCGGTAACTCTTTGTCTTTAGATTCTATACACACACACACACACACACACACACACACACACACACACACACACATATATATATATATATATATATATATATATATATATATATATATATATGACATAAAAGTAGAAGGGACACTGTAAGGGACAGGGGAGTAATGGGTCAGGAGAAGGAAAGGAGACAGTAGTGGGATGGTTCTCCCCAAGTATATATATAGTATAATACACTCAAAGTATATTACATGTCTTCAAGAAAATATTTTTCTGAAACCTAGTACTATATACAATGAAGATATTCCTACTTAAATATTCTGTTTTAAAATGCTAATGAGACACGTTTTCCTATTCAGCCTAACCTTTCAAGATAAAGAAGCAAATAAGGGTAATATGTATTCTAGGATCTCTGATAAGATATCTGTTCACAAACTGAAGGGGGAAGGAAACCAACACCATCATTAAAAGGAGAAAGGAAATAGTTCTCTCAGTCACAGGTACAACATAGGCATAGAGACACAGGCATATTTGTACAAAAGGGGAAATGTAATTCAAATACAATCTCAAGAAAACTATTCCTGGACTTCCCCAACAGTAACCAAGGCTTTTTAAAGGTATATATAAAGATGTGTCCTTAAGTTGGAAAACTATTGTTCTGTACACAATGCCAAGTGGAGAATGTTCACAAAAACTGTGTTCTTAGTTTTTCAAGAACTTACATACTCTTTTCAAGCACAAGTAAAACTAACTCATCTGTGAGCACCCAAAAGGACTCTCTAATGGAAGGTCTTCACTTGTTTATACCAGTTCCACTTTATTTGTTTAATTACCAATGCTTACTTGATCTTCTAGGTGATTAAAAGTTCAGAATGTTAAATTTATAACCTGTCTAGGTATAATCAAAATAATCTCACTTTAACAATTTCTAGCTGCACCTCCACTAAAACAGTTGAGAACCATATCATTGTTAACACTGCCTTCTGTTTTCTTTGGGATTCAGAAGGGATTTCTAGGAGGATCAGCCCTGTTTAAAAAAAAAAAAAAAAAAAGAACAGCTGTCTGCTCAGAGCCAAGCCTGGGTTACTAGTAAACTGGCCACTGCATCAAACTTCTATTTCTCATTGGTCTATACTTTCATATGTGGTTTTTTTACAAGTATACTTGGTTTTGTTCTGTTTCTAGTACTGACACAAAGATCACCGTGAAATAACATGATGTCTATAGGCAAGTGTGAGGCATTTGGGGAGAGGAAGGGCACTAGGAGATTCAACCCGAGAGAGCCATTTCTCCCCTGAACACAGGTGGGACCTTGACACAGAACTGGAGAAGGGCAGAGGCTAACCACTAAAGAGAATGTGCTGACAGTGAGTGGGGGATCAAGGGATAAAGTGGGAGGAGGAGCTTACTGCATGGGGAAAGTATCTGTAGCCAGACAGGTCACTTAACTTAGTGGAGTTCTCCCAATTTCCCAGGCCCTTCACAGTTGCTCCTTTGCTTATGACTTCACCCTGTGCTGAACGCAAAACTAGTTTTGCTGATAGGACTTTCAGGATCTTCTAAGAACCATTTTAAAACATGGTTAACAAGCATGATAGGAATGACAGTATCAATTGTACATCCCTTCTCACATTGAGCCCTGAAGGGGCTATATACATCCCTTCTCACATTGAGCCCTGAAGGGGCTATAGGTGGACAGCTTAGTTATATTCTCCCTTCCTCCCAACAAAGATGTAAGTTACACAGAAAGCTTTCCTTTCTTCCGTCTGCTGAGGGCTGCCCACATTCATCTCCACACAGCCGCCTTTGGTACAGTTATCATCTGGGAATAGGGTTAAAAACATTATCCACACTATAGCATCAAATGCAAAACCTAGCAACAAATGTTAACAAAATATTGGACTCACCAAGATCAAGATGAATGCCAGGGACAAAGGAGTTGAGAAAGAACATGGAGATGACAAATCCCAGCACCGTCAGGCACTTGACAAGCAGACTCCTGTCTGATATTCTGTGCTTTAAGAGAAAAAACACAACTCATTTTCTCAGTACAGTCTTCTGATTCTTGAAGTCTGTTCACAGTACTATATGACTTGAATCACTATAAGTGTTTCCTTTAAAAAATAGAAAATTTTTTTGCTGTGACCCTAGCATTTAATGGCTGGCAAACATTGGACAGAGGTTGAAGATCCCTATGGAAGAGTTAGTGGAAGGTTTATAGAACCTGATGGTGATGGTAATCCCACAGGAAAACCAACAGTGTCAATTAACCTGGAACCCTGGGAGCTCCCGGGAGACTGAGCTACCAACCAAAGAGCATATCATACATGGTCTAAGGTCCCTGGCACGTATGCAGCAATGGACGGCCTTGTCTGGCCTCAGTGGGAAAGGATACACCTAATCCTGCAGAGACTTGATGCAGCAGGGTGAAGGGATACCTGGGTGGGGGGCACCCTCTCAGAGACAGAGAGGAGGGGGGATGGAGAGGGAACCCCAGAGTCATGAGGATTCTGCTTCTTAGGAGTCCCCCAGAGGCGCTGTGCCCCACAGGCAGTTCATTTCAGTAAGAAAATGAGCAGAAAATAAAAGCAAAGCTCTGCCTAGAAGTCAGACTCATAATGTCAGGATACACCCAGCTCACATCTGTCCTAAAACACCACCTCCTGTACTACACGTAAAGAATCCATGCCCTGTGTACTCTCTGGGTCAGGAGAGCTAATGAGCAGAAGCTGCCTCAAGTGGCAGCTGCCACTCCTTTTCAAGGCACACTTAGAATGCATCTTTCAGATGTAGATGTAGATGTAGGTGTAGATGTAGGTGTAGGTGTAGGTGTAGGTGTAGATGTATGCTTTTATTTCCTGAGAAAATGTTTTTTCTCATTGACATATAAATAAATTATATCTCATCTAAAACTACAGGAATGAAAAGAGCAACAATTTTTGATCATTAACTGAATCTTAATGATCTGATGGTTTGTATATGCTTTGCCCAGGGAGTAGCACTTTGTTGGAGTAGGTGTGCTTTGTTGGAGTAGTTGTGGCCATGTTGGAATAGGTCTGTCACTGTGGATGTGGGCTTTAATACCCTTGACCTAGCTGCTTGGAAGCCAGTCTTCTCCTCCTGCATCATACCTGCCTGGAGGCTGCCATGCTTCTATCTCAATGATAATGAACTGAACCTCTGAACTTCTAAGCCAGCCTCAGTTGTCCTTGTAAGAGTTGCCTAGGCCATGGTATCTGTTCACAGCAGTAAAACCCTAACTAAGGCTTAAGTACTAGAAAGAAAAGGGGCCAAAACACAGAAATGGCAAACAATGCAGATGGGCTGGTATGACCAGAGCCCCGTGTGCATCTGTATCCAGATACCTCTCCATGTCTCACTATGTCCTATAATTAGCATATAACAACTAGAAATGATAATAAAATCTAAAAGGAAAAAAAATCAACCTTTCTACAAGCCATGATTCGGAATCCCTTGAGAAAAAAGAGAGAGAGAGAGAGAGAAGATACCTTTCTTTGTAGCTCTTGAATATTGGTCTCCCAATTTTTGTCTTCCTGTGAAATTTGCCTGTGAGAGAAAAAGGACTCTCATTTCTCTGTTGCAGAAAGCTCGATGCTTTGTGAGATTAGCAAGGTGACACAGACAGCTGTGGAAACCTAGATATGTCTGTGGATCCTGGCTCAGCTGTGTAAGGAACAGCAAACCCATGATAGTGATTAGGGAAATTAGGAAAGCTATTCACCTTGTATTTCCAAAAGAAAAAGAACAAAAATGATGATCTGAGAAAGAAAATATGAGAAGCATGAGAACAATTGTAAAAAAAAAAAAAATCACAAAGAATACATGCAGGTGTGTGAGAATGACTAGGGCCACACGGTGATGCTCTAAATCCACCCTTCAGGAACACTGAACCCCGCAGGTGCTCAAGTGCTTCTTATAAAATGGCATGGTATTTGCTGTATTACACACTCTTACCCTCATACATACTTTCAATAATCTTTATATTAGTTATAGCACTTACTATAATATATAATACTATAACTATAATTAAATGCTAGTGTAAATAGCTACCATTCTGCATTGCTTACAGAATAATAACAAGAAAAGTAGGTATACATATTCAGTATAATCATACTTTTTCAGTTTTTAGAAATATATAAATTTACTTGGCAGGAGTGCATTGCATACCACAACATGTGTGTAAGGTCGGAGGGTAACTTGCAAGACTCTGTTCTCCTTCTACTGTGTAGGTCTCAACCTTTATATCAAATTTCCTTTTGATCTATACAGTCAGCTCACTTTTTCTGTTTTGTTTTCTTCTACACTAACCATAGGGAAAATAAAGGATAGGAAAGAAGGTCACTATGGTGAACAATTAGACAACAAACGAGTACCAAAGGAGACCAGCTGCATAGCCTGTGGAGTGCTAAAGAAAATTATAGCAGAAAGAGGAACAATGCTCTTCACTTTTCAAAAAACTTTTCAAATAATGGTAAATCAATAATTGCAGGACATTCTCCTGATTAATGGTTAATATGGAAATTCCTACTACATTGTGAGTAGAATCACCTGGAAAGACAGCTCTGGGTTGTGTTAAAAACAACAACAACTACAACAACAACAACAACAACAACAACAACAAAACCACTAAGCTGAGTCAGCAGTACAAAGCAAGCCAGTGAGCGTCTTTCTATGGACTCAGTTTCATTTTCCTCCTTGTGTTCCTGCCTTGAGTTCCTGCCCTGACTTCTTCCTGTGATGAAAGATGGAAGATGAAATAACCCTGTCCTCTTCAACTTGCCTCGAGTCATGCAAGACGTTTATTATGAGCAATCGCAAGTAACCAGGCCAAACTGTAAGCCCAAATAAACCCTTCCTTCTGGTAAATTGCTACAGTGTTTAATTACAGCGATAGAAAAATAACTAATGCAGAAATGTAAGAAATATTGTGATCGAAAAACGTTTTTACTCTCTTGGGTATCCTATGTCATATGAATGCAAGGGAATATGTTCCTCGTGCAATGCCACCATTAAGCACAACCTGTAAGGAGCCCCTGGTATAAATCCAAGCAGGCTCCTGTGGTACCTGTGGAAAGTGTGCAACCTTTGGGCCAGAAGATGCTCCAGGGCGAGCACTTTCTCCAGCAGCAAGCCACGCACAGCTGTCTCCTCACGGCTGGCTGGACTGATGCGCTGGGCAGTCAAACGCCAGACATGAATCTCATGCTTCAGTTCTGCAGAGAAATAAGTATAAGATAACGAGGGTACTGAGTCTCTCCCACCCTCGGCCCACAGCAAATGCCCTTCTGTCCATCACACACCAATAGCATCCACCCACATTCCACGCAGACTCTTCACAGCATTAGCTGTGATGATGCAACCAGATGATAGATCTGATCTCTGAAAGTCATCGTGGAAGCAAGAAAGACAATTTCAACTCTTCCTGAAGAAGGAAGTCTTTATCAAGTGATATCTTTTAAAATTCGTGTATTATTACTGATTATTATTGATTTATTATGTGAACAATATATTGATTTATTATTATTATTATTATTATTATTATTATTATTATTATTATTATTATTATCTTGCAAAGTCTTAACTCTAGGACTCAACAACCCAGAACATTCTCACTGGCCCTGCTTTCAGCCAAAATCTAAGCATCACTCCTGTGGTTTTAATATGGTTTGTCACGGATTTTCAGATGCTTTCTGGCTATACTCAAGTGTATCTGGCTTATTCTCTCCAAACTATGTGGCCTGTTATGATGCAGCAGAGTTGCTGGGGCTGTGCTCCTGGATGTCCTGTCTCCTGGACAGTAAGCTATTATAAATAAACATCTCACTTTTAGCTTGCCAGGGTGGAATTCTGTGATAGCAACGCAATTGAATTCAGCCAATTGCCTGGTCTTGGATTGGTTTCTGAAAGAGAACTCTGGAATAACAGCAGTATGGGTGTGGCTCTCAGGCAGCCACGCTTGGCACCCTCTAGTGGAGGATCTGCTAAGGAATGGGCAGTGGGAAAGCATCTCCTCCCAGGGTGTAGGGGGAGCTCTAGTGTGTCACACAGGAGAGATTAATCAGCTGGTGAAATCCTAGCCAGAAAGCAGCAAACAGCACGTTCACCCATCACTGAATTCAGACACCTTCTAATGGTGTCTGAGACATCATTAGAGACAGTTTTCCATCCATTGCTTTCTAAGATATTAAGCTATTTTATGAGACTTACATTTAACCTCAGTTTTACAGTTTGAAATATATATATATAAGGAAAGAGCCAAGGTGGCAGATTAAAAGCAAGCCACCCTTTATAGTTCCCTGGCAGACTCAGACGGAAGCAGCCAGAGAGCAGCTGACTGGACAGCTTGCAGGTAGCTGTGGACAGTCACTGCCCCTAAGCATGCAGCATCCCAGGAACAAATAAATACCTCCCTGGTGATCCTATGGGAGAATGCCCCCCTCCTGCTCATGAGAACTTCCCTTGGTTTTGAGGAAGAGTGCTACAGAGAAGAATCTGCAACATGGGATGATGCTCATACCCACCGACGATCTCACTAGGCTCCTTGTTATAAAGCTTTTTGTTCCAGTACAGAAGTCTGAGGAGAGGAAAGCAGACCAGGAGAACAAGGCAAATTCCCAGGAACATGTGTGCTGTGAAACCAGCGAAGTCCAGGCCCTGGAAGAGGAAAGGAGAGATCCATGATATGTGGGCCTTGAAGGGGGCTGAGGCAGGGTATGGGCTGGAAACACAGCGGGGCTCTGGTGACCTTTGGACAGAGTCCTGCCACCAAACATTGATAGTTTGTAAGTTTGAAATGGTTAAAGCCTTTAGTTGTTGCTGTTTTGGTTTTGGTTTTTGGTTTTTCTCTTTGAGACAAGGTTTCTCTGTAGCTCTGACCGTCCTGGAAACCCCTTCCTGAGACCAGGGTCCCCACAAATTCACAAGAATCTGCCTACCTCTGCCTCCCATGTGCTGAGATTAAAGGCATATGCCGCCATTGCCTGGCTAGTTAAAGTCTTTTTATACATCTTGTGTTTTTGAAAATCCAGTACTTACATGACTTACAAGCCATCTTAGAAGAAAACAAAAATGGACTATTACATCTAGCTCCCGACTAGATTTAGTCTGCTTTCACAGAGCTGATGTGTTGCCTCAGGATGAAGAGAGGTCAAAATTGAACAATGTTATTTAATGGTTAATTTTTTTTAATGTTTGACTAAAGTACCTGCTGTGATTGGAGGGGACATCCTCGGGCTGGAACCTGCCGCCTTCCCATTTGTTGGCTATTACTGTGTCTATCCAGAGCACCAGAATTACTACAGGGGTCCTAGAGAGGCAGCCTCTTCCTTCCTTCCTACTTTTTCTGATGGCTATGGGGCTGTGTCATGGTCATCAGTTGAGTGTGCTTCATATTGTTAAAAATCACCCCTAGGTTAATTTGTTAGAAAGTAAGTCAATAACAACCTTGATTAATTTTGCTCTTTAGTTTAATTTGTTATTTTATTTGTATTTTAAGCAAATATGTACAGCATTTGATGAGCCCCAGTTGAAGAGATGAATCCTTGAAGATGATGATCTATGAGAATTCAAGCAGTATCCATAAACAGCTTAAAAGGGGGTCAAGGGTACCATAATACTGTAAGGCATTGGGATCTCAGAGATTGAAGGATCTTGGCAGTAAAGATATGGTCACAGAGGACACAGCAGTCCAGCTGTGCCATGAGACATGCTGTCAGTAAGCCACTGTAGGGGGCCCACTTCCAACACTTCTCAGAACATATATAGAGCTCAGGTTAATTACAACAACCTCCCATGTAATGGAGCTGTAATGGTGTCACTAAACCTCACCCTGAACTCACAACATTCTGGCAGTTCTTCAAAGAAAACACTACCTAGAACTTTATTTTTATCTACAGAATTCATACCCCAAATGTCTGAATGAAAAATAGTTATATCTTAGGTGTTCATGAAAATGTTTTTTTGTTTCCTTTAAAACCAGAAGAAGAAAAATGAGCTTGGGAGTGGTAGACAAATGAATCTGATTGCTTTTGCAGAAGATCCAGACTTTCCCCTGCACCAACATGATAGTTCACAACTATCCAGTCATGGGTGATAGAATGATCTCTTCTGTCTAGGGGGTTGGAAACCCTCTTCTAAACTCTGAGGACACCAGGCTTGCATATGCTACACAGACATGCATGCAGCCAAAAAACACCCATACACGTAAAAGAAAAAGTAAATAAACATTAAAAACTTTAGTAACCTGAGAAAACTACTTAAATATACCAGTCTACTTACCTTTAAACCATCAAGATCATGAAACATAATTATTAGCTTTAAGGGGAAAAAAGTAGCCTGAGGAGACAGGAATTCTGTATCCTGAGTCAATCTGAATCTGTTCATAATGTAAGCACCACTGTTTTGTCCTGTTAGGAATGGTGAGACAATAAGAGATTGGAGCAATGAGTGGAAAAATGCAAAGGGAATGAAGTTAAGGAGGCCCTGGGATGTCTCCAGATCAAAGCAGCAGCCCCAAGCAGAGAAAGGCTTTACAGGTGAGTGTATCAAGCAACAGAAAGGAAGATCTAAAAAACCCAAACTGATAAGTTTTAGAAACAATGAACAACGAGGACAGACACACTGTGACCTAGGGTTCTGATGAGTTCTTTGAGCCTATTAGGCACTTGTGTCCAGAACTCCTTGCCACTGTTATATCCAATTGTCATTTCCTAGACATTTCTCCTTGGGGTTCTCAGTGACAAAACCATCTCCCATCACGTTAATGTCAACACAGCCCTTAAATGCAGCCCTTTAATCTTGAAGACTGTCTCTCCTGATTTTCCCCTCCTAAACTACTTATGATCAACAGTACCTGCTGTAAATAGATGACAGTAAGAACCTTGGTTCACAGTACTTAGTAAAAGATGCTGCATAGAGTGCTCTGTTGAGTTTACATTTCCTGAAATCAACCCTACTGTGCTGTTAACTTACCATTTTTCTCAACTCCTGATTGGAAACAATGATAACATTTGGTGGGTCCCCAATAGCAGTGGCAGCTCCTCCGATGTTTGTGAAGATCACTTCTGCAATGAGGACTTGTCTCGGATCAAGATTGAGCACCTCGCATAACCTGCCATGAATGTAAGACAGTGATGAGGCCCATCCACAACCTAAATTTTTAAAATATTTGCTTGTACAGGAAGGCACATCGATTCACATGTGCACACATGCACACACACATAATGCAGGGAATGACCATCAGCAGTAACATCCTCAGATACAACAAATTACAAGGATACTACTAGGTTCACACACCACAGTCTGAGCTATCCATGTGATGGTATGCCTTCTGCCTGCTCCCACAGCCCTGGGGGAGTGCTGAGCTCCATGTGTAGGGCCACAGTGGAATAAAGGGCCTGGAGCAGGTGAATAGACATCAGCTATCAGATGTCTTCAGTCAAGAGAGTGGTGGGGAATCAAAAAATGACCAGCAATAAAATAACACTAAGCCTGCTGACTTAGACCCTTATGTGCTCTCCCTTTTCTGAAGAGACTTTAAACCCTCTCTGCTCGTTACTTGAATTATTACCTTCACTTCCTCTTGGCTGTGGGTTGGCTGCATATTTGTCTTGGAACCTTTGGAAGTCCTATACCCTGATCTGCTGAAGGCTAAGCTCCATGAATAGGTGGAAGATGAAAATGTGGGAAACCGTGAGCAAAAACTCTTGGTACCTAGCGATCTGCACAAATCTCTTGCCTATATTCCTGGTGACAGTCTATGTCCTGGAAAGCAAGGCCCATGTCCTCCAAGTTTTTGTGGTATGTTTGCCCTATGCTGTCACCTGTACCTATCTATATTCTGCAGTCACACAAGCCAGAACTGGCTGGGTTGGAATTCAATAAGCTGCACTCTAGGGAAGGGATGGATACTATCCCTTGATTTTTTGTAGATGTAAGGAAGAAATCTTGAAACCAGGTGGTACAACCAGAACATGCGTATGTCTCATGTATACAAATACACATCTGCTCTAAACTTGGCCTTAATTTCAATGTTAGAAGAATTCTACACACCTTATGGTGACAGGGGTAAAAAGAAGCATCGTGGTGACATTGTCTAAGAAGGCAGACAGGATGGCAGCCATGAGACAAAGCATGATGATCATGGCCCACACTCTTCCTCGGGAAAGCTGATATGCCTAGGACACGTACAGGACACATACAGGAAAGAACAAGCCAGAATCACAACATCTGTACAGTAAAAGCTAGGCTTTCACTAACGAATCTAAGATATGGAGACCAAAATACATTCTCATTCAGAATTTTCAGTTTTGTCATAGAAATTATTTTTAACAAAGAAATTTTCAATTCCAAAACTGAAGTGAACGTTAACACCAAGCTTCGGCGTTAGTAGAGTGTGCCAAGGTCTCCTCATCTACTAGGGTATGGCAAGATCTCCCTTTATCCACTATGCGTGGAAGGTTCTGTTCAAATCTTCAGACCTATTGACAGATGGTCCAGGGATCCGGTAAAAATGCAAAGTCCAACTGTGATGAGTTACCATTTCATACCTATTAGAATGATTTCCATTTAAAAAGGTAAAAGGTAACAGGACTGGCGATGTGTGTCAGTGGTAGTATTCAGTTGGCATGCACAAGATCCAGGGTTCAATCCCCAACACCACCTAAACAGTGCGGTGGCTCAGGTCTGTCATACCAGCAGTGAGGAGATGAAGGTCAGCCCTCCTCCTTAATATAGTGAGTCTGAGGCAAGACTGTGTTAAACAAAACCCTGTTTTAAAAGCAGAAAGGAGGTAGGGGTGAAAGAGACTAAGCATGGGAGATTAGGAAAAGGGGGATCCTTCTACACCAGTGTAAAATTAGTTGTGTTTCAAAGAGTTAAAAGGATAACCACAGGCAGCAAATGAATATGGTAAAGGGATAAACACCTGCACCATGTCTTTTAGAGAACTCTTCTGAGATATGAAACCAACATAAGTGTTTGTCAGCAGATGAATAAAGACAACATGTTCATAAACATGAAATACTATTTGCCCATGAAATCCTCACACTTTTAGCAAGTATTGAACATAATATAATAGCTGGGGGCATTGTTTTAAGTGCAATATGCCAGGCATACACATACAAAGGCCATATGATTTCATTTCTATGTGGAATTCAAGAAAACTGATCCCATAGAAGCAGGTGGGAGAGAATAGAGAGACCCCAGTTCCAGGCACAGTAAAAAGGTATGGAGTTAGAGAACTTCTGTACAAGCAGAGTGACTAGTGCATCTTTCAAAATAACTTAAAAAGTAAATTTCAAGCCGGGTGTAGTGGCTCACAACTTTCATCCCAATACTTGGGCAAATCTCTGAGAATTGAAGCCAGCCTGGTCTACATAGTGAGTTCCAGGACAGTCAGGCCTGTGTAGAGAAACTCCTTTAAGGAGCTAACACGATAGTCCAGTGATGAGACATGTACTGAGCATATGCAAGGCCCTTTGTTCAATCCCAATTAAAATATTATCCATACAGGTCTAAAGCACCAACAAAAACAAAACTGAGTTTTCCAAATTTAAAACTCAAGACAATACAGGTCTAGAAAGTAAACAATGAAACTATGTCTCCAAAAAGGCCACACAGTCACAGGCTGATGGTTTGGCATATTCAGACTTTTAAATTAGATTTTGATGTGCAGCCCTAACCAGCTCATTCAAATGCTGCTACACAAATGCTTAAAGGAGAATTTTTTTGCCCTGAGTTTCCTCTTCATTTTCTTATTGAAAAGCTAGAAGTGGTGCTTTCACATCATGCTTAGCGCAGCAATTATCACCAGGCTTCCTGAAGCCATTTTGAAAGAAAGATGGAATTTTAAATATTTTAATTTACTAGATATATAATATTAGGATAATAAATAGTATTGTTCAATTAATTAATATTATTAATTATTGATCACATTTGTAGTTATATTGCCTTGATTATATATAAATATGTTTACATTTATTTATTTATTTATTTATAGACCTACCTTTACAGCACAGTAATCAAAAAATCCTGTTTCTGAAAATACGGCTACTAAGATCATCTATAAGGGAAAAAAAGTAGACAGCAAAGATTTTTAGCCAAATGCTACATTGGAATGGTATACGAGTGAGCCATCCTGAGTTTGGACTCTGGTTTATGACAGCTGAGCATCAAGAGCCGCTCTGGCTGGCTGGATGTCTAGCACTTCAGTTATCCACAAATGAACTCCCTGAACGGAATCTCTTATGGATGGTTTTATGTGCATATTTCTATCCAGGGCATTGTCCCAAGATCTGTTATCAACATGTCTAATCCTGACAACAAATATAAAATGCTATCTTCATTCTGTTTTATAGATCAAAGAGACCAATGGCTTGATCAGTCTTGATGCTAGAAGCAGGGAAAGCCATGGTCCAGTACTGGCCCTTGTCCCCATAAGCAGCACTTAGACATTGAATAGGTTTAAAGTTGTATCAAATTTTGGTTTCTAAAATAATTGAACCGATTTTTTTTTCTTACAACTTCGATGACCATGGACAAGCTGGGCCTCCTGGTACAGTGCAGATGAAGCTCACAGACCTTGTGAAGAGAATGACCCGAGAACATATGATCATTCCCACTTGGTCCAGGGCTTTACTAAACCTCATTTTGTTCTGGCTTAGCTGACTTACAACTCAGGTCCTACACTAATCCTCTGTGAGTTTATCTTTCCTTTGTACAAGCTGACCTGGCAATGTTCCTCACAGCCTACCAATATGATAAACCTTCAAGCATTGAACGATTACTTAAGGACATTGTTCTTTATATAATTAAAATCACTTGCCCAGTCACTGAAATTGTTCTATGGTTTATGTATTTGAAGTATGTCATTTTTTTTAATCTTAAGAGTAATAACTCAAATAAATTGCCAACTTTTGAAAATAATGATGCCACTTCATTATTCAAAAGCCTTAGAGGTGAAATCTTTAGTTAACAAACCAGCACCAGTCAGTCCCTCCTCCCTGAGAAAAATTAGCTAGACCTGTATTAACACTTCTCAATAAAGCCCTAACTGTCAAGAGATATGCCATCTTGACTATAATGATAGGATCAGCAACTGTGGAAGAGTGAAGGACCCAGACTTGGAGCCATATCCTGCTGGGAAGACTGTAATTACCATGCCAAACAGTAGGGCCAGAGTCTCGAAATCAATCCACTCCACCACGTGGGTCAGGCTGGGTCTCTGTAATCAAAGCACAAATTTGCCAATTAATCCTGTGCATCAACTTACTGAGCAAAGCTCTAAAAATGGGCTGCCCTTACTGCAAGCGCAGACACTGGGCCAAAGCTGGAAACACTGCATCCACTTGCCTTTGAAGTTGAATTCTGTCGCACTGCTGAATAACACTCATGACCCAGTGCACCTGTCACATCCAAAGTATTCATGAACCAAAGGGAGGGGATCTAATCCTAGCAGATCTAGGAAGAATTACTGCCTGGACTGCTGCTGGTTGGGTCTTCCTCAGTGGGGCGGCATGATTGACACTGTCTATTCTATTCTCCAAGTGCCACTAGAACAACGTGTAACATGAGGGACTGCCAGAACCTAGCCTGCCTGGGAAAGGACAGTTCACTGAGTACTCAGGGGGGCTTCCTGATGCATGTGCCTGCTGCATGCCAGAAGAGCAATTGTCCAAATGAATCATTATGTGAACCATACTCGTGAGAACAAGTGCATGACTCAGAGACTTGGAGGCTGTTAACATGTTAGCATTCCTTCTAGGCTTTGCCCAAGTTACCTAGCAATAGCAGGTAAGCCTGGCTGGCTATAAAAGGGACTGTTTGGCTTTTCTTTTCTCTCTCTGACCCTTTTGTCACTCTGACTCTACTCTTCTCTCTCCTCTCCCCATGTGTTCCAGCCAGCCTCTTCTTTCTCCTTTCTCTCTCTCTGTCCTCTGATCCCTCTCTTTCTCCGCCTCTACTCCCTTCTCAACTCCCCTTTCTATCCCCTAAATAAACTCTATGCTATACTAGACCCTTAGTATGGCTGATACCTCAGAGGAGAGATACCTCAACCTGGGCTTGCTGGGGCTCTCCCTCCCTCCACACCATACTACCCTGTACGAAACATACCACTGTTTTTATACAATATATCAGAGGCAATCTCACTCCAGCCCAGATAGCACCCCACATCCACGAACTGCATCCTTCTTGAGCAGCCCCCACTTTCCCTAAGTCAGTCCCTGTCAGGGATTGGTTCTAATGCTTTGTTTTACCTCAGCTCCCAAAGCTGCACTTCCAGACCTGAGGGTCCCTGCCCCCAGCTGGCTTCGACTGATTTTTAAGAACTGCTATACAGCCAGTGGCTGGGCAGAAAGTCAAGTGGATGCCATTATTTATATCTTGGCATCCCCAGGGCCTACAATGCCATAGAAGAAAGCCTCATCCCTGATTGGCCCACCTCCATGCCCCCACACCGGGTAAATGCATGCCTAGGGAGGCTTTCTCCAGCCCAAATGGAGATAGATGATCAATACATAGATGAGTGTGTGTTTATATGCAGTGACAACTTTCTTAAACCAAGTTTGTCAAGTCATGCCTCTATGAATTGTGGGCAAAAGGCATGGAAACATCACATGAGACAATTTGAAACAACTAATGCACCCTGGGTCTGGCACTTTATCTAGTAGAAAGCCAGTAAATCAAACATAACAACTTACATCTCCAACCACAGCCAATGCTGCTAGTGCTGCAAGTGCTCCCAACATGGCGGCCAGGGTTCTGTGAACAATCTGGAAAGGAAGTTACGAAAAGCGTGTGTTGACATGTGAGTGCTCCACGTGCTTCAAGTGCATCAAATGAAAAAAACATCAAGGGGGTTGATATTTTAGCAGCCCAGAGAGACCCACAACCACCAGCAGCCTGGGTTCTTGGGACGTTGCTTCCATGTCCAGAATGACTATGAAAGGATGCTCAAGGAAGTCTACAGTAAAGCGTCATTAATTATTTACCATGTTCTCTTTAGGCAACAGAACCTTTAGTTTAAGGACATAAATCAGCCCTTTTCAATTACTAAGACTACTTTTAAGTCAGCACACAGACAACTGCCTTATCTAATTGAGACTTCAGCATATAACCGAATCCCGAAAGAATTCTCGCCTACTTAGTTACAATCCAGTGGACATGGAATTTCTAATGCCAAATAGGTTGGAAATGGGATCCTGCATACACTGCCACTGAGAACGCAAAATGCTAAAGTTAACTGCTGAAAGGAGTTTCTTCAAAAGTTAAACACAAGTTTACCATAGAGTTTAACAATTCTACTAGGAAACGCCTAAACACAAGTGAAAACATGTATCAAGTCGAGGCATGCATGCTCTGAACAGTTATTCAAAATAGGCCAAACCTGGAAATTTCTATGTGTCCATTTGTACACTAAATGACAGCTTCACTTTCAAGTAATTTTATGTCTATGTTTTTAAAAATATTCAATGTTCAGGCTTTTAAGGGTGAGTATAGTTGCTTTGTTATTTTTGTATATCATCATAATCATCATTATCACCTTGATTTTGAACTTTTCAAGACAGGGTTTCTCTGTGTAGCCCTGGCTGACCTGAAACTCGCTTTGTATATCAGGCTGGCTTCAAACTCAAAGCTTCACCTGCTTCTGCCTCTTGAGTGCACCACAAGTACCTGGCACTATATTTGTTTTAAATATAAGTACCTAAAATCTAACACATTGCTACTAAATTAAAACAATCCCTTTCATTTGCATTCTGCTTTTCAGTTTCAACTGATGGTGCACATTAACATTTCCACCATCTTATTTGATGCTTAAGTCCTGGACAGTGAGCTGGGCAAAGTTTCTCCTCAGCTTTCAAATTACGGAAAACAAGCCTGAAGTTGAGCAAGAATAAGGAAAATGAGATGAATAGCTTCAGGGAGGGAAGTCTGTGAGCTGGGGGAGTTTAGGGTAGAAGGAGGAGATGAAATGGCCAGGATGCTAGCATAGTCTATGAAAAGTACAACAGATACCTGTGATACTGAAGTACAGTATGGGAGCCAGCATGCACTTTGGTATGCTAATAGGTGCCACCACAGATAGCCACATGTCCCTTCTGCCTTTTGGGATTTGTGCAAATGGAGTTTCCCTTGAACCTGACAAATCTAAATCTGTGTTCCCAGCCCATGCATACTCAAACTCGGTTCCAGAATAAACTATATTTTTACTCTATTTAAAGTGAGAGCTATGGGGTTTTCTGCCCATTAATTAATTTATTTATTCATTTTACATCCTGATCGCAGTCCCCTCTCCCAGTCCCCAACTCACAGACCCCCTCTCCCCTACCCTTCCCTTTCACCTCTGAGAACGGGAGGTTCCCCCCTGCCGGGTACCAGCAAGCCCTAGCACCTCAAGTCACTGCGCATGCTCTCCCGTTGAGTTCAGACAAGGTAGCCCAGTCAGGAGAACAAGATCCACAGGCAGGCAACAGAATAAGATACCCACGCCAGTTGCTGAGGGACCCATATGATGGCCAAACTGCACTTCTGCTACATATATAGGTTAGAAGGATAAGTCCAGCCCATGTATGCTTTTTGGTTGGTGGCTCAGTCTTTGGGAGTCACCAAAGGTCAAGGTTAGTTGACTCTGTTGGTCTTCCTGTGGAGACCCTATCCCTTCTGAGTTCTTCAGTCCTTCCCCCTAACTCTTTTACAAGACTTCCCGAGCTCTGTCTAATGTCAGCCTACGGATCTCTGCATTTGTTTTGGTCAGCAGCAGCTGGGTTAAGCCTCTCAAAGGACAGTTATGCTAGGCTCCTGTTTGTGAATCCAGGCTGACAGATACAAACACTGCATGAGGCTCCAAGGTAGTTGAAGGAGGAAGGCAGGCCTGTGATGTATCCCTATATCGGCAGGGTATGCTACTGCCTTGGGACATATATGAATGCAGTAGCTTAGAGGGTTTACCTACTGCAGATCTGTTCCCCTGCAAACTCAAAGCAACATGTTGACCTCATTCAGAATCTTCCAGGTCCTAATTGCCCGCAGCCACTATCAGAGGGTCAACTTTCCTGTCTGGAGTTTCTCAGCTCACCTGAGGCTTTCAGGGTCTTTAATGCTTCATTGGCAAGGGGATGGGGGTGTTGCCTTCAGAACCATTTGGAATTGGTTGTCTGGTACTCCTTGAATGCCTAATTTTGTGATTTTTTTTTTTCTGATTCTCCCATGATCTTACCAAGCCTTTAGCTCTTGATTCTTCCACATGCCTCTGGATACTCTCTCTCTCTCTCTCTCTCTCTCTCTCTCTCTCTCTCTCTCTCTCTCTCTCTCTCTCTCTCCACACAGTCTTTTCTCTAACTCCAAAATGGTTTCTCCTTCATGTTTAAAGATAAGCTAACATAGAACTTGGGGTGTGAATATTTTACCTTGTAAGTATTTAGAAGAACAAGAGATCTATCTAAGTGTAACTTGGCTTTAGGGTTCCCTCAGTGGGGAATTTTACTAACTCCAAAATGGTTTCTCCTTCATGTTTAACTAGGTCCTGAGCAGTTAAATTTTTAAAGATCACCGGTGGGCAGCCTTCTTAATTAAAATGAAGAATGATCTGATTTAAAATTAATTAAAATGGCAATTTGTAATAAGAAGTCTACAAAAACTACATGTGAGTTAAAATGAGATACTAAAAATAAGGAATTGATTTTTTTTAAAAAAATTTGTAGAATTTATATTAAAACTAAAGACAACTTCTAAAATTAGCACCCTACTTGTTGGAACATGGTCCTGAGTATGGAGCTGTGTGAGGAGGACTCTGAGTGCTTAGGAGAACATCCGAGAAAGCAAGGCAATAGTCTTGTGACCTCAGTTTCTTCAAAACACTTAACTGGTCTCAAAATGTGTTTTTGTGTCCTTCCCACGTGTACTGGATTTACTTCAGATTGTTCTAACATCTTTAAAAATATATTATACAAGCAAATTGTTTTGAAATAAATTTCTTTGAGATCCATTATCCACAAATGCTTGATTTGCATACCTACAAATGCACTTAGAGTCATAAAGTTGTGTGAAAATTCCTTTCATGCAAACAGATTGCAAGTGGGGAAAAGTTTAAGATGCTGAGATCTAGGTTATAACTTAAGTACATGTTATATGATCTTGTATATAAATAGATGCCGCACGCTGGCTACTGTAACAACAAATGCTTACAGCAATTCAAGAGTAAATAATAGGGAAGAATAAAAGAGGAAAGTGAATAGTATCAAATATAGATCAAGTTGGTTATTTCGAATCACATTAGTGCTTTGAGCCTAAACCTCACTCTCACTTGGAATCATTTTTTTTTTTTTTCTGGCCTCTGCCTCACTCTATCTTCAGACATGAGTAATCACCCCAATTAAGAAATAATCACCCAGACTAAGGGATCTTCTGTGATATCTGGCCTTGTTGGAACTGCTATGAGGAGCTGTAGCAACCTTAGGGTATTGAAATGTCAGGTCTTGTGACAAACAGATAGAGCATGATGTATACCCCAGAAATCCTCAATCTTTTAACTTGTTGGCAGTTTCAACCTAATACAGAGTTCCATGAGTGGTGCTAGAGAATCACAGATACAGTGTCTCCCATATTTAAATGTGTGTTCCCTATGCCAGAGAACATATGTTCCACAATGTTTCTGAAATCCCAGCTGCTAACTAAAATCACCTTAAAAGATCCAACAGGAAGCTCGGATGGTGCTCACACTTGTAATAGCAGCCCTTAGATGGCTACAACTGGAGATCTGCAGTAAGTTCCTGGCAACCTTCTCTACACAGGGAGTTCCAGACATCCTGGTCTACACAGTGAGTTACAGATGACATCCTAGTCTACAAAATGAATATCAGCCATCCTGAGCTACACAATGAAACACTTTCTCATTCTCTCTTCTGAAAGATGGGATGAATAGGTGAAAAAAGGGAGAATTGCATGTCTTTATGGTGAAATAAATCAAGGGACTCCTTCTCCTGAAACACTGGGCAGAACATAAGCATTATCAGAGATTGCTAAATACTAGTAAGTGCTAAATGATGGTAAGATTGTTAGTGTGCGTTATGCTTTAGTTAAGTCTTTATTATAAATACCATGTTAATGTTTTCTGCAAATAATTACAAACATCAAAAGTGGTGATTTGGCAGGCCCCACCCTTCCTTGTACCTAACAATCTTGAGTGGGGAATTGTCAACCTAGCAGCCACTTTACTGGCAACTAGCTACACTGGCAACATGGCAGCCAGTTTTTTT
The DNA here is from genome assembly GCA_902729485.2 of Mus minutoides. Taxonomy (NCBI): domain Eukaryota; kingdom Metazoa; phylum Chordata; class Mammalia; order Rodentia; family Muridae; genus Mus; species Mus minutoides. Next base: position 2,669,362 of record LR753311.1, read on the forward strand.
TATACATTTTGAAAGCACTCTGAGGACACGTTAGTAGCTGCAGAGGACCCATTAGCACCACAACAGGAAATACATTTGTGTTGTAAACATTCCAGACAAGTTGGTACTAAAACTTGGGATGTGGAGACAGGGGGATGAGGAGGAGTTCAAGGTAATCCTCAGCAACAAAGTGAGTTAAAGGGGCAGCCTGGACCCCATGAGATCTTATCTCAGAAAGAAAGAACGAGGGATGAAGAGCTGGCTGAGGGCTTGAGAACAGTAGCTGCTCGTTCATAGGTCCTGAGTTCACTTCCCAGTGTCTACCTGGTGACTCACAACCCTAGTCTGATGGGATCAGATGACCTTTTCTGGTGTGCAGATAGATATGCATGAAGACAAAATATCCATATACATAAAATAAATAAATCTTAAAAAAAAATAAGGAGGAAAGAAGGAGAGGTCTTTAAGTATGAGCAGCCTTGATGAATTCTAGATGAGCCTGTTTACCCAGCTCTGAGACTGATACACAGACAGACATTCATTTACATAAACATCTTCTCTGATGTGTGCAAACACTTTTGTCACATCCCCTCTCTGACTGCTTCACTCAATTTTCAAGGAAGACCCTCTTGCCTTGTATGCCCCCTAGAGTTGCAACACTAGGCCAAATGAAAGCTTTCTCCAAATGGCCTTTTTATAACTATGTTTGATCTGTATCATTAGCAGAGCAGGCTGAGCTAGGGACAGGAAGGAGCAGATGCGGCAGCAACCATAGAGGTGGTGGCTTGTGGTAGAAGTGGTAACTACAGCAGTAATGCTGACTTGAGTGCAGCTGAAGGCCAGAGAGCAGCCATTATGGAAAGAAAGAGCAGAAGCACTGGGAAAACAGGAGCTGATAGAGTCATAACAATGGTAAGAGAAGGAGGAACACTGAGGCTAAAGAAGGAAAGAAGGCTGTGAAGAGAAGGGGTGGCCTCTGGTTACTAAGAGTTCTCAGGAGTGGCCAAACATGAAGGGCTAAAGACTAGAGAACTGTACTATGGGCCACTGTCAGAGACTGAGGGTCCTGACAGTATAAGGCCTGGAAGCTCTAACCCTGGATGTCCAAGATGCTACCATGGTTGATGTAGAACTGAGGGTCCCAGAATCCAAGTCTCATTTGAGATTGGTACTGGTTGCTTCCTGCTGTCTGCAAGACCCTGACTCCTGTTGAAAGCTAAGGATTACAATAGCTGTACGTTCCAGGAATGCTAGGGATTATAGCTTCATCCCTAAGGCTCCATGTATCTCATACGGAGCTGGAAACATCTCCTAATGACTTGAATTGTTGTCTGATGCCTTTAGTTGTTGAAAGCCATACCAACCCAAAGCTTTCTCAGAGGTCTCGGTGAAAGGACCAAAAGAGCCTAGTTCTGGGTCGTTCCCAAAGGCAGACTTAGCAAGAGCCAGTCTGAAGCTGGGGCCAGGACTTCAAAGATATTAAGGTTCCTGTGAATTTTTCTTTTCCCCCTGAAGAGACTAGCATTATCAGTCCCAAAGCCATGTGCTCAGTCTCTAAGGCCCTGGGTATATTCTGTATTCTCTTTGAGCAACATATCTTGACTCAATTTATGCTGGCTTGATCCCATTCCTCCCATTAAAACTATATATAGGTAACAAGGACACATGCTCCACTATGTTCATAGCAGCCTTATTTATAATAGCCAGAAGCTGGAAAGAACCCAGATGTCCCTCAACAGAGGAGTGGATACAGAAAACGTGGTACATTTACACAATGAAGTACTACTCAGCTATTAAGAACAATGAATTTATGAAATTCTTCAGTAAATGGATGTATCTGGAGGATATCATCCTGAGTAACGTAACCCAATCACAAAAGAAGTCACTTAATATGCACTCACTGAAAAGTGGATATTAGCCCAGAAACCTAGAATACCCAAGATACAATTTGCAAAACACAAGAAAATCAAGAAAGACCAATGCGTGGATACTTCATTCCTCCCCATAATAGGGATTAAAATATGCATGGAAGGAGGTGCAGGGACAAAGTTTGGAGCTAAACGAAAGAATGGGCCATCCAGAGAGTGCCCCAACT